>OY744523.1:45556096-45598596 GCA_963556195.1 Sepiola atlantica
CGTTCGTATGGTAGGTATGATGTCATATACTCTAGTTTGCTGTCTTATCAAGGTGTTTCTTTTTCTATCACGTTATCTAATGCCAAGCATAATGCGGTCAATTTTGCATTTTGTCACTGTTAAATTTTTTTATCGCTGCATCATTAAGTGCTCATGTTTGGCTACCATATGTCATGACAGCCATTATTTAGTCTTTGAACTTTTTACTCTTGATGATGTTGTCTATTTTGGTAAAGGATGTCTATCAAAGCGCAATTCGCCGTTTAATTTCAGGCATGATATCAGCGTCACGTCTCACCATCTTCTATAGATAGATGTAGTTGTCAACTTCCTCGAAATGTTACCCTTTCATTATGACTAGTGCTTTTGTGGCATATTTGTTAAACATGCCCATGGTGTTTCGAGTGTGCATTGTTTACAACTCGATGACTTACATTGTGAAAGTGGTTGTGAATCCCTTCTTATTGTTGAGGTGTTTAACTTTTGACAATAATATCGTCAGCAAATTCTTGATGAGGAAGGTATTCTCCGTTGATATTGATATATGTGCATTGTCAGTCAAGTTTATTGATCAACTTATCTTACAGGTAAAAAGTAAAGAGATTTGGTCAACTGTTGTAACCTTGGCTGGCACCTCTTTCTATATTGATCGTTTTACTATAATATGGGAGTTTTAAAGTTGCTGTCGCTCCGTCGTAAATTTATTCATACGTGTTGATGTAATGACTGCAAATTGCTTGCATTTTCAAAGCTGTGAAAGTGTGAATTCGATGGACTCAAATGATCTTTCATAATCGATAAAAGCGAATCAAAGTGTTATATTGTGTGTGTTAGCTTTCTCTTGGGGTTGGCTTACAACTTGAATATCGTTGATTGTTGAGAATCCTGGTTGGAAACCAGCTTGTTCTCTTAGGAGGCTTTTCTCAGGTGTGTGTTGCATCGTTTTAATAGAAATTAGGGAAGCCATCTTGTAAAAACCAGAAAGTGGGCTTGTTGGCATGTAGTTTTACATATCTGTCCAGTCTCCTTCCTTCGTCGAGGATTTGTACCTGAAGAATTGTTCCAGTTGCTAGGCATTTTGCCTTTATAAAGCCATCTGTTGTAGAGGCTGGTGAGACATTGTTTCCTCTTAGTAGCTTGTGCCAGTTGACACGGTTAAGATTCGGATAAAAATTGTTGTTTGGGATAAATACAATTTAGGCGCGCAGTGTGAATATAATTGTATTGGTGCGTGAAAAATAAAAAATAATGCCCACGCAAATTCCGGCGTGGCCTTATATATTAAATCAACTCAAAACGAGCGGACGTAGTAGGGAGCACACCACGTGATATTTCTGTCCAATGGGATTTCTCCAAAGACATTTTTCTAAAGCTTTCTCCTTAAGCTCGCTGGAGCCTATCCAAATAGTATTTAAGCACACACAAACATCAAACCCTCTCTCTCAACTCACTCTTCATTCGGAGGTTACACGCGTCTTACTATCACTCTTCCATTTCACCTTTCGCGCGCTTCATACAATTTCACAGGCGAACATTACCTATTGCCTCTCTTAACATTTTATAACATATGAGCATTTCAACAAAACAAAAGACATTCTCCTTTTTACTTACTCTGAAACTAAAGAAAGGACTTCTGAACTCATTACAAAAGGAAATATGTTATATTTGTTAGTGGTTTATTTCAGTGAATAAACTTCCGTTGGTTTTGCATGTAAGTCTTCTTATTATTATTTTTATTTTTATTTGTGGAATAAGTTATCACCAAAAAAAGTCATGACGACCACCACAAGCTTCAATACCTTTTTTCTTTCTCAAAGCGTGTTGCTGTTCCACCTTATGGTAAGTCTTAGTTTCTTCATTCATTCAGCGGCATATGGTTTTGTATACTTCAGAATATTCAATGTTTTGTAATATGCGTACCTTCTTTTCTTCATATGTCCCTTTTTTTCTCTTAGTAGTTTTGTCTTCGCTGAAGCTTGCCCGGTCTTGGTGGCGTGTCTCTTCTAGCTGTGTCTAATGCAGTTTCTAGGATAGTTTAGGTGATAAAATCGCATGTAATGTCAACATCTCTTCCTAATAGTGTTTCTACCAGTGCTTTGAACCTATTAGCTAGTTCCAGTTGGAATTATTTTGCTTTGGCAGAAAGCAAATCGAGGTTTGTTTTTTTACTTTTTTTATTAGCTTTATCCTCTTTAATATGGTATGAATGCTGAAAGGGGCGCGTACCGGACGGTGGTCACTTCCAGTATTAACTCTGTAAAGGTGTGTTGTGTATTAGTTAGTATGTAATCAATTTCTCCTTGTTATGCTGTTTGGGAAAACTCAAGCCCAGCGTCTGCTAAGCTTTTTCTTTAAGAATGTGTACATGCTATTCACCGTATGTATCTAACAAAAAAAAATAAGAGCATTGCTTCTGGTATTTCGTTTTCTCAAGACCAAACTTACCAGTACTTGGCTCGGCTGATTGTTCACAGCTCAGTTTAGCGTTAAAGTCACCAATAATTATGTTGTAATGGGATGTGTTGTTTGTTAGAACATCACTGATTTATTCATAAGTTGTTTCGACTACCTCCTCTAGTGGTATGGATGTCTGATGTTGAGATAATATACGGTACTGATATTCATGGTAATTGGGCTAATCTATAAAACTTGTTTTTGAAACTAATTACCTTGTCTGCGAGGTTCTTGTATGTTACAAAACAACCGCCAAGGTGACAGGTGTATTCAGCTTTGTAGTATAAGTTAGGGCCACTTTTGTTTAGGATTATACATACCTCTTTTTTATTCTGATTTCGCTAATAACTATGAGGTCAAAGTTTTTTTATGGAGAGCGTATCCTCCAATCATTATATGTGTATGTTTGAAGAGAGATTTCGGCAATTGTATGTGCGAATTCTTAAGCTTCAATATCAGCCTGGGATGTTTAGCACTCTCTGCTCTATTGTCCATTCTCTTTATGCATTGGATAGTGACTTCCAAACTACTGGGAACTGAGGGCCTTTGTTGGTGTCTCTTTTTCAGGGGATCAGGCCATAGTCGCCACGCTAGTTGACGCTAGATGCGGATAGCTAGGTGCGCGTGTGTGTGTGTGTGTGTGTGTGGGTGTGTGTGTGTGTGTGATTGTCCGTTTGCTCAAGAGAGCTCATCCGCCCTTTTGCAGGTTTGGCTTTAGTCTTATTGGGTAACTACACCACCCTCCATACTGGATCGAAGTATAGTGGAAGTGTCAGTTTTCCTCGTCGCCGGCCAAAGCGCAGCAGCTAGTATTGGCCTATCTGGTGCCATTAGCATAATTTATTGTATGTCTTTTAATGCTTATATATGTGTATATTTGTCGGGTACTCTTGCAAAACAGACGATATGCTTGGTGTTTACATTCCTTTCAAATCCATGAGTGTATAGTACAAAGTATATATATATATATATATATATATATATATATATATATATATATATAATTTCTGTTTGTTCTGCTTTTGTTGTAATGAGTCTTTATTTACTGTTTGTTTATATTAGAAAATTATATATTACCTTTTTTGTTGAGTTTGTTTCACTGTAAGTTTTAAATGACGGGGAGGCTAGTTTGACTTACCTTTTGCGGCTCTTTTCTTATGTGGAAGTTCATAAGAAATATCAAATTGACAAGCGGTCCCCAGTCGCACATTTTGTTTCCCTTATATGACTACTTCTACATGAACTCACATCGAAAGCTGACACATTCAACAGTGACGTTTAATACTTTTTCCTCGAGTGGGATTTCGGTCTTAACAAGCGGTGCCTGCTTAGTTAAAAAAACACATCTAAACGCTAACATCAATCGTTACTTTCTGAATGTCTAGACATATCTCTCAAAAGTAGGTGAATGAGGTGTGTGCGCACTTCATGTGATTGATGGGGATCTTTTTTTACAAAACTATTTATTGTATTTTAGTGGCGGCGCTCGCCTATTAAAGACTGACATGCTATTTGAATGTAAAGCCGTCCAGACGGATCGACAGTGAAAACCTCTCAGAGAAACGCGAGGGTTCGTCTAAAGCAAATGGATGCCATTATGCATACTATTGGACTATTCTTTTCATCGGTTTTAGAAGCAGAGAAGTATCAATGAAGCCGAATCAGCGTTTCGAGCGTTTTAATATAATTTCCTCTATTTTGTTATCTTTTATTACAATGTCGGCATTTCCATTACAAATATGCCCACAATAGTTCCAATTGATTAGACAAAACGGCATATATTTCCTAAAGAAAGAATTTGAAAATACGAATATACTTAAGTTTAATACTAGTTGATAATTCCTACTCTTATACGGCTACATATACATAAGGCTGAAACAAAAAAAACAATTGAGAGAATTCCATCGTGAAAATAGTTCAAACGAATAAAAAAACAAATGAAAATGTTATTTTTTTTCTGAATTTTTCAGATCAGGAATTTGTATAATATCGATAATATATGATGTATAATTTCGATATATATATATATATATATATATATATATATATATATATATATATATATATATATATATATATATATATATATATATATTATATATATATATATGTATATATATATGTATATATATATATGTATATATATATATATATACATATATATGTGTATCTATATATATATATATATATATACTGACGTTTCTCTGTGCGTTCTCTTTTTTCTATGTTTTTACGGTTTTCGAATAAATTTAAAATCTTAACTTTTTATGAAGATGATTGTTGTACCGATCGAAATCAATACAATTCCCGTTTTTCTTTGATGGTTTTTCACTGTATTTAAAATCTGTTTTTTCACACACACACACCCATATATACGTGTGGGTATATATATATATATATATATTTATGAATACTATAATTAAATATTAACGTTTATTTTACCTACATAAAACGTTGTTTAACACTTACGTCCTCATCAGTGCAAAAAGTAATGGTACCAGGTCATCAGACGGGTTCGAACACAATTCGTACATGAAGAAGAGAGTCACGATCTTATGCTCTATCCGATAAAGGGAAATCACCGCATACATTACTGAAATTAAGATATATGTGATGCCGACGGCAGGGTACACACGTTCTCAGATCAAAGAGTGCTTAAACACGCGTGTGTGTAAGATTTGCTTTTATAGCTCAACGACCTCAGTGCGCGACAATTAATATTTTATTTATCTATACGAGGACCATTAGTCTGAATACTTTTATTATATATTGAAGTGTATTTCCTACATATAACGTTTCTTTAGACTGACGTACTCATCAGTGCAGGAAGTGGTCGTTTCAGAGGGGCAGACGGGTTTGAACGCAGTTCAAATATTCAGAAAAGACCTCTACGCCATAATCCATTAGGTCAACGGAGATCAACACATGTATTACTGAAATTAAGATACATTTAAAGCCGGCGACAGGGGTCCCAGCGTTTCCAGATATAAGTGTGCTTAAACACGCAGGCGTGTTAGCTTGGCTTATATATATATATATATATATATATATATATATATATATATATATATATATATATATATATATGGAGAAAGAGAGAGAGAGAGATAGAGAGATTGAGAAATATCATTTAAGTAAAGTAAAGACGGGGTTTCATCTGCCATTTTGTCAAGAATAGGAAAATAACCACATTCATATTAGATTACTATACTCACTACTATAGTACGCGCATTCAACTAAACATGACATAGTAAACTTGTGATTATTTTCTTCAGCAAAACATAAATATAACGTTTAACCTACCATCTTTAACTCTACCAAACATATGCATCATACAGGGCTAGCAAACACTTTTCCCACTATAACTTTTCAATTGGCATTCTCCCCATCGACACCGGGAACTAATAAATTACGTCTACTTTGTAAAAACGTGACCCATTATTATTTATTATGCGTCTGCTATTAATTTATTAAATGCTGTAATAAATCACGCTCCTTCGAAATCCGCTGATATTCAAGAATACGTGATTACGTTATTTCAACATATTATGTTTACAGTTAGACTACTTCCGGTTTTTAGAGAATATATTTTACGAACATAGTTCTTTATAGAGTTCTATTATCCAACATATCGGCTACCATTACTTCAGCGAATCGACTTGAGCATTTCTTGAATATACGTGTATCTATTAACAATACTTCAATTGTGTGTATGTCCGCATGTCTGGAAAACGCGCTCAAGATACTCGACAGATATTTCTAAAGTTCCTATTTTCTGAATCCTCTACTTTCTGAACGCATAATATTTAAATATTAGAAAAATACATATATATGTTCGTATAGAAATGACTAAAACATGTAATCTGTACGCTTTCCTATATACATTTAACGTAAAATGATCACTCACATCCTGGCCAATTAGTGGTATATCGAGAAAGGTGATCGATAAGGGTTTTATTTTTAGGGCGGACACATGAGAAGAGGGTCATTTAAAATTAGTTTGCGTTTAAAATATAAACGGTGGATAGTTATGCTTCTATCTCGATTTAACGCTAACTGGCCAGGAACCTGGTGCTCATTTTATATAGAAAAGTGATCCCCTCGCTACAACGATTAACATAATGTTTTCTTTGCAGATATTTTTTTAGTCGGATACATCTAATGAGACCCCACCACTAACCAAAAAAATAATCTGATGTTTCTTAGGGAGTACCAGTTTCAACTTTTCAGAAAAAGACGAATCAGATTCCGATACGTCTACAAATTGCGAACTAAACGAACTTTGCCAACTAAAACTAGAACTTACTTTAGGGCAAGCCGTTAACAAAATAGATGCTTGGAAACCAAAACCGGCTTTAGGACATCCATCAACACATGCACAATTGCTATAGAAAACGCGAAAGAGTCATATGCCCAATGCGTTTAGAGTAGGTGAGCAGTGGTTAGGTTCCCACGATTTTTTGCGAATCCTAAACAGGATTCTAGACAGATGAGTGACCTCAATCCCAACTATCATTGATGGTCGTAAGATGATTTGCTCAGCATGCGACACAATCAATTTGTTTTCTAAAACACGTTCAATCAAACTGAACCTTTTTGCGATCAGGATCGCCTTCTTATTGAATTTATACCCAAGAGTGAAGATGCTCTGAGCGACATCCATATAAATATCTGGGATGTTTGCAAACTTATACAGAGCCTTGATGCAAAGAGAGTAACTAGCCCGGACAACGTTCCAATCATAGTGCTTTAAAAGATGGAACCGGAATTAGATCTTGTTCTTACAAAGCTGTTCAAACGTTGATTTACAGAGAAATTCTCTCGAACAACCTGGAAAGCTTCATCAGGCTGACCAGTATTTAAAAATACTGCAGATTGGTATTCTGTATCTGCCATCCATTTTGGCAGATTCTCTGCACAGACGGAGTTTTCCTCTGGTGTATATAATGTTTGACAAAGGGTAGTTTATTTTCCCGAAATATTAAATAAATGATTTTTATAATCATCCGGACATCACACAAGCAGCTAACACCACACTTTCTGTTATGTAAGATTTTAAGAAAAAATAAATAGTAAGTCACATTTCGTATTCGATTTATTATTTTTGTTCCTCCCAGCTTACATCTTACCCGGAATTTGCATTGCCCACCGCCTTTTAAAAAATACTATATATAAATATATATATATATATATAGTTGTATTTAACACACCCTCAATGTCTCTTCATTTTCCTAGACTTCCTACATTGTTTCAGGACCTCGACTTTCGTTCGTTATCCCACTCTCTTTTTTTCCTCGGCTCCTGATGTATCTCTATATGACATACCCTATTGTGCATGAACATATGACTCAAGCAAGTTCACATTTACATTAATGTCGACATAAAGAGTATGTTTTCCTTCAATTGAACGATAGATTTAAGAGTAGACAACCCTCATTTACTTCAACTTTATTATCTTAGCCCGCACTATTAGAATGTTAGATTTGACCTGATAGTCGATGCCTTAACTCTTCATCTCATTCCAACATTCCTTGACGTATTTAAACGTTTGTTAAATTTGATCTTTACGTAAGAAACACGAAATTGTAAAGTTATTTATGAAAAGGCTGAAAGAATGAAAACACACAAGAACATTTATAGCGTATAGAAGAGTTAAAAGCTTTTTCCTGATAATAATTTCTGACGACAATATTTTTTTTTATGAAGAAAGTCGAATTTTGCCTGATTTTGTTATTTTATTAATATTTCAACAAGAGCCTGACAGTGGTGTAATGGAATAACAGGATTATTCTTACTTTTAATGCCTCTAAAATGTATCCTCTCTCTTTTAACTACCAACGCTCGAACCCTCAATTCTCTCAAGTCGAAATGAATTGCTCTCTCTAATCGAAGTTCCTTCGTTCTCCGATAAGCTTCTAGGACTGATTTTTACTTAAGAGCTGAAATTGAAAACTGACATCAATTTTTCTCTAAGCTTGCTGAAAAAATGATTGGATTATTCTACAGCTCCAGAAATGACCTAACTCTTGACGGACTCCTCTGACTATATAAGTGAGTGTGATTGATTATTGCCGCTACAGAGGATATGTTTCTTTGCCTTTCTCTTCTGTATTGTTACGTAAAGGATAAATGATCGGCTGAAGTCTAGTAACTATGTAAAACATTCACATTGTAAAACTATTCATGAGAGTTTTATGAGAATCAATAACCTTTTTAATGTTGCTATTATAGCTAGTATGGCTTCTTGAATAGATTTGATTCTACCTCGACAGAAATAACCTAACCCCTAACGCAATCCTCTCCCTGTATACGTAGAGCGTGATCAATTATCGTCGCTACAGAGGGTATGCTCCTTGTCTCTATCTGCTGTATTGTTATGTTAATGTTAAATGATCGGCTGCACTCAAGTAATTGTGTAAATCTTTCACATTGTGTAAATATTAAGAATGGTTAAATGAGAACCCATAGTGTCATAATATTTGCTATTTTAACCAGTGTTAGTTTTCCGTTAATATTAAGCTCTGGCATATATATTTATGATAGAATATCTCAAATATTCTAGGAAGCTATAGGTGTTTAAATATGATTATAGGTGTTTTAATATTACACAGGGCGTTCTTACACAGGAGAAACAACACCGGTTGTCACTATAAATATTGCGAGTCACCAGAGACACACAGAAGACAAAGCACAGTCTTGTAACTGTCTAGCCAAGTGCTAGTCACTTTCTTACTTTGTTAATACACTTGTTTAACAAACCCTCGACTTGACTTCCTTTATTTATTATTTACTGTTGGACAACTTCACAACAATTATTATAGGTGTTTAAATATTATTATAGGTGTTTAAATATGCTCATAGGTTTTACAATCAGGGCCCTCGATGTATACTTTGTTTAAGACTTAAAATCGTCTCTCTTAGAAAAAAACTGAGGTTACATTTTACAAAATAGATATACTACACACGTCGTTATTTTATTACTTTTTATTTAAATAAGTTCTGCAGTTTATCATACAGACAACCAATAATAATCAAATACATAGGAACTTTTTTTTTTCAAATGGCGGATATATTTGAAATCAGATATGATTGTGAATCGATGACGATTGTTTATGCGTGTTAGTCTGGTAGGCTTTACTTATGGCTTCTGCTTATATGTTCGCGTTATTTAGCGAATCAGATATCTGCACGCGCATCTCTTTCTCTCTGTCTCTCTCTTTCATTCTCTCAAGCTTTCTCTATCTCTATCTCTCACTCTCTCTCTCTCTCTCGCTCTAGATTACTTAATCTGCATGATGCCATCTTCGTTGGTTGTATTTATACGTAATACCTGAAAGAGTTAAAGATCACCGCCGACATCCACAGTAGCAAAGTCATATATTGCGTACACGTAAGATAAGGTCAACTGAAAAGACAGAAATGTATAGTATTTGAACTTGTGCAGAGGCTACATTTCAGCCTTATTCATAAATTTGCGGCTCCATGCTAAACATGTCGTTTCGGGCCACCCACACCGGTGGAAATTAGCGGGAACGACCCATTATGATATCTATCCCTCGTATATATCGATACGAATCCTGTTAGCCGAGTTACTGTTATGTTATGAATATCAGTGATAAGTGGATGGACTTTCGGGAGGAGTTGTTGACCATATATACGGGTAATAGTTACCCATTAATGAATAGTTGCAAGCTGATAATTGGGATAATTCTTACAAGCCCACTTCATCCATCGGCATAAACACACAGAGGCTGTATTTTTACTCATAAGTCACATGCAACTATTTAATCTTGCAATTTAAGACATTGTATATTTTCATTTAAAAAGAAACAGGGTTTAAAATGCCCTTCTTATTAAGAACTTCTCACTGAAGAGAGAATCTTCCTAAATATTAGTCCTGTCGTGTCTTTATCATTCATGCTTAATGTTCGAAAACATAATATTTGATAAATGGCAGATAGTTTAAATGAAAATCGGATAAATTGTATACGACAAGGCATTTATTAAATCAATACCAATGTGAACAATATTTACCTTTTCATAAAAGAAACATGTATACAAAACAATCCTTTAATGTTTACAGTGGCGGCGAATGTATACTTTTTAATTAAGGTAATTGCAACCCAATTTATGTAAATTAAACAATTAAACAGAAACCTATACTATTGGAATAGAACAAGTTCTTAAACCTCAGGATATAAAAAAATAAAAATAATACCTGATGCAAGTTAGATTTTCAATATAGAGAATTAAATAAACGATAGTGAAAATACAACAGAGCGAGGAAGCTTTTAATTAAGTCAGCAGAAAAGAAAATTTTAAAAAGTCAGCAGATAAGAAAATCAGGAAGTTGGTTTTTATTCGGAATAATTTTAATATGTTATGGATATATATATATATATATATATATATATATATATATATATATCATCTTAATTATGCTTTTGTTTAATAATCTGTCAGATTTATATTTTCCGATGTAACTGGGATTATAATTTTGTTGATTTTGTTTGTCCCAATGTAAGAACGGAACGAATAAATACTTTTCAGATTTTTTTTCATTTACTTTTTTATACATTTTTCGTTTGTTTTTAAATATCTCAATAATTCTAAGACAATGTTTTCTATTTATTGTCATTTGTTATTGTTTCAATTCTCAGTTTTATTTTATTGTGACGAAAATAAGTAACTTTATTTTAAGTGCAATTTACTTCTAATAAGATTTCTTGCAAGTGTAATACGATTAATTTTAGCTTCAGAAATATAAATTATAATTTTTACAGTCGATTGTTGATTACATTCTTCATGCTACAAATTAAAAAAAACCCTACATGGTCCTTACTTGTTTATTTTTCTTCTGGATTGTTCTATTTTACAGATATTTTAGAATATTCATGAACGGGGAAACACTTTGTACTATTGCATTACTATTTAAAGTGAAGGTTTTTTACAAAAAAACTGATAACTGAGAGTTAAATATACACCACAACAAATTCTAAAAATTCCAAGTTTACGAATGATAAATATGAATTTCATTTTTAATAATAATCCTTTATTGGTTCCTATGATTAGAATGTAAACAATATTGAGTGATTTAAAATCGATAACAGAATATAATTTATTTAAAATGCTTATTGTTATGAAATTTGGGTGCATTTAGAACGCATGATTGTGATAAGTATTTCCAAACGATAGGCTATTTTCCCGAGCTTCTTTATGTAAGCGTCAGACAGAAGAGGAAGTAATTTAGAGTCAGAGTAGATAAAGTTGTTTTGTCTTAGGTTAAAGAGATTAGCACAAGAAACATCTACTTCAACACGTTTTGGAAGTAAACATTCAGCGATGCCCTCTTTAGCAAAACTAGTGTCTCTTAAAGCGTTAACGCATAGAGAAAACATGATATTTGTAAGTTTAGCGTGTGAAAGCAAAGGGAAGTATATATACATTTTTGGGGACAGATATAATAATTACTTTTATGAAAAAAACAGCGAGGAAGATCTAATTAAATAATATTTCTAAGTGTTGTCTGATAGGCTAAAGAATATTCTATTTACAAAAAATTGTGACAGAGAAAATGAGTGTATTTTCAAGTTTAGACTGATAAAACAAATGCAATTCTATTTCAAAGTTCAGCGTGGTACAGACAAAAAAAAACTATATATTGATAATTAGCGTAAACAAGATAAAATGATGATGTACATGCTAGCATGACATAGCAGAAAAATAATATTTAAATGTATAGCCGGACGGATGAATAATGTAGATTTTAACGTCTAGCGAGGGTAAGCAAACACATAGCCTTTTCAGAATTTAGAGCAAGACAGCCGATATTGTCATATTCTATATGTTAGCGGGTTACGCAAGGAAAATTGCATTTTATATCGTGGCCTGACAGAGCATTACAACGTTTTACTTGAAAAAAATATGTCAAACTAAAGTGAGACTGACTAACGAAAAATGTATCGTAACATGAATTGGAACAAATACATTGAAGACATTGCCAAGGCTGCCGCAAAGAAAGTTGGCTCCCTCTACCGTGCTAGTAAACTCCTCACACCTGGCATTATCCTGTATCTCTACAAAGCCACCATCCGCCAATGAATGGAGTAGTGTTGCCACATCTGGGCTGGTGCATCATCTGCTGGTCTCTCCCTCCTTGACAAGATCCAAAAAAGAGTCGCCAACCTAATAGGTCCCTCACTGTTAACCAAGCTCCAGTCCCTGCCCCATCGCCGAAATGTAGCATCCTTATGTTTGTTTTACAAATACTTCAATGGATTATGCTCCGATGAATTGGCTACTTTGCTGCCTCCTCGACGTAAATTCACTAGACTAACTCGACAATCAACTAACTCTCATCCATTCACTGTGGAGGTCCACATATGATGGCGAGCCTGCTACTCAAATAGCTTCTGGAACTCCCTCCCTGCCCCTGTTTCCCCGACAGTACTGACAGGCAGAAATTTAAAACTAATGCAAACAGACATCTCGCTGCGCAGATCCCAATTTAAGCTTACCCCCGGAATCTTCTCCCCGTTTATTTTTTCTCAGTAGCCCCTTACGTCTACAGTGGCGGCCTGCCTTGTTTGGGGTGCACCATGTTTAAACAAACAACAAAAAACATCAGGCTTGACCACCTGACTCAAACGCTAATAAGTAGTACAATGTATGACATCAACAATTGATATATTAACAATAAATGGATATCTATATCACTTCTATTTAGATGCATAATTTTATTTAAGTATTTAGACATCATCAGCCGCGTTTGAAGGAATGCTGATAACAATGGAAAATGTAATATCATTAATATTTAGATATCATGAATATAAAAAAAATATGGTGGAATATATTGGAAAAGAATTATCTGTTCGCTCCGTATCCGTAAATCGCTCATGGATTTTCGCAACTTTTTTCATTACATTTTCACCGGATTTCGCATATAAATATATGACTATGACCTCAGAAATCTTGATATGCTCAATTCTTATTTCTCTACAAAGGCGATAGAATGCACACGATTTGCAAAAATTGCATTTTCTTGCGACTATTTTAAATTGTTTTCGTCAATGAATGTTAATCTACAAAAAGCTCAGAATACTAGTTATTTTAATTATTATAATATACTTACACTCAGGAAATATATGGTGTTTACTCATAAGTATGACTGATAAATGGCTGGCAACCTGTAAAAATTGCCAATTTTTTGAAATATCATAATGTAACTTCATAGTTTTCTCTTAAACCGAACTAACGCTGTGATTTATGTGTTTCTTACATTATTAAAATATCATGTTCGAAGAGGAGAGAATACTCATTCTTTACTTGTCTATATAAGAGTGTTAAGACGAGAACTACGTTTAAATATTTTATAGAAAAGCATGCTGACATTTGTTATGTTTGTGCGAGTAATGCTTAACATCAGATGATTTTTGCAGAAGACACACCACTGTTAATATATATATATATATATATATATATATATATATATATATATATATATATATATATATATATATATCAATAGATGAAGTAGAAGTTCTTTAAAGTTCTTAACTCATAGTTTGCAAAGAAAATCTTCTGCTCAGACGACCATTACCGCAATGACATTACCGCAGGTAATAAAAATTAAACTTTGAAAATATATAAAAAATATATATATAAATACATAAAGGTATATAAAACATCAAATATATCGGGCCAAAACATTCTTGTTTGTAAACCTATACAGTTCATCCACGTCAACAATTTTAAAATAGCTCCAGCCAAGATATCAAAGAGGTTGATTAAAAAATAATCCAAATGGGGAATGTTGGTCCAAAAATGCAAAAAGTTATCCAGGCGGGGAATTCGTTTACTATCGATGCAGTAGATGGCAGTGAAAAGTGTATTTAAGGTGTATGCAAATTAATAAAACGATAGGAAAACGATAGGGAAACCATAAGTTCCTGGTTGTATACAAGCTCCGTTAAATCACATTCGAATAAAAGTAAACTATATATATATATATATATATATATATATATATATATATATATATATATATATATATATATATATATATATATTAATTGTACATTTTATGAAGGCGCGTTTAGTAGAGAATATGGAAATAGAAATTAGTAACTTAAGGTTGACAGACAGATATAACCTACCGTACATACTCTTGAGTAATTTGAAAATGGTATCTTACTGTTCACTTAATAAGTCCTTGGGATTACATAGAGCTGACGCCACTAATAAAATGTATATTATTGTAAAATCATGGAGGAATTTAAGTTGGTGTTCTTTATGTAAGACAAATAAATAAGATTTAAAACAAATTAAATCAACATGTTTGTGAGGTTTTAACTAAAATGACAATTAAAAAATAACATTTAATAAACTATTAAACGGACCTCTGATTGTTTGCCTCTAAATGCTTCCGTCATCACTATCGACGAAGTTATGCTCATAGATGTGTTTTGTTATACATTACAATTAGGTTATCTCGCTTAAATTAAAATCATCAACATAAATTACGCTGAAAGTCTAGCTAAATCAGTTATTATTTAACTTAATAAAACAAGTGAACAATTTGCATTTAGTGTGTTTATAACGCATTGCTCTCTGATCGGAAAATACGGTTATTGCAGAGCTAATGCCCGATGAGTGTCGTTGCATTTGCGCAATCTAAAACAGCAATAAAGAGGGTGTATGCTGACATAACATGCAGTTGTACATACACTTGTGGTGGGTCCCGCTCATGTAGACAAAGCTCGTTTGCTTTCCTGAATACGATGAATAAGTTGAACTAATTTTAGCGGATCGTAAATCGAAGTCACGTGAGATAGAAGCGAAGTTGAAGATATCAGATGACAGTGTATTCCATATATTGTATGATGGCTTGTCAATGAAAATGCAGTGTTCACATTAAGTATATTCCTAACGCAGGATCAACAGAATCAACGACACGACGACGACGACTGAAAACGTTGTAGCTGTTTCAACACAAAAAGCAGTTATCCTCAGCATGTGTATTTTTATGTCACTCAGACTATTATTATTGAGTAGACGCCAAAACATCGATATGTGGTGACCCATCGGTACAACAGATCGAATAAGTAACAGACCGACGCGCAGATGATTAGACAACTCTAAAAATCAATTCGTCCAATCAATTATATTGTTTAGCAATACAAATAATACTTCTAACGTGAGCTTAAAAGACAAGATGGCGTATTTAAGAACTAAATGACTAAAAGACAAATCGCCAATTGTTATTTGAAACCTGATCACAACAATCTAGCAGAAATCTAATTTATAATATATATATATATATATATATATATATATATATGATATAATACTCAAAATGTTGTGTCATCTTAAGACAGATATAGACACTATTTGGTCGAAAGAACGTCTACTAGATATGTTTTGTATGCGTCTAAAATAAGATGTTCATGAAATGAAAATGTTGCGCAGATCCTCGAGGTGATAACGGAGAGACACACCACCTAATCAACGTAAGTGCATAGCTTACTTGTTTAGGATCTCAATAAATGTGTAAGCACATATAAAATAAGTATAACGCGCTTTAAATTTGTATTAAAATTTACTACAAAAATACATTCATCTAATCCTAAGTAAACTTCACACGCGCTTTTGTTTCCTGCAATACACATATATTTAACACCATTAAGTATGGCTATCATTTGTCTACAAGCGCTGAATGTAAGCCAGTCTTTATTTTACTGTCGGTAAATTATATATACTCTCAATAGAAATCTTTCATTCTCTGATTACCTAACAGTCGAACTTTCTTAAATATTACACATATTATCATAACACATAGTACAAACGATGTGAGCGTGTGATCTTTCAACAAAAGCTAAATAATATTACTAAGTAGTCATTCTTTTACCATTTCCTCAGCACTAAGAGTAAGGATCAACCTATTGTGTCTGTTCCTGTTATGACCATTCTTAAACACATGCCTGGATTGATGAGATTCTGAGAATCCCAGCAAAATATTTCCCATTGTTGGTCTTTAAAACTTCATCACTCTAAACATAATAAACACAATTGGGGATAGAGATTGGTGTATTACAGGTCCGTGCGGTGTCCGTACCAGAAAACGCCAAGTTCGATCAATCACTGAAAATGTTGTCTCTATACAGAATGTCCCCTATGTAGAGACCTGATTTACCCCTACATTCGACTGATTAGCTTTGCACAAATTAAAATGAAATCAGTTAGAGGTTTTTTTATTGGTTGTTTAATAGCGCTATCGATATAAATATGACAGTTTTGGGAAAATAAATAAAAAATTCAAATTTTAACAACTAATTGCTGTGTTTATAAAAAATAAATTCATTTCTGCGTTAACGATTTAAAGAACATTTCATAATTGAAGCGGTCACCTTCATCGCAGACTTAACCGGGAACACGTCACGTTTACGATGTATGTAAGAGACCTCTCAACACCAGTTTTATTCGGGCAAGCAGCTCGCCATCATAGTTAAATAGGGTATGGGTTATGTTTTTAACTACTGTGTACTGCATATAATGATTTAGTGGTTTAAATCAGGCAGGTTGGGGGTCAGAAAATGGTATTGTTAAAGTCGTGAAAGTATTTAGACATATATCCTACGTGTTCCCAGAGGTATGGCAGATGGATGCGTCTTTAAACAACATAGATTGTCTACCCACTACAACGTTGTAGACACTACCACGTTCATCGTTATATTTGAATTGAATCTGAATTGTAAGGCGACATTACGTAGTTTTTGCAGGGCAAACATTCAAAAACAAATACAGTTTGACGAACCTTCTTTTCATGAAGCGCAGAATATAATTCGAGTTGTGGGCGAGACACTCGTTAGGATGCACGGTGTGCAGCTGACATAAGAAAGAAACAAGAGAATCCCAGCTTGACAGGGTAATTTACCTTGTTTACAAAAAACTTTTCTCTTGGGCCTTGTCGGTCAGTTGTTGACCCGTTACGCCAGTTGTTTGATGAATATAAAGTATTGTCGTCAAACGCTTTCGTTATAGTCGCAAAGCTCATTTCTCACAGAATGATTTATAGGGTCTCATCTAAACTTCCCGCAGTTTTTCGATACATCCCAGTGTCTGTATATGTTGGAGACGCTCTATAATAATTCCTGCTAGTCACTGCTTTTATATCTACATCGCAATTCTCCAGTTCACATATCGCATATTTGAAGGTATGCAAAAAGCAATTACCTGTAACTATGTTTTCTCGGTTCTTTATATCCGGTGTGCAGGTTATTTTCTTCTAATTTCCCGGTCTTTCCCAGTTGCCCCTTATCTCCAGCTATGAACTTGATCAATAGTTCACAAAAGAAGCTACTCGATGCATTCACCGCTATGAAATCAGTTGAAATTTGTGAAATTAAATTAAGAAAAAAATCAAATTTCTCCCGAACACGGGTTACAGTACTCATATATTAAACATAAACATATTAATTAAATAGTTATATTCAATATCATCATAACTTAATTTAATTATATTTTTTATTGAATATTACAGTTACATATACATTTCATCTATTCGTAAACATATAATTTATACGTTATTATTTTATTGTTCACTCAGTATTATTTTACATAGTACTTTTTACATTTTTATTGTCTTTATTTTTCAGTTAGTTAAAATCTTATATTTAATTGAAATAAAATGTATTTATTTTATCTGGTGTTGTTTTTCAAATTTCCAAATGTATATTATACAGCAGTGAATAGATCCATAGTCTGTGAATAAGATCTAGTATTAAGACACTGCATGGTTTATGTAGCAAACTTTACCAAAATAAGAAAGAGTTCCCACAACACTTAAAACTGTTTTTAAATATAAACGTAATGTTTAGACTAAACACTACGTGGAGATCTCATATGAAAAGAAACAGTAACAAAATAGCTGTGCCCCTTGACTGATGTGTCCTTGCGTGGATAAATACACGCACACCTTTTTGTGTCTAAACTGTCATTGATATATTTTCACACTTTCCTACTTACGTATTGAGAAACGTGTGAGTAAATACTGAACATGTATGCACAATATATTATATTACGTCATAATATTGTATATGTATACATAACAAATTATATATATATATATATATATACATATGAATATATATATATATATATATATATATATATATATATATGTGTGTATATATATATATACCTATATCACCTAATCCCAGAAACAGTTTTTCATGGAAAACAACTGATGATCCCTTTAAATAGTGTTAGAAACAAACTAATATAATAACTGTAAAACATAAATTGACTTACATGATTGAGTTTCCACTGAAATACTTGGGACTATAAGTTTTTTCTTTTTCTGAATATAGTTTTAATGGTTGAGAAACTTCCGAGACTATATATGTATATATATATATATATATATATATATATATATATATATATATATATATATATATATATATATATATATTATTTCACTCTATGTGCATTCTATGTATTATTTTGTATATACTATATTTTATATTATATACACTGTGTAAGTTTATATCGAGGTGAGTTCATCACTGTTTGTTTTTATAAGGCGTACTTGATAAACTTTAATATCACAGAGTACATGCTGGAATATATATTAATTCTTCAGTTTTATATGTTTTAAAAATAAGAGTTTTAATTGATATAATTATCGATAATTTATAATTACCGTAGCATTTTACCCATCCTTTTATAATTCGCCTTCTCACTCTGTGTTTATTCAGTCAATCAGTAAAAAGTATTACTGTCTCGTGGCATGTGTGTCTACACCGATAACTGAATAAGATGATGCCATGTATTTCTCACTTCTATTTAACGAGAATCAAAAATATTAATTATGTGATACTACTAAGTTTTATGATGATAATAATAATAATAATATAATAATAATAATAATAATAATAATAATAATAATGATAATAATAATAATAATAATATAATAATAATAATAATAATAATAATAATAATAATAATAATAATAATAATTAATTACTCAGATCATATGAAGACTCATCACCACAGCTAGAGACACCGTCAAAATTAACAATACTAGAAGCAGTGCACTATGAAAAAAAAAGCAAGGGGACAAGAGAAACAGATACATGGGCGATTCATAGGATGACAAGTGGAGGGACTCACATAAAACACATGACTAAAAACAGGACATTTGAAAAGATAACATTGATATACAAACACATACAAATATACTATCGAGAACACCGGACGTAATACAATTTTTAAAAAAGGAAAAACGGCTAAATTGAACGTTTGTCAGTCTCAATAGACCACAGGTAAAGCTCAAGGATAACACAACTAGGTAAATACACGAAAATTACCAGAGAACATAAAACAATCAATATAATACACATAACGGTAAGACCATTAGGATCAGTTTCGATAAACCTGGAGAAAAACTAAGAGAACTCAAAATCAAATAAAAATACTGTGAATATAGAATAAGGGTAATGAAAATAAACTACAACATTGAAGAAAATCCTCGAATGCAGAAACAAATCAACATAAACTACGTACAGGCACCAGCCACATGGGGGATGAAACAGAAACACAACAATGATATAGAAAATACCACAACGTGAACCCGAGGGAACAGAACTCGCAACCAATTTTACCCTATCAAAGCGGACGCATACTCTTCGACTGATGAATCTGAAAATACTAATGGAGATTCAAGAAGAATTGGAAAAACAAAGAAGAAGAGGTCAAACCAATGCGGACAATAATTGGACTTTGGGGAAACTTATTGTCATCCAAATCATAGAGAACACAAATTGTGTTTGTCAGCGGGAAAAATTAGAAGCGACTTTGCCGATAAGGCAAAGTCATTAACGATATTAATCGAAATATGTGAAGTTTACAGTAATTCTTGGAAGACGTCTTGTTTTTCAGACTCCAGGGAACTCTACCTGTTATTGCCAGTTCTGATGAGCTGTGTACACACTTGTTAGTGTGTATATATTATTAATATCATTAGTAATAATAATAATAAGAAGAAGAAGAAAAAGAAGAAGAGGAAGAAGAAGAAGAAGACAAAGAAGAAGAAGAAGTAGAATATGAAAATAAATAGACTGAACATTGATAAATGTTTCAATAAAATCAATGTAGAGTAATTAGCGTTCGTTCTTTTGATGAAATGAGTCACGAGAATCTATCTAAAGATACGCACACACACACCCACACACATACACACATCCACACACACACGCACACATATATATATATATAGATATATAGATATATATATATACATATATATATACATATATGGGAAAATGAAAAAGGAAAACCAAAAAATGGATGTTTTTTATGTGTACATCAACGTTTCGTCTTTATTTATAAGAATTCATCAGGATGATAAAATAGAGAAAAAATGTCATGCAAGCACAGTTACATGTAGGGTAGACATATTGGGAGGAAAAATAGAAAGTAATAATGGCCACTGCTGGGTGGACGTCCGTATTTGTTGGAGAAATAGAAATGAATGTTGAAGAAAATGAGTGGGAAAAAAATGGAAGGATGGGGTGAGCAAGGAGTACTGTGGCTGGTGGTAAGAGAAAGAGGTGGGGGATGAGCAGCGGTAAAGTGGATGGCAGAGAGGGAGTGGAGGAAGAGGGGGAGGGAGGTGTTTGACCAGTTGGCTGCGGTCAAGATTAAAGGGGAAAAGTAAGTTGGAATGTTTGCGTATGGGGGGGTGTATGCAGGGAAAGGAGGATGGGTAGAGAGGGGGGCTGTGATTTTGGTGGATGGGCGAAAGTTATGGTCTTAGAGAGCGTTTTGAGAAAATGAGGGAATTTAAGAAGGGGTATGATAGAAAATAGTTGAGAGGGGGAGAGAGAGGATTTGTTGTGATAGGGTGTGAAATATTTGAAATATTTGGAAAATGACAGCAATGAGTGAGGGATTGGAGGGGTGGAGGAGAGCGGTGATTGAAAGGGTGGGTATGGAATATTTGAAATATTTGGAACATGAGTAAGTTTATTTGGACTGCAGTATTAAAAGTGTGAGGAAAAAAAACGGAAAAAAGTAAGGAGAAAATGAAGATTCAAGGAGAAAAAAAAGAAGGGAATGAGTAAATGGAAGAGGGTTATAAAGGTTGATGAAAATAAAAGTTAACCATGATCAGGCAAGAGTCTTTGTTGGGTGAGGATGATCTTGCTTATTAAGGGTGATAGGTTAAAGAAACCATTTCGTTGCTTGATGGTGGTGGAGGCGGTGATGAGGGCAGTTTCCAATAATCTTCGCCGAGATTTGTTGTGGATGTATTTAGTGATTTTGGCTTGTTCAAATTTGAACGCATGACCATGTTCTAGTGCATGGGAGAAAAGTGCACTAAGAGGGTTATTGTTTTTTATGTCCCTTTTGTGTTCATTTAATCGTTTCTTTAATTCACGTTGTGTTTCTCCCACGTAAACTTGATGGCAATAATTGCAAGGGACAGTATATAAGCCGGCATGGGATGTGGGTGTTTTTTGGAAATGTCTGGATGTGTTTAAAGTTTGTTTTATGGATTGAGATGTGGTTTGTACTGTTGGAATGCCTAGTTTGTTAAGCGTGTTGCATATGGATGTGTTATTGGAATGCGTGGGTAGGAGAAGGGGTCTGTCTATGAGAGAGGTGTTAGGAGTTTGATTTTTTTGTGTGGTGTTTCTGGTAAATATTTGGAAGGCTTTTTTCTTGGCATTTAATATAAAATGTGTGGGGTATTGCAATGTTTTTAGGGAATTAAAAATGTACTTTATTTCTTCATCTATGTGTTGGGGCTACATATTATAATGGCGCGTAGGAAGAAGCCTATAATTATACCTATTTTGATCTTCCTATGGTGGTGGGAGTAGAAATGTATGTAGTCATTTTTGTGAGTGTTTTGCCGGTGTACCTTAAATTCTAGTTTGTTGTTGGACTTAATTATAAGGGTATCTTGGAAGGGAATAGAGCCGTTTATTTCAGTCTCATGGGTAAATTTTATGGAGGGTTCTACTGTGTTGAGTTTATCTTTAACATAGTTGATTTGTATGTCTGTGGGGAGGAAAATTAAAATATCATCTATGTATCTAAAGTATTCGATGTTAGGGGGTAGTCTATATTTGAAAGGACCGGATTCTAAGAATTCTAAAAAGAGGCAGGCCCCTTAGCGGTGTATTGGCCTGCCTTTACATATACACATACATCTATATGTATATATATATATATATATATATATATATATATATATATATATATATATATATATTTATATATATATATATATATATATATATATATATATATATATATGCAAATATATGTCTTGCCTTAAAATAGAGCTATGAATACATGAAATAAGAAATCAGTATAATATCAGACTGTTAGTTTATATCAATTGTTGACAAACGCCAAAATCATAATTATAATTATCACATAAAAACGATGTCTTCGATATAATTGCTAGATGAAAACTTCGTAACACCTGGAAGAAATACCTTTCAGGTCAGTATGAATGTGGTGTAGAACAACAAGCCCATAAAATGAATTATACAAATAAAAAACTGAAATATCCAGAGAATCTTCGTTTAAATTGCTCTTTGATAAAGACCTTCAAACTCAATAAAAAAAAATTGTTTAAATAATAAAAAAATTAACACAATACCATTTTTATTAATTATTTTCATATTGCCAAATTTTTCAAACTTAAGTTTTCAAAATCAAAATAATTATAATAATAAGGTTAGTAAAAAGTGAACTTTCGGCAACCTCATAACTTTCCCTTCTCTTATTGTGTCCTTTAGTCATCACATTATGTGTGATATTCATGACAAAGGGCGAAGTATCGCTGTGTTAGGCGTCAGAATATATCCATCTATAACTTTCGTTTGATATTTCTGACCTTGAATAAGTATTTTTTGCTCATCACAGCAAGTGGTTTCAATCCTTGTCGGGAGCAATTTCCTTCACGAAAAACAAAGAGCAGATAATTGAATAGTCATTTGTAAGGACGGTGATCAAACTATGCCAATATTGTCAATATCAGAGTCAATTAAAGTGTAACACTTAAAGCATTTAAAATATTCTTACAAACAATGCCAACATAATACGAACAAATTGAAATGTTATATTAAGAATGAAATTGAAATTGAAATGATTGAAATGTTGACAGAAATAACAGTTAATTTTATGTACTGTACAGTACTTATATTTGTATATATTTTGTAAGAGTTACACTTTATAAACGAGCCTACATGCATATAAAAGTTATATGTATATAATAAATACGTTTCACTATCTCACTCCAAGTACTTTCTCACACCTGCAGCTATTCTGTATCTCTATAAATGTAACATCAGACCATGTACGGCGTAATGTTTTCATATTTAGTCTGGTGAATAACATCCCCAGGTGAGGGGGCTTGATAAGGTGCATAAACGTATATATCATTTGATTGACCCCACCCTTTTTTCGTCTCTACACCCTCTCCCTCACATACGTCATTTTGCTGATCTCATACTCTCTAATAAGCACTATTATGGAATGTGTTCTTCCGAATTGTGTGATAAATTATCTGCTTGTAATTCAAGACTACAGAGTGTTCTTTCTTCATGATCTATCTTGTCAATATCTCGATGCAGCGAGCGATTATTCGGTTTTCGGTTATTAACCGCTGGGTTATGGCACCTAGCGTTGTGTCGTGGACCATTCCTCTAGCGATGTCGGTTTCCCGACCGTCATCAGGGGGCTGTGTCCCAGTGGTACTAAGAGCCGTATTTATAGTGTGATTATGAGGTACATGGCTATTACTTTACATATGTATATATATATATATATATATATATATATATATAAATATATATATATATATATATATATATATATATATATATATATATATATATATATAGGGTGATTCATAAGTCACTTAACTATTTATTTTAACAATTCTAAAGTTAAAAAGTACGGTAATACAAAACAGAAAGTTGATTCAACAAATTCTTTTATGGGAGTTTAAAATTACAGAAAATTCCCCAAATGCCCACCTTCGTTCTGCATGCATAGCTCGATTCGTTTTTGCAAGGAATTTACGTAGCATATTTCATTGATTATGAAATAAATATATATAGAAACAAATATATAAACGAACAAATTTAAAATAACAAATAGCAGTGATTAGAGCGTAAGATAACAATTATCAAAAGGTCATAGTATGTTTGTGCTTCATATGGTAATCATATTAAATAGCTAAGTGAAGTGAATTATGAATCACCCTATATATATATATATATATATATATATATATATATATATATATATATATATATATGAGAAAGGAAGGATGAGAGTATTTCGATGTAATCGGAAATAATGAAAGAAAAACCCAAGATATGTTTTTTTATGTATACATCAACGTTTCGTCTTTATTGTAGGACTTCCTCAGGATGTATACATAAAAGAGAAATGTCATGCAAGTACATATAAATATTGATATATATATATATATATATATATATATATATGTAGTACCTTTTACAGTGGAAATTAGTTGAATTTAAATAACTAAATATTTCTTTTTAAAAAAATACATGTGTTGTTTGGGTTTCAGACCATTTTTTTTATATTGTCTAACGGTTTCAAAAGGAGAACCAACTTCTAATACACTTACGCGCGCCGCACTTTCTTATGACGAATGCATGAGAAAAACATCACCGTTGCAGTACCATACGGATTTTCTTGTGATATTATGTCACGAAAAAAGTGTTACAATTTTCTTTAAGACGACTTTTTACAGTCGTAAATTTGTTGAAGTCTAATAAATAAATATGTATTTAAAAAAATATATGCGTTATTTCAGCTTGAAACCAAATGTTATTATATATATATATATATATATATATATATATATATATATATATATATATATTAGTACTTCATTTATTCACATAAAATATTATAAAGAGATATAAGTTTTTATGTATCAGTTTTCAGTATTTACTTCAACAGTGCTTGATACGTAAGTAGAGCTAGGTAGTAAGCAATGAAAATATATATGGCAATCAATTTTAAAGATCCTTGAAACCTATTAAACTCTAGAAGCGAAATAGCAAACAGCTGTTTACACAGAAATAAATTTACCTAAGGATGATATACAGGGTGGGCCAAAATAAGGGTCCTATCTTTAAATTTGAATAACTTGAATTTGAATAACTTCCACAAAATAAAAGTTAAACTCACCAAACTTTATATGTGTGTAGACTGACCCTTTCGAGATTTTTTGAAATAAACAAAACAAATTTTAGCCGAAAAACACTTCTTAAAACTTACAAAAACTAAAGTATTGTTTTTTACACTGTTTTGAGTTTTTTAAGCAAAAATAATGTTTTCTAAATGATGGTACGTTCCTTAGGGCTAATACGGCTCATGCTTGCTTCGGAAGGGGTCCTTTACTTATTCTAAAAAAAAAAAAAAAATCAATAAATAAAAAAGTTATGAATTTTTAAAAATAGGACCCTTATTTTTGCCCACCCTATATAATAAAAAAAAAAAAATGAAAAAAAAAAAATAAATAAATAAATAAACTGATCAAGTTAAAATGTAAAACCTAAAATAGAAATACAAGAAACCACGTGTTAAAATACATTCGCCTACTGTATTGACAAAACAAAGGAAACAGGATATAGGAAAATCCATTGTTAACAATAGGATTGACATAGGAGCGTCACCAACAAAACCTTTGTTCGCGGGAAGCCCAACGATTAGCTGAGGGAACAACAAAGAATCTGATTGGTTAATTAGCAAGCCATGTATATAAAAACACCTGACAAAAATAACTCCTTGCATTTAGCCTGATGATTCCCCCCGGGGATGAAACACGAGAGCCTCTGTGTAGCTTGATTGCCATATATATTTTCATTGCTTACTATATATATATATATATATATATATATATATATATATATATATATATATATATATATATATATATACATATATATATACATATATATATATATATGTATATATATATATATATATATATATATATATATAGAGAGAGAGAGAGAGAGAGACAGACAGAGAGAGAGAGAGAGACAGAGAGAGAGGGGGAGATATGTTGTTCATGAGAAACAGAGAATGCTAATATAATGGTATGTGCCCGGACAGGATTCTCGTATGTATACGCGCATATACGTATCAATCGATTTATATACGCAATTCTGGATCTCAGTCACACCTTCATTTGATAAAGAAAACACCGCTAAAAATTAAATGCAGGCAAACGAATACATTCTTAAACAAATCAACAGAACAATTCGGAAACAAAATGTCAATGAATATTATAGTTAAAGAAATTAACATCTTTATAAATAAATAACTAAACTAGATGCTTAAAAGAAGAAACAGAAATGGGAAACAAGTCATAAAGAAACTAAGATCATTATAAGTGAAAAGAGAAAACACGAATCTCTTTTTTATCTATCTACGTAGAAACCTGTACGCAATTTTAAACATTTAAGGTGTGTAATTAACAATTGTAACAGAAATAATTCACAATTTCGATGCAAGAATAAAATAGTAGATAGCAAAGGAGTGGCTGATTTAAAACAGTAGAATAAAACATACGAGCGATTGTTATAGATAAAATCAATACATGACGGAATTATTTAGATATATATTGATATTTATATTATATTGAAAACGTTTCGGCTTATTTAACCTCTGACCTTTCGAGGGTACATACTTTGAAACTTGGGAATGTTCAGCGCAACATAGGGAGTCTTGACAGTATTGGAAACTAAACATTGATTTAATCAAGGTTGTGGATTGTGTTTACTTCGCTTGTCAGCTTTTGGTTAAGCATTATGTATGCAGTTTCGATTTAGTCGAACGATTTAAAAATCGAACAGATAGATTTAAGTGTGCACATTGAACAACACATCATTGCAACAGAAGTGATTAATTATGTAATTGTATTATTTGAATACGATTCTTTATTAAGTAATAGTTTACGCCTTCATTCAAACATTTCATTATTTTGATGGGGAAAACGTATCTTATCCACATATATTACGTGGTGTTTTAATTAGGTTGATTATATGTTTGACATCTTTATTCGCTGCGTGGTGAAGAGCATTAGTAAGGTTTATCAATTCTGATATCTTAGTCTAACTCATCGATACGGGATCTTACTTTGTTGATCACATTTATTTCGTTATTCATGCTGTGATATCTTAAATAGAACCCTGCAAGGCATAATATATATGTTATGTTGTCTGTAGTGTGGTTTGGTAAGGTGTAATGTCTGTCCACTCATAAGTACATCTTGTTCTTTATGATCGCTTTTTCTGGTTATTGAACCTTCCACAGAACGAGGTGCATGTCTCACCGACGTACCCACTGCAATAGTAGGCAGTGCAACTAGTAGGTGACGGTTTCACTGTAAGACGTGGGACTTGGAGTTGGTATGTAGGTTTGGTAAGGTGAAAGAGAGATCAATCACTCTGTTGGTAGATCTGGCAGCGAGGTGTATTTAATAGAAGATTACCTCAGTGGTCGTTGGATTGTGGTGTTGTGAAAGGTGATGTGATGAGTATCGATACATATGCTGTTTACTTTCTGTGATTGATTGGCGGCCCGTTGAACAGAGATAATATGTCTGGATTGATTTTTGGATGTCGCAAATCGTTTATTCGTACTTGTGAAAGCGTGTGTGTTCTGATTTAAGTCGAAATCAATTGATATTAACCTTTTATGGTGTTTT
The DNA here is from genome assembly GCA_963556195.1 of Sepiola atlantica. NCBI lineage: Eukaryota > Metazoa > Mollusca > Cephalopoda > Sepiida > Sepiolidae > Sepiola > Sepiola atlantica. Next base: position 45,584,328 of record OY744523.1, read on the forward strand.
CTTTTGAAGGTCAATAGTTGTAGTTTGTTGAGTTTCGTTGCCCGATGTTCTGCTGTTTTTATACTTTTGAATGAATATTTGCTGTTTAAAAATTGTGATATGAGTGTATTTTAGTATTCTATTGTTTAAGAGCAGATGCATCTAATGCAGGAAATGTATGTGGTTGCTTTCTGTAGTGTGTTACGATTGTTCTGGTACCATTCAAATACCTGTGGCTATCTAAGAGTTGGTGTATAGGGGTGTGGCGATACGGTTATAATGGTGTGTTTTTCTGTGTAGATATGAAAAATGGATCGTCGATGTATCTACTATAGTGTATTGTTTTTTTATAGGATAGTTGCGATGATTTTTTATCAAGTGCAAACATTAATATATTATCGTAGCTAGAAACATTTACATGCCCCTGGCAGTTCCATTAATTTTTAAGGAATAGAGGCCTTGCAAATCAAAGTTATTCTGCGTAACAAATAATCTTGTTTGATACCATTTTTGTGGTGTAAGAAATAACCACCCCTCAGACTCCCTCGTGCATATGTTATGTGTGTGTAGAATGCAGATACGTACATGGCGATTAGTAGTGCGTCGTTTGTTGGTCACTAAATTTTCTGTAAGTTTATAATAAAGTGCTTGGTGTATTTAATGTGACCAGGATAGTGCGTATAGGAGGTTTGGTGATATTGTCTATGTTTTTCAAAGTTGAGTTTACCCTAGATAATCGGTTTACCTGGAGGTAAACAACGTAAGCACTGTGTTAACTGGTGTATGTTGTGGTTGTGTGAGATGGATTAAGCTAGAAACAGCGCACATGAAATGTGATAAATATTATATATATATATATATATATATATATATATATACATATAATGTATATATATATATACACACACATATATACATACATATATATTGATATATATATATATATATATATATATATATATATATAATGAAGAAGAATGGAAAGGAATTAGAGAAGCAAAAGCCAAATCATAATTCAATTCAATTGCTCAGAGCAAGGTATATTCCGCAAAAAAGGCAATTTATTCAAGTTAAATTTTCCTTAAGCCAGGCTTTTCAAAGATCAAAATCTTATCATCAGAGGAAGTCGCTGGGATAGATAAGTTGGCAAAGGCCAAGATTTAAAATTTGAAAAAATAAAATAAAAGTTGTAGGGGAAGAAACACAGGGCAAAATTCTGCCCGAATGCAAGCAAATGTCCGATTGCTAAAAAGTCCGGTGTCGAAGAGTCCAGCGGAGTAAATGAGATGTAGATAGGTAGGTCGTTAAAAGGCCCGAAAGGTTGTGAGAGAGGATTCAAAGTTAAATTCCAAGAAGCCACAACTACAGGTGCGGCGAAAATAGAAAGTCCAAAGGGTAAAATGTCCAATAAGAGGTACGCTCGTGGATACAGGCAGGCAGGCTCAGAAGAGAGTGAGGTGGAAAATATTCGCCATTAACAATACTTCCTGGGCAGAGATGTCGGAGAAAATGCTTTAAAATGGGAAACAATGTAGCGAAAATGTTTAACAGTTAGCCCGAAGCGAAAGCCAGCTTGAAAAAAATATACCTTGCTCTGAGCAATTGAATTGAATTATGATTTGGCTTTTCCTTCTCTAATTCATTTCCATTCTTCTTCATATCTACCTGCTCTATCCTGGATATTGGGCTGTATACTCTTCACAATAGGTTTTACTTTTCCTAAAAGTTCGCTTTCAGTACACCACTTTATATATATATATATATATATATATATATATATATAATCCCTGTCACTTAGTATGTTTCCAAATTAAATAGGTTGATTAATCTCAGCAACACAACATTCTTAAAAAGAACATATTATGCGAGAAACAAAACGTATATATGTAAACAACATATGGGATTCTTATCATAATAAATAAACATACTATGATGTTAAACTTACTAAACATAAACTGTATATGTTATAGAACTAATAGTTGTTTAAGAGTGACATAAACAAGTAATAATTAATTTTTACATTATATCTCATTTGTAAAAGGTGAAACAGTATTGATATTCTAACAACATCTGATGCACGCGCTTTCTTAAAATTCCATATAAAGTAGATTACGTTTTGCTATATTTCATTGGCGGGTATAGTGTTCTAATGATAAGAGAGCTATGCACAGATCTTTCAAACGACTTACATCAATATTTTGTACGTCTTTTCAATAACATAGTATCCTCTAATTTGATCGACAATAACACTGGTGATTTTTGTTACGTAACGTATTATGTTAGAAAAAATAGTAGAAATATATAAATATATACAATAACATTGCAGATAAATACAGAATACATCTGATTAAACTAGACTTTTCATATTACTTTAGGTAAATCTATATTAGTAACTCGACTGACTACTCATTAAAAAGCCATACAATAACAAGCAACCGACGTTTAGTGTTTGAGTAACCACAAAAACGCACACACTATTGTTTCAAGGTCACTGTGAAAATATACATATACAAATATACCTGGAGTTGTCTGTTATTTCATATATTTTCAAAACGTGGGCAGTGTTATTAATATGCTAAAATTTAAACAAGACGACCTGAGATTAAACGCGTAATGATTTCCGAATGATGCCTATTTTTAGTCTGTATTTAATGTTTTACTTCGTTTGAATGGCATCGCAATTCATGTAACGTTATGTGAATTGAAAGTAATTAAGTGTTACCTGTAAATAGTCAATAGTCCGTATGTTGTTGATATAATAATATTCAGCTTAACGTTTCGGCGGATCTAAGCTCTTACTTTAAATTGCATCTTGTCGAAAAAAAGTATCACTACGGAATTCAGAACTGATCTTATTAGTCTCTCCACGGCGGTGAATTGATCTAGTTATGTACGCCACGAGAGGTGAAAATCTTAAATAAATAAATAAATAAAGTTTCCAAATTATTGTCAAGTTCGAAAAATGAGCCTAAAGTTCATAAATTAAATCGGCTATAACCTTTGTAAGAATAGCATCCAATATAACAACAGTAGTCTTAATATTCAAAATAATACACATTAGCAATCTTCATATCCGAAATTCCGACACTATCGACATCTGACTGACACCTAATTTAATTAGTTAAACGATCATATCTAAATTAATAAATACGAAAGTTTAGTCATAACGGCTTGATTTGTGTTATATAAACTTAACACCGGAGACCAACTGTATTTTTACTTACTGTTTATGTTTATCAGATATACACCTTAAGGTGAACTAATATAGTACTATTCGTATATATGTGTCATATTAACAGATTGAATATATAAAAACATGTAAAATGCTTTAAATACCACACATAAATAAGAACACGCACCCACATGCATACACACACACACACACACACATATATATATATATATATATATATATATATATATATATATATATATATATATATATATATATATATACATATATATTTATATTAATATATATATATATATATATATATATATATATACATACATATTTATTTAAGTAAATATTAAATTATTTTTACATACACACGTTTCCAGCTGCCACTATCATCAGTGTATAGGATATGATTATTTCAGAGGGTCGCAAGAGTTGAACCTAGTAACACAATAACCCGAGACTCCGCAAACAAGCGCTACAATTTTACACTAAAATTAATCACCCCGTCAAGTCCCAGAATAATGATCTATTCATGCCAAGTAGGCACATACAGTAGACTATCGAGAGAGTGTTCAACGAACGTCGTTCGAGCATGCTATATAGTTATGTGAAAGTCTATTTTAACTCTCCGAAGAGAGCAAAATTCAATTTCCTAAAAAAACGGTTATTACAATATTTTGTTACTTAAATATTAAATAATGTTTACCTACATAGTCATATCGTCCACTATCATCAGTGTAGGAGATGATTAATTCGGACGGTCGCAAGATTCGAACCCAGTTTCAGAATAACCATAGACTCCGCAAGCAAGCGATTCAACTAAACGGCCACGAGGAAGTACCGCGTAAGGAAAGCACATTACATTATTGGTATGCCATCAGGCAAATACAGAGACTATCGAGATAAGGTTCGACGAACTGTGTCGAAACATGGAGAGAGAGAGACAGAGAGAGAGAAAGAGAGAGAGAGAGAGAGAGGAGTAAAAGAACACACTCCCAATGTAAGAAATGGAACAATGCATGCGTTTAGAAGTAATACAAACACAAGTAGGTGTTTTGCTTTGTTTTGTTGAATAAAATAAACTATTTATATATATGAAATAATTTGGTTAGAAGTTATAATAACGACAGTAACCAGAGTGTAAGATCTTAACAAAGAGAATGTTTTATTACAACGTATATCTTGTAGAATCCAATAGCACTACAGAAGTAAGCAAATACATACTACTATATGTAGTATATATATATATATATATATATATATATATATATATATATATATATATATATATATATATATATACTATAGTCATCCACATACAGACAGTGCGGCTAGAGCGGGATTGAAACTCAACCGTCGAGTTGACACTACGATAATTACTGACTCTATGTGAAAACTCAATGTACACATTGTCAAGTGCCGAGAACTCGATTTAGTTTTACCCAATGAGCTATGCCTTACATCTAATAGCAGTTTGAAATATCCTTACAAATAAGCTCTACCTAAGAAAAGGAGATGTACATATTCATCGATATACACAGTGTGTCGCTGTATCACGTGACTTTAGTGCGGCTAGTACCTCAAACCGGGATTTAAACTCAACTATCGAGCTGACAGACAGCGCCTCCACCCCTGATCTATCATGCGACACTGAGAGAATGTAAGTGGTATCTCAATGTAAACATTATCAAGTGCCGGAAGCTCGAATTAGTTTTACTCAATGTGCAATGTGTACACATACTAAAGACTAGTACACTTATCAGCCTTGAAGGTCAGGTATCCTATTACAACAGTTTTTATACATTTATATATATATACATATATATGTGTATATATATATATATATATATATATATATATATATATATATATATATATATATATATATTCTGTCATATTATCTCCCTCCTCAAAAATATATAGATATTTTTATTAAACACATATAAAACGAACCACTGAATCTTTACATTTAATAAGAAATTTTGTAAAACAAATCTTCTTTTAGTTTTATTCCACTGGCTGCGGGTGAAATTGATATTTACTACGGTATAACGATAACAGATCATCACCATTCTGCACGGGCTTTAGATATTTGAAACACCTATCATTTGATAAAGAGGTATTTCCTCGAAATATATTATGGAACACGGTCGCACACATTGGATCACAGTGTAGCAGTGTGGCCTAATCAAGTAAGAATTACTATGAAAAAAAACCCCAGTTGTGTTCGTCTTACTTCGCAATACCGACATATTTCCATGTATTGTATTGCGATAACCTTCTAATACTCCTCTATATACGTATTCCACACAATGATTCAAGCAAACTCAACTTACATGTCTCTATATAATGCAAATAATTGTATATTAAATCAATAAATACTCGTCAAGCTTTCAAATGGGTTTACGAAGTATAGCCTGGCTCTTGTTGTTATAGTAACGGAAAACTCACGATTTCTTAACATTATGACATCAAGTTTCACCACATTGACGGTCGCCAAACCAACAAAGGCTAACTTGAAAAAAAAAAAAAAAGTAAGACACACAATTAGTGCGTAGGAAGTTAATAAACAATGCGACTGTAATATTTCTTTATTAAATATCATATTAATTTAATTTCGAACTTATCTACGGGCAGTGGACGTATTTTGTCTCCAGGAGACTCGCATTCATGTGGTTTGTATCGTTTCTAGATTCGCGGATATATCTTTTAGACACAATATATTGAGAATTAAACGGGGGGAATCTGCACGTCGTCTTTTCAATTTTTGTGTCAGACATCTATTCTCATAACTTAATAGCGTATTAGCATACAGTTGTTGTCAGTTCATTTTCTGGATAAACGACTTTTCCGGTGGTTTTATTCGAGTAACGATTATATATCAAGGTATAACTTTTAAATACACGTATATACATACAGGTTTAAATTTAAACCTTCAAAACCAGACAACTGTTTCATAAATGAGCCAACAATTAAAACCTGACAACTGGGTTGTATGAATGAGCGTTTTCCATGAAAATATAAAAAACACTCCGAAATGGTTAATTACTCATTTGGAACGCATCACTGGAGAGAGTAAAACACACACACACACACACACACACACACACACACACACACACACACACACACATATATATATATATATATACATATATATATATATATATATATACATATATATATATATATATATATATATATATATATATATATATATATATATATATATATATATATACGTCATGAAAATCATTTTGAATTATGTACTAAATGTGAAAATCTTTCGGAGCTTATTTCAAATGTATAGGTAAGTCTAACGTTTGTTGCTTGTTATTCGTTTTTTTCTCTTGATGTAACTACTTCAATCAGGGTTGTACAGGAGCTATAATTATGCCCGTGTTTTCCACGTCAGTCTTTGTATGTCTGTATAAGTTGACACACACACACACCCATATATATATATTTATATATATATATATATATACATATATATATATAAATATATATATACATATATATATGCATACACATATATATATATATATATATATATATATATATATATATATATATATATATATATATATATATATATATATATATATATATATATATATGTATATATATATATATGGGTGTGTGGGGGGTGTGAGTGAAGAAGATAAACGGAAAACAGGTTAAAATTCAGGAGAAAAACAAACACTAGAGATTTGACCGGTTTCGTTCGTATTAACGTACGTCTTCAGAAAAAGTGAAGATTTAGAAACAATTTTATTTTGAAGGCACACCCATGGAAGAAACAAAAGATGATCCGGTTGGGCCATATTAGAAGACTTTTTATCGACATTGAAATATGATTTGACAAGTCATTTTTAACACATTTTGTTTACCACGGCATTTCATTTTCATGACTTATCGTGCACCTTATTCCATATATATATATATGTATATATATATATATATTATGAAGAGAATATGGAAACATGTAAAATGCAATATTTATTAAATCATCAATTGCTCAAAACAAGGGTTATATATAAAAAACAACTAGTTTTCATCAATAAGCCATGCTTAAAAAATGTAATTTTATCTTCAGAGGAAACTCAACAAATAAGTTAGTAACATAAAATTGACTTTAATGCCAACATTTAAAAAATATCACAATATACAAGAATGTAAAAGATATAAAAGCCAAGAAAATCAAATTTGGAGATGATAATAAAGTCAGTAAAAACAACTCCGAGGATTCAAACGTGGGGTTAGTTCCGCCTTTTTCATTAAAATGCTTCAGATATCTGGTGTTGTTGAAATTACTAATTAACTTTTGGACTTTGTATCCTAAGCCTTGTTTTATGCAATTAGATATTTAATAAAAAATGTATTTTGTTTTATGTTTATTCTCATCACCTATCTACTTATACTATTACTCTATTTCGTATATCGAGCATTGCCTATTCAAAATAGGATATACTATAAACATATAATGCCATATTTATCTGGCCATTTCATATATATATATATATATATATATATATATATATATACATACATATATATATATACATACATATATATATATATATATATATATATATATATATATATATATACATATATATATATATATATATATATATATATATATATATACATATACATATACATATACATATATATATACATATACATATACATATACATATATATATATATATATATATATATATATATATATATATATATATATATATATATATATATATATATATATATATATATATATATATATATATATATATATATATATATATATATATATATATATATATATATATATATATATATATATATATATATATATATATATATATATATATATATATATATATAATAGCCGCCGGATAAAGTGTAAAAATTATCGCTGTTTATTTGCTGTTCAGCGTTGGACGAGTGGTTTTAGACGTCGGGATTTGAGTTGTAAACATACTCAGAATCCGGGGTTTCGAATCGCATGATCAGTAGTGAATAGTTATATCTCTATGCTGATGAGTCCCGAATGTCAAGGACGAAACGTATACGTACATATATAATAAATAACACATATAAATATACATGTTTATTTCTTCTGTTACTTATTTTTAAGTTATCTATGCATTTACACTTTTGTAATTTTTACTTTTATTTAAAATATTCTTCAATTAATATATATATATATATATATATATATATATATATCATTTCATACGTATTTCTATTTTTCGTCTATTCTGTGGCATTCCATAAAGGAAACGTTTTTAGAAATAATCTTCTGACAAATAGAGTTAGAAGACTGTAAGCCCGCCTCAACTCACCGACTCCAAACCTGTCTTGTCGTTCATAATCTATCAAAATACGCTATTGAACTGGTTAGATAGTTGTATCGCACGGCAGTGGCTTTCAACGGGGCTAAATATACAATCCAGTACCTATAATTTATATAAGTTGTTTTTCGGTTTTTTATTTTTGAATTATTTACGCCCATAGATTTATGTTTATTTCTTTTACGTATATGTTTTGTTGTTCTATTCTGTGGCATCATAGCAAAGTGTTGTTACTTTGATGCATACACGATTAGATAATACTTCCTACTGACCGGTAATATGTCTCCAAGGTAAATTTTTACTTATGTGATGCGAACCCATCTTTAATATTCTCTTATCTCTTGGATCTGACATAAAAAACGTTTCATATCTAGTAAGCCATCTATCTATCTATCTATCTATCTATCTATCTATCTATCTATCTATATATCTCTCTCTCTCTCTCTATATATATATATATATTCGATTTTCTGCCGTGTGTGAATGATAATATATAGGTAAACATTTACCCGTTATTCGTGGGATTTCCATTAATTCAGTTTTCATCCAAACTTGATGCTGTGTGTGCACTAGAATTGACGCGCCACAGTACTTTTTTAACAGAAAGAAAAGTACAATTGTGCCCAGAAGAAAAAATATGTGTGGCCATGTGTGAGATAACACCATTCGTTGATCTTGGATCACAATAACATTGTTATTCAAAAGAAATATTAATTTTCTTTATACACATCCATGCAGCTATGCGCTAGGAATATATATATATATATCTATTTACTCGACATTACCTTTTTAATTATAAATATATTTTAATAATGGAAAACAGAAAAATAGAACTCGATTAGCTTGTTGAAAATATGTTAGTATATTAAAGGCCACAAACACCGAGCTGTATAACTTTGTGCAGTACTTTTTAAAAATGTTGTGATTTACTTTTGAAACCAAGATTCTCACTAAAAAAAAACAAAAAAAGGCCAACTTGAAAACTGAAGCTTCACTTTTAGGAGAAAGAAAGCAAAAAGAATGGCAAGCTATACACTCTGTTTGTTAATTAAGATAATGAAGAAAAATATCAATATAGAAATATATTGGGTTTGTTGAAAATGTTCATTTCCGATTTTTTGGTACACGAGAAGCGATTCCGTAAACTTTCGATTATTTTTTACACCAGAGGCACGTATGTAAACTTCCAATCTTGTTGTATATCAGAGGTGCGTCCGTAAACATTCGATTCGTTTGTACAACAAATGCGCGTCTGTAAACGTTCGATTATTTGTACACAAGATGCGCGGTCTTAACATTTTGATTATTTTGTACACCAGAGGCGCGTCCGTACTCATTCGTTTCTGTTCTACACCAAATCCGCCTATGTAGAATTTCGAGTCTTGTGTACACTAGAGATGCGGTCGTTAAATTTAGATTACACTTTCTATTATTTTGTACAATAGATGCGCGTCTCTGAACTTTCGATGTTTTTGTACACCAGAAGCGCATCGGGTAACTTTCGATTTTAGTACACCAGAGGCGCATCCGAAAACTTCCAATTTTTGATACACTAGAGACGCCTCTGTAAATTCGTCTGTACACCAGAGGTGCTGTCATAAACTTTTGCTATTTTTGTACACTAGAGGTGCATTCGTAACTTTTCGATTCTTTTGTACAAGATAGTCGCGTTTGTTAACGCTAGATTCGTTTGTACAAAATAATCTAAATTTTACAGAGGCGCCCTCTTCCAAATTGTGATTCTTTTGTACACTAGTGGCGCGGTCGTAAACTTTTGATTCTTTTCGGCATATGAGGTGCCGTCGTAAACATTCAATTCTTTTGTACATTAGAGGCACGTTTGTAAGCTTTAGATTTGTTTGTACAACAGAGGCGTATCCGTAAACCTTCTCATTGTTTAGTACACCAGATGCGCGTCCAGAAACTTTCAATTATACTTTAGATTCCTTTCTACAACAGAGGCGCGGTCGTAATCTTTCAATTCTATCGCGCACCACAGGCGCCTACTAAAACTTTCGATTTTCTTGTACACAAGTAGCGCATCCGTAAACTTTCAATTATGTGGCACACCAGAAGCGTATCCGGAAACTTCTATGTTTGTGTACACTACAAGCACGTATGCAGACTTTCGATCTTTTTGTACAACAGAGGTGTGTCAGTAAATATCTGATTCTATTGTACAACAGAGGTGCATCTCTGAACTTTCAATTATTTTATACACCAGAAACGTAGTCATACACTTTAGATATTTTGTACACCATATGCGCGTCCGTAAACCTTCGATTATTTTGTAAACTTTGAAATAGAATATGTAATATCAACTTCTATTAGTTACACACAACAATTTAAATATTTACTTCCTACAAAATCTACTTTGATTAAATACTGTGATACTTGTTCAAAAAATAATGAGCATCAGTTACCTTGAAGAATTGAATTAACTAAAGATTTCAAAAATTTCTGATTTATTATTACAACATAACTTTAAAAAACATTTTAAATGTATTCCTAAAATATAGTCAATTGTGATTTTGCATATATAGAAATTACTAAAATTATGTAGCAGCATTGTCTCGAAAAGGCAAATGTTTTAATTGACTATATTCTAATTATGTACTGCTATGTTTTGCCAACTAAAAAAGTGATGTTATTTTTAATTGCAAGTTTTATTAAGAAATAAATTGAAGAATTGAATTAACTAAAGATTTCAAAAATATAGTCATCTAAATTAATAGATTTTTTATTTATAATTGTTATATTATAGATTTCAGTTCAAAAAGCAGCAAATATATTGAATAAATTTTACATAAAAAACTGCCATACTTTATGAGGGAGCTCATCTATTGCAGGTCATTGCACTTGTCATGTCAAAAATTGCACTGCCAATTTAGAGGAAATTAGTGCAACATTATCAAGAAAACACACAGTCAATTTATTCCCACATTACCTAATGTGTTTGTATTATTTATGGAAAAAACAAGTTTAAATTGAAAATATATTTTGAAATGTATGCTGAAAACAATATTTATACTAAAAACAATAATACTATTATTTTAATGAAATAAAATATTAGAATTTATTCTGAAATTTTACAGAAGATTTCTGAAATATTGAATTCATTCTTATTTTTTAAGAATCTTTTAAACTTAATAGAAACACTGAATATTACATTTTATTTTGAAATTAATAATTGATTTCAAAATAATAGACTCATAGTTGGAAACTTATTTTGAATTTTTACCTGAAATAATTTACATTTTTTGTACTTAATTAAAACTGACATTGTTTCCTCTTATTCTGCAGCTTATGCTGAACGTATTCTGAACTTTTTCTAGGAATAAAGGTAATAAAGTTTGTTTCTGAAGATATTGAATATTTCAAATTCAACAATTAAACATATTTCTATCTCATTTTACTTCATTCTGAAACTTACACTTCTATAATAGAATTATTACCGAAGGGAATATTATATTACTTGCCATATTTGAATTCAGTCTGAAATAATTTTAAAACACTTGGACTGATTTTAAAGTCAGAAATTGAAATGTATTTTTAATTATGCTCACACTCATTATGACTTTATTCTGAAAATCAGAATGTATTACTATTTGAATTTTAAATATTAAACATAGGTGTGTCATATTTAACTTTATTCTGAAAATTACAATTCTGAAAACAACATTTATACACAAGTAAACAATAATTTATTTAATATGTTTTAATATATTGTGAAATAATTTTAAATTATTTAAACTTATTTGAAGCCTAGAAATTAAAATGTATGCTTACTATTGCGAAATCAATTCTGAAAATTAAAAAAAAAACTAAAACCAATTAGATATATATGTTCAATCTTAATTTACTTTAATAAACAATTAAATTTCTGTAAAGTTTGAACATTTTGAAAATAATTCAATTTGAATTAAAATATAGAATTATTATTAAAAAAACCCTGAAATTATTAAATATAACTACAAGAAATGATGTATGTTATTATTCAAAATACAATGTTTAAATAAAAGAACTATTAGTAGTTGTATGATTCTTAGCTAATCAAGAATGTAATCTCTAATAATTGAACAAAAAAGAATACATTTTATTTTAGAAAAGTACAAAAGTACAACAAAATAAGTATACAATAATAAGAAGAACATTTTGGGAAATGTTATAGGTAAAAAGAGATGGTATTAGCAAACCTATTAACCCTTGTTAACTTTTTATTAGAATGACTTAACTCATTACAGAACAAATCGTTATCGATTAATAAAATATCTGTGATGTTGTCTCTATTTCCAAGACTTAATAAACTAGTAGGGTTTTTGCACAAATGGCCGAGTTTCTTTTTGATAATATTCTCAAAAGAACGTTTTTTTTAAATATATGATATGAGTAAAAATACTTTAATTGTTTTTCTGATTTATTATTACAACATAACTTTAAAAAATATTTTAAATGTATTCCTAAAATATAGTCAATTGTGATTTTGCATATATAGGCATTACTAAAATAATGTAGCAGCGTTGTCCCGAAAAGGCAAATATTTTAATTGACTATATTCTAATTATATACTGCTATGTTTTGCCAACTAAAAAAATTATGTCATTTTTAATAGCAAGCTTTATTAAGAAATAAATTCGTTTGTAAAATTCAATTTTAAATGATTGAAGTATAGTCATGTATGAGGTGTCTTTATTGGTGATACTAAATTATGTAAAAGGGTTTTCAGAATAAGCTACCATTTCATTTCATTCTATGCTATTCATAGCAATTTATTTATCAATATACAAGTGAAGTTATTATTATTGCTTACTTAGTGTTTAAAGTTTGATTCACATTTATTATAGTATAATTTGTTGTGAATTTGTCATTATCGGAATTATTTAATCATGTAGTAGGTATTTCAAAAAGTCAAATGTGTTGAATAAGTATGCACAATATACTGATTTTAAAAATGTCATAATTAAGTCAATAAGAACTTATTTGTCTTGCTTTTAGCCAGATAACGAATGGTTAGTTGTAATTACCAAATTTCTTCAGCGGATATAAAGTAATACATGCAAGGAACGTTCACTGGTGAATTAGATGATTTCATTATTGTGTGGTCATAATTACTGATAGAACTAATGTTTCAAGTAACTATATGTGTTCCTTTTTAAAATTATGATAAGATTATAATAAAAAACACTTGAACATTCTTAAACTGCAATGATTAAAACAGTTGAATAGAAAAATATGAACTTGGAAAAGTGGAATTTACACTTAACATTTTGAAGCTTGAATCGGATGAGCTGAATTAAATGTAGAGTAAAATAAGATAATAATAAACACTAATGAATAATTTAATATATTTGAAAGAGTGTTGTTTCATTTGAGGAAATGTGTTATTATTCAAATGAAACAACACGCTTTCAAATCGAAAGACATTTCTTCAAATGGATTTACATATCTGATGAGAGCGAACCACCGCTTGAAACGCGTTATATAAAATTATAAAATGATGTACTAATAAAATAATAAATACAAGTTGAAAAGAACTTTTTACAAATGTTGGTAGCCTTACTCCTTTATACACAAACACACGCATATATATATATATATATATATATATATATATAAGAGCGAGAGAGAGAGAGAGAGAGAGAGAGAGAGAAAGAGAGACAGGTTAGCCGCATTGAAGGGCTGTGATACATATTTTGCTTAGAGCATCTTTTTAAAATGGGGAGACTTCACGATCAGTTGCTCTTTA
>OY744523.1:45603596-45643596 GCA_963556195.1 Sepiola atlantica
TTGGAATTCCCTCCTTCTATGTGTTCCTCTGTGTATACCATTGTGTAGAAACAAAAATATAATGTGAACAAACATCTCGCTGAACACTTCCCCACTAAGGATTTATTTCTAAAGCTGGCCCCTTATTTCTACTAGCTTCTTACGTTTATTTTACTTTTTTCTTTAAATAAATAACCCACACCAATGCATGCTGCCACTGTAGACCTAAGCGTCTACTGAGAATTAGGGTGACATATAGAGCTGTGCAACGAGAAGCTTGTTCACATTAGTTTTAAATTTCTGCATGTCGGTACAGTCAGGAAACAAAAGTACATGAAGGGAGTTTCAAATGCCAGCAACACAAAAAGAGGCTATTGGAGTAGAAGGTTCTCCGACATCGGGGGTCTCCATAGTCAATGGATAGGATTTAGCTGATTGTCGGGTTCGTAGAGGATGCACCAGCACAACAACTTAATCGGAGACCATTCAATTTAAGTGCTTAAAAACATGCACAGGGATACAGCATCGTCGCGATGGGAGAGGGGCTGGAACACAGAGATACTTATTAGATTAGTGACTTTTTGTTTGACCTTGTCTTCGAGGGAGATACTAGTGGAGTATCAACCAGCGTAGATCTGGGCACACTACTGTATGCATGGACATACAGTGGCTTTGTTGATATATTGGAAACTGTCAGGTGTGATAAATGTTCTAGGACGGTAGAGGGAGCGAACTTTATGTACAACAACCGTTGCAATATAGGCTATGTATGTATTCTAATTACTACTACCTGTGAATGTAAGGTCGATGAGTTTGAACGTTAGACTGTTAGAAAGGCTGTTTTTTGTCATGGCAATACGTGGTTGAAGAGGTATATTGTAGTTTTTT
Organism: Sepiola atlantica; assembly: GCA_963556195.1. NCBI lineage: Eukaryota > Metazoa > Mollusca > Cephalopoda > Sepiida > Sepiolidae > Sepiola > Sepiola atlantica. Next base: position 45,604,464 of record OY744523.1, read on the forward strand.
AAGGAAAGCATCTTCATCTTGGCAGCATTAAATTGTACCATTAATTTATCTCTTAATTACACTACCGACTGGCGGCAAATTTCAGCGAATGCCTCGGATATGAGCGCGTCCGTTTCATTCACATAACGAGCATAGATTTATTAGAGGCAATCTGCATTTTTGAAGGGTGAATATAAATTTAAAAAATCAACTTTGCCTCTATCATAGGAAGAGTATTCTAAAATTACCACTTGAATAACACAAATAGGGAACATCTGTACTTGCTTATTTATATGAATATTTTATTTATTTTCAAAACAAGAAATACACATTTTAAATGCATTGTTTCAATCTCCGAGTTTCCAAAGAACATTTATATAGAAACAGGGACGGGCAGGCTAAGAAATATTTTGTTTTAACTCATGACATGTGTTTTTTAAACTTGACGATGAAAGACAGAAATACTTCGATTTAAAAGCGTCGCTCATAGCACCATTGTATGATTTGGCATACTTCAAAATGAACTATAAGACAACGTTGCAAGGCTTTTTCAACTTGATATTCTTCTATCGAAGCTGCCCGACTTATCTACAATCTTATATTGCTCCTCATGAGGTATTCAAAACAAGGCTACGCTCCCCGTTTGCATGTTGTAATAAAAGTTGAAAACGCTAATAAAATTTCCAACGGTCCGACCCTTAAAATGGTATTAAGAATTATCCCGAACGCACAGATCTCGTCAACAGGAAGGCCAAAACATATTGGAGACTATCTACGAAAGTCACGCTAGTAACTTAACCCGGTTTGAATTCAGTGGTATAGTGAAAGCCTGACGGTTTCACCCGTCTATCATATCATCGTCCTGTCACTGCACAAATTCAATTTTTTTTTACACGAGCTTTTAACGTGTAGATTGATTTCGCAGGTGCTGTTGCTAGGGACATGATATCTTTAAGCGTAACATTGAACCAGTATGTTAATTCTCTAATAGAACAACTCTTCTCAGCAGAAATCCTTATTATGCCGATGTGGCGTCTTTTCGCGGTGTCATTGGATGAATGTGCGTATGCACAGTGCAACTGTAAGCGAACTATATTGACAAAACGCTGTATGATTGCTTGTTAAAAAAAGCTGTCATGTTATCGGTCTAAATCTTATAGGTTCTCTCCGTTCGTTAAATACATCAACAGCTATCGAAATACGCTTGTCGACATATGTCCTGAAAATTGTCACCAAACCTCCAAACGGATGGTGGCACAATCGATGACAATAAGAATGGCGTGGTCATTATACTGAATGTTGTGCATTCCCAACATCCTTGCATGTGTACCTTGCTTCCAGTGATCTTTTGTTCAACAGAACTGGTGCAAGCCCAATTGACAGACACATCTAACGGTGCTTGATCACTTGTTTCACCTCTAATTTTGACATTGTTGGGTCGACATGTCTCACGTTTACAGAGTTCTTTTGACGGCTAGATGCATGCACATATCTTGTATATGCTGCTGACTCATCGCGTTCACTTAAGCAGCACAGGTTTGACCCACGGGCTTGTCATAAACTTTTATTGCATCGTATCATTTGCAAGGCACTCGTGTCAGCTGTCGACAAGTTTTCAGTATGATAAGGTCAACGTTATACTAACTACCAAGACATACTTGGTAACTATACTTTATAATGTATATAATATTCGTCTTATCAGTGTCTCGCTTGCAGCCATGGTGCGTACTCCTCTTTTCTACTTACTTGTTTGACGAAAACGGAATGGGTATGTAGCTGAAACTTATTTGCTGGCAACTGTTATTCTAGGTTCAGGACTTTTATCATACTATTTTACACAGCCATGTTGCTGTTCCGGTCGTTGTTCGCAGGCCGCAACCAACAAACACCCTCTAACTGGGCTCCATCTTTTTACAATAGGACTCTGAACGCGATTGAACTGGCGTTTACCCATAATTTAATTTATTATCTTTTGACACGTGTAGGTCTACGTGTGACTTTGTAAACACATTTTTGATATGATTATAGTCAGGAATGCACCAGTTGTTTGCTCGTCCTACCGTTTCTTATTGCGAAAACTTCAGAGATTCCAGCAATTACATTCGTTATTCGCCTCCTTTACTGACGTTCATATACAACACTCGTTTTCTGTCTCAAAAACGCTTTGTAACCTATGCCCTTCAGCCTAAACTCTGCTAACTTTGCATAGATATGACTCGATGACTATCACTCGATGCAAGTTGCGGCCCACTAAGGTCCCTCATGAAATGTTGCAGTTCCAGCTAGTGTCATAAGAACATCACTTAGTTCCTTGGTAGCGTTATGTCAAATCAGCAAGTCAAACTTAACATGTTTTTCTGCGTCACCAATATATACGTTGTTGAATAGCACGGAGTGTTTCTGCTTTGTGATCTTTTAAAAATGTTTTCCATCTTCCGAATGGTCAACTTCGTACCGCGATCAAACTGGTGTATGAAGGTTCCGTAGTTTTGTTGCTCCATCTTCTTTGCGAGTACTTTCGATTTGATATACTCAAATCATCTTCAGGCGTGTTAGTGTGAAAAATAAATATGTATTTGTAGAATGTAAAGAGAGGAAAAGAGTATATCTTTACTTTTTATTTTATTTATTTATTCTATTTATTCATTTATTTTTTATTTTTATTAATTTATTTATTCATATTTTTATTTTATTACATTTTTATTTTTTAATTCATACAACTTTAAAAAAAAATATATATATGTATATATATATATATATATATATATATATAGTGTGTAGATTTCAATTTTGTGTTGAGAATCTGAATAACAGAGCTCAATGTAATTTTAACAGAGCAAAACAAAATTATAAAAAGAAAAAACTATACACACATTAAGGTTGTACACATTATAACTTATTTCGACCCCTTAATTAGATCTCCTCAGATGTATAAACAACCACGTGGTTGTTTATACATCTGAGGAGACCTAATTAAGGGGTCGAAATAAGTTATAATGTGTACAACCTTAATGTGTGTATAGTTTTTTTTTTTGATAATTATATATATATATATATATATATATATATATATATATCCCATTATTATAATCATATTAAATATATTCATTGTTAGTTATTTTCTGCAGAACTGTAAAAGTGTTAATACTCTTTTCAACCAATGCATCTCTAGATTGCATAACTATCTTATAGAAATCAAGGATATGCGTGTGAAGTCGTGCTAATTTCAGTAAATATCATTGAGTTTTACAATTATATTTTCGTCGAATGAGTTATGGAAGGACGTATGAGACAGTATATATTATGTGCACGACCGGAATGTACACTGTAAATAATGTATTTCTCATTTCAGTTATTTATCGAGCAAAACGAGGATAGGATCCAAATTCCATATTTGAGATCCATGAAACCACTCCTGGTTTTAGAATTTAATTCAGATTTTGCTAATTATAATTTAATGAAAAGTAATCAGTTAATTGCTACATGCCCATTGTAAATCTGTATGAATTCACCAAAGAGTGAAATCATGTGATATATTTTGTCATGTGTTCTATGACTTTATTTACCCAGCATATCATTATAACGAAAAATGAGGTGAGGTAAAGAATCGCATATCAAACATCATATTTTACTTTCTAAAATGTAAAGTTAAATAGAAAGTAGTACTTTATATAAGCAAGAAGGCGTTGCTCTAGCACACGTGATGCATATCAGTATCTCCCTCTCCGTGTGTCTGTCTGTTTCTCTCTCTGTCACTCTATCTCTCTGTCTATATCTCTATCTCTCTCCCTTCATATATATATATATATATATATATATATATTAGGGTAGGTCGATTTTACACTTTTTTTTAAATATTAAAAAAAGGCACGTACCGAAAGTTGTATATAGACCTATTAAATACTCATGCAAAAAATTAGATCAAAAACTTCAGCGGTTTTTTGAGCGTTTGGTATCAAAGATCGTAGACAAGAATATACTGAAAATTGCTCGATTTTGCAAGATTTGCTTGAATACTGGTGTGAAAACTAAATAATTTGTGCATTTAAAATCAGCAAATGTCCTTTTATTTTATAAAAATGATATTAATTAAAGAAATCTTCAAATTGAAAATGTGCCCCCCCCCCTCATTTTCAGTATCTGCTTTTTTAAACTACCTTTTAACGTTATGAATTAAACAGTAATATTTGAATACCTAAAAAAATGATTTTTTTCTGTTATAAGTGAAAATATAACAAGCAAAGAAATAAGGAAAAACCTAACACTATTTTAATGGAGCTTAATATTGAGAGTCAAATTGCTCCATATAAGACCCCTTAGACAAAAATGCTGGTCTCAATTTCTGACTCAAAACTTTGGCTGTAATGTGCTGATGCCTTGCTTTAAAACCATATACAGTTTGTGAAGCTTCTGTTATTAACTTAACTGCCCGTTCCACGCCCTGAGAATGCCAAAAATGCAGCATAATTTTAAATCTATTAATTGTGTCCAATGTGTGGCATTAAAATTAATAGGTGGTATTTTTTAAAATCTTTTTCTGGTTGACTCCTCACTCCTGAACAAACAAATTAATTAATTGAATTATTAAAAAATTCCAATCTGAACTGCTTTAATAGCTATGGTGAAATTAGATAAAATCTTTAAAAATCATTCTATAAATTGGAATAAATAATTGAGTCAGAAATATATGAATAAATATTACTTACCTAATGGCCAACATTCTTTTTAAAGCTTCTTCTCTTACTTCAATCTCTTCAGATTTAACCATGGAATATAGAACATTTTCAGGCAGTAAACAAAATGTATTACCTTGTATATTTCTAAATGTGATATCTTGGATTTCCTGAGGCTGCTCCTTAATCCTCTGGGTCATATTAAAAATGTGCACTTGCTGATTGTGGAATTTACTATTTCTTTTAATTTCAAACCAAGAAGTGGCATACACATTTACAATAAAATTTACTACATAGTGTAGTTTTATTGTGTGCCTTTGTGGGTATGCACCACGAGTCCATAAACACATGAGCCTGATGGCCAAAGTTAACCATCTTGCTTGGTTTAAAGGACCAATTTTCCAGGAGGTATATCTAGAGTCAACCTTACCTCTAGAAAAACCTACTGTGTATTCATAAAGGAGTCTTTGGTCAGAACTAAGATCATGTATTTCATCAATTTTAAAAATTGACTCTAGAGGATTGCTAATAGTGGAAAATGATATTTGGGGTAAATCATGGCAATCATTTGAGCATAATTTCCCCAGAGGGCCACTGAATGTTGTAGGGCTCTTTGCGCAACCATCTATGTTTTTAAAAAGGGCTCTGAAAGGTACTTCATTATGATGCAAAGAGCAACCAATTGTGTGAAGATTTTTAAAAAGTTTTTTTTCAAAATTGCAACCATTCCACCTTCGCAACCTGTGTTGGTATTAGTGTTGTCAACAAGTATAGCCTTGATACTGTACTCACTGTGGAATTCATGCAAAACATCCACCACTTGATCTGCATGAACAGCACCTGTTGCACCACTATTAGGAAGAACTCTGTGCCAGATATTTACTTTCACATGGTGTTTCTTTTGTAAAAGTTAAATGGTGTTCTGGTCCCTTAGTTTTTTTCATAATTCTCTGTCTATTTTCATCCACAATTTCCTTATACATCAATGTGTCCTTATCCATTCTCCCATCAACTCCAATACATATATTTTAGGTGGGGTAAAACCCCCTGGCCGAAATAGTTTTATTTATCTACCTCCAACAAGGTAAGATGTGACACAAGGTCATGAAAGTGGGATTAGATATATCTGCGCTATTGAGGTGAGCACTCTGGCCATTAAAAAATTGACTGGGCAGCCCGTCGGCATTCCCCTGTAGGGGCGTCTCAGACAGTAAGCAATAAACTTACTCCTCCCCAAAGAGGGAAGGCAAAACCTGGGAGGTGCACCTCCTAGAACTGCACAGGACGGACAAGCCCCAATAGACGGGCGTGAATCCAGACCCAAAGACCCGAACGATACCGGTTTATTTGGTGGGGTAAAAAACCCTGGCTGAACTAGTTTTTATTTATCTAACTCCCACAAGGTAAGGTGTGACAAAAGGTCGGGAAAGTTGGATTAGATAAGCCAGCGCTCGACAATTTAATATATATTTGTGATAATTACATTTGTAAACACAGAATCAACACGTGAATTCAAATTCGCTTGTTGAATTTTCAACCGGTGAATACCATAAAAAATATCCAATAAATAAAACGCCTATGTAAATAAATAATTATTTATATATAAAATTAAATATTATAGTGTTTTATTCCTTTTTAATTTGAATATGTACATTTAATATGTGTGAAGTACGGAAATGTGTGGAGTACATTATGCAGCTGAATAATTTCAAAAGAGTTTAAATATCCTTACTTAAAAGCTTGTGTTGAGGACTCGCTCTTAGATTATGCTAGCAAATATTTAATATTTTACTTAGAAACTATACATTCCAGTGTATGTTTGGTGTACGGAAATTTTACCGTTACACATAGTTGGTCGCTAAAGTAAGAATCGTCTATTAATTTACGGCTCTAATTATCAGGACCATTCGGATAGAAACCTTGATGTCTGAGATCTCTCTTAGTTTCTACCATGGGATACCTTCAGGAATTACGTGCTATATGTATAACTGAACTTACCCCAGCAGGTTTAGGTGGCAAGGTTTAGCGATAGCAATATATTACTTATCTTATCTACTTTGTAGTCTATATTTCTTCTGTATGGTCTTTGTTTCATTTTGATTAAAACAAATTTACCAGTAGTTTGTCTGTAATATCCTGGTTTCTGAAATAAGAAGTGCAAATATTCCCAGGAACCAACCCGTTTCCCAATGGTGTCTATTAAAATAATCTCCTACGATACTTTATCTCGAGTCTTTATCCTGAGTCAACAACGTTTATGTTTAGTTGGTGTCAATAGTTTATGTGTTGGTTTGCGTATACGGAAACGCAAAGGTGAGACTCATTTTATCTATGGTGTTGTCCCAGTACACATTTGCAGACCGCTAATGTCTGGTCGAAAGTTATTACCAAGGGTAAAGCTATTAATTTGATCTATTTTCGCCTATCATCTGAAAAAATAACTCAACATATTACAGCATTATTACTTGATGTTGGAAGGCATTGAACTGAGAAGCGGCCTCATCATTAGAAACACTCACGGGCTAAGACCGTTATTGTGTTGAAACCACTGAGATTCGGCCTAGTGCCTTGCTAAAATAACCACACTGTGTCTGTGACACGCTACTGTTAATCAACTCAACACATGGAAGTAGGTGTATTATCCTAAGAAAAAGAAAAGTTTACAAGTCTGTAAACAGCACAATAAGAAACAAGCCGCGCATGCGTGGTCCCCCTTTGTATGTGACTCGATGTGGCGAGTGTAAAATGCAATAAATTTGGGCAATTTGGGGCATTTTTGACCCCCTTTGGCCCCCTGGGAGCGCGAAGCAGAATTTTTCTGAGGTCAAGGAAGCTCATGGTATATCCAGAACAGTTGCCTTTACATTTTGGCCAAGTTTCAGAAGAATTGAATGGATGGATAAAACGTTATGGGAGAAAACGATAATTTTTGCCATTTTGGGGGCTTTTGTCCCCCTGGGGGCGCGAACCAGATTTTCTCCAAGGTCAACGATACTTATTTTCTATTAAGAATAATCGCCTCCAAAGTTTTGCCAAGTTTCAGAGAAATTCAATGGATGGATGAAAAGTTATTGGGCAAAAAATGTAATATTCGGCTATTTCGGATCCTTTTGATCCCCTGGGTGGGGGCTAAACAATTTATTTTTCAAAATTCGGAGAATGTCACTTTCTAACCTAACCAAAGTTACAACTTCATGCAACATTTAAGAGAAATTTCAGAAAGATTGAATGTATGGATCAAAAGTTATGGAAAGAAAGGTTCATTTTTTGCCATTTTAGGGGCACTGTGACTCTCTGGGGACGCGAACCGGATTTTTTCCGAGGTCAGCGATACGTAGTACCTATTAGAAACAATTGCCTGCACATTTTAGTCAAGTTTCAGAGAAATTGAATAGATGGATAAAAAGTTATGGGGCAGAAAATGTCATTTTTGACCCCCCTGGTGGGATAACCAGATTTTTTTTCAAAAATCGGAGAATGTCACTTTCTAACTTGACAAAAGTTACAACTTCATGCACAATTCCAGAGGAATTCAATGGATGGTTCTGGAGAAAAATCCTGACAGACACACACACGGACGGAAATGCCTCAACAAATTACCAAATCCATAGGTGTTAAGCAATTATAATTTGTAGTCTAGCACGCACTTTAAAAATAATCACATTCTTAGCTTTTAAGCAATCACACATTGGAATATTGGACGCGCTTAGAACGTAATCACACTCGCATGTGACATCTTAATATTATAAACGCTCTTTTAAAAATTGTAGATTACTAGCAGTTATAATTGTTTTTAAGTCAACAGTAAATCCATATTTTTAAATACAACAAAACCAACACCACCTACAGCTGATTTGACGCTTCAAATCTAAAGTACGGAAACATAAAACAAGTCACCCACGGAACTTACATACACCAATTGACTATTCGGGAAAAAGAAAACAATTAAAAACTGTCATCAAACAAAACACTCCGTGTTAAGTACGTTTTGCCTATATATATATATATATATATATGTGTTATAATATTTCATATTTCATTATATTTATTATTTGTGAGTATGTGAGGTTATATGTGGGTGCATGAAATAATGAATACACACGAAACCACAAACGCCTTTATACGCACACATGTATGTGCGTGTGATTATATGTGTGCGGGACCGATATGGGATTCTCTTAGCAGAAATTAAGCAGTTCCGACTGTTGCTAATATTTCTAAATGGTGTCTATTATAACCATACGCACATATAACTAGTTGCGTAATTATTATATATGCGTGTTACTCATGTATTGTTTGTCTTTTATATATGAATATACTTTGTTCATATATATATATATATATACATATATATATATATATATATACATATATATATATATATATATATATATATACATATATATATATATATATGTGTGTGGGTGTGTGTGTGGGTGTGTGTGTTTTTGTGTGTGTGTGTGAAAACACATGACAAACGGAAAACAAGTTAAAGTGCAGCAGAAAAACAAAGACAAGAGATTTTGACCGGTTTCGTTCAGTTGGAGAACGTCTTCAGAACACTTTAACTTGTTTTCCGTTTGTCATTTTTTTTCACACATTTTGTCCACCACGACATTTCTTTTTCATGAATTATCCTGTACCTTACCTTATATATATATATATATATATATATATATATATATATATATATATATATATATATATATATATATATATATAGATATGTACAAATCATAATTTATTTCACAACAAAATTAATATTGTTTCACGAGAGCAGTTTGGGGTGCTCACGATCCCCAGTTCTTGAAATAAAATCATGCCCGTTAAGATATGTTCACAACTACACAAAGTTTTATGAAGGTGACATACATTTAAAATAAAAATTGAATATGAATAAAAAATGACACAAAACACAAACAAAAACAATGACAAAAAGAAAAAGAAAAAGAAAAAAAAAGAAAAAGAAAAAGAAAAAAACAATGAAAAAGAAAAAGAAAAAGAAAAAGAAAAACAAAAACAAAAACAAAAATAAACACAAAAACAAAAATACAAGTAAGAAGAAAAAAGAAAAAATGAAAAAGAAAAAGGAAAATAAAAAGAAAAAGAAATATTAAGAGATACACGGGGCATAGGAAGCCAACAGAAACAGACGAAGAGAACGCAGATATGACTTTGTGGGGGGGGGGTCGAAATATGAAAGCTTATATTTACGCGTATTCACGCGTATCAAAATAATCTCTGTTTGGGTCCAGCTTTTTGCGGAGGAGGCAAGTGACATATTATCTAATTTGGTAATTTGCCTATGAAGGGGGATGGGGAAGAGTAAACCTTTATGGAGAGCGGGTGGGTGAGGAGGAGGCTGGGGTCGGAAAGGAGTAAATATACTTAAGATGCTAATAACAATAACATTAACAAGTTAAAGAATTGAAACTTAAAAATGTCAATATACGGGTAAAAATAAATATAAAATTATGAATACAGTATATATGTAATCGTAATTATACAAATAATATACAAATATAAGAAATATATATACATATATATATACACACATACATATAAATATACACATATGTATATATATATATATACACATATATGCATATGTATGTATATATACACATATAATTACACACATATAGACATACACACATACACACATACGAAAATAAATACACACACATACATATATATATATATGTATCCATATTCACACATGCATATACATACAAACACAGACACACACATATATATACACACACATATATATATGTATATATATATATATATGTAGATATATACACACATACACACACATACATATACGCATATAATATGATACCAATAATAATAACATAATAATAATAATAATAATAATAATAATAATAATAATAATAATAATAACAAAATTAAGTTTTAATTAATGAAGAATTCGTAGAAGCGGAAATCGACCCCCCCCATCGCCTAGCCCTACAATCAAGAATACTAGCATAAAGGGGAGGGGAACCTATCGTCTCCCTGCATCTGCTATTATGGAGCGGCCAAGTAAACTTATACTATTTCCTTGTATAACATATACATATATATATATATATATATATATATATATATATATATATATATATATATATGAATATATATATACAAAATTATTATTAGTATTTTTATTTCTGTTTGTTTGTCTGTTTGTCTGTTTGTTCTTTTTTGTTTTTTTACTCGTGTGGTAGTGCACAATATCACTCATTAAAATGAATGAGACAACCACTATCCCTATGACAGGACCACAGGAAGAATAAGCCTGGGTCTTGTGTGGCCACAAACACCAAAAATATGAATAATGTCCAATAATATCAATACAAGCCATGGGACTCAGGAGAAAGACCTGAGTGTCATGATGGGCAAGTGTTTCCTCGTTAGCGAACATGGGGGACCCGGTCCGCATCCTGCGAATGTTGGCCCTTCTCATTTCAGAAACAAGACAACGGACAAGAACCAGGTAAGTAACCTCTCTGATTCCAGGAATGACAAGAACACAGACCAGAGAAAAGAAACCCAGAGCGAAAACAGCAAACTGGAGAGATATAAAAAGAAATGGACAACTAAAGAGAACAGACTGGTGATGGAGTGCTACTATAAAAGCCGCTACCCTACAGAAAGAGGCTACCGAAAACGAATGAAATATCTTTGGGGCATTGCTAGTAAATACCATACAACGGAACAAAGGATAGCAGATCAAGCAAGACAGATCCTCAAGCGAGGATGGTTCTCGGAGATGAAACTGACGGAAATCAGACAGAAGGCTAATGGCGAAACGGAGCAAGAAACACCACCAAAGGAGAGACCACAGGAAGAGGACGGGCAAAACATACACACTGAAACTGAAGAGATTGAAGACTACGGAATCACAGATCCAGGGGAGATAGAAGACTGCGGAAACACATGAACTTCTGATATAGAACTCAACGAAAAAGAAGCAAGTGAAGTGGAGAACATAAGACGATACATGTTAGAAAACAAAACAAAACTCCCATCTCTCAGGAATGCAATAGCGAAGAAGTTACAAGCAGAAACAGAAAGAGTGAACAGACTCCTCACACACATCCCAACAGAAACTATTACAGACCTAAATAACCTGATATATGCAGGGGCAAAATCGGTAAGTATGAAACTAAGAAACGAAGAGAATGGACAAAAGAGAGGACCGACAAAACCTGGATGGGAAATCAGACTGGAAACCCAGATCACCAAACTTCGGAAAGAAGCTAAAACCGTGAACAGAAGGAAGGAGGACATGAAACGATTAAGAAGAAAAAAATCAGAAACGCAAGGAAAAACTAAATGAGAAACATGAAGAAATAAAACAAAGGATAGCAGCAATAGAAGGAAGACTGAAACGATACAGGTACAAATCAGAACAGAGCAAACAGAACAGGACCTTTGAAAACAATGAAAGCCAGTTTTACAAAAACGTAAATGGAGAAAAAAAAACAGAGCAACCGAACCCTACAGAAACAAAACAGTTCTGGAGCAAGATATGGGAAAAACCAAAAAAGCTCAACAAGACTGTCCAATGGTTGAAACACATGAAAGATGAACTGCAGGAAATCGAAGAAGGAACCGAAACAGAAATCAACAAAGAAACGATCAAGAAAACCCTAAGAAAAATGGCAAACTGGAGAGCACCAGGCCACGATGGAATACATGTATACTGGTTAAAAAAATTCACGACCCTGCATGAAAGAATAGCGCAGAAACTGAGTGGATGTATTCGCAGAACAGACGTACCAGAATGGATGACGGAAGGAAGAAAAACACTAATACAAAAAAAACCCAAAAAGGAACGACCCCCAGCATCTACAGACCGATAACATGTCTACCAATAATGTGGAAAATTCTCACAGCACAACTGAGAGAACAAATCTACCAATCCCTGGACAAACGTGGACTGTTCCCAGAGGAACAAAAATGATGCCGGAAAGGACAAAGAGGGGCACATGATCTACTATACATTGATCAAAAGACCCTGAAGGAGGTGAAGAGCAGACAAAAGAACATATCCATGGCATGGATTGACTACAAGAAAGCCTACGACAGAATCCCCCAAACATGGATAATTGAATGCTTAAAAATATACATGATACCAGACATGATTATTAATCTCATCCAGAAAGCAATGGAAACATGGATACTAAAACTGACAGCCGGACGACAATACCTGTCTGAGATACAAATACAGAGAGACATTTTTCAAGGAGACTCTCTATCATCACTTCTGTTTATAATAGCCATGATGCCACTCAACTACATACTCAGAAAGTGTGATGCCGGATACAGGTTTACCGATACAGAACAAAGAATAAACCATCTGATGTACATGGAAGATCTTAAACTGTTTGCAAAAACAAAAAAGAACTGGAAAAGCTGATAAACACAACCAGGATATTCAGCCAGGATATCCAAATGGAGTTTGGAATAGAAAAATGTGCACTGCTAGAGATCAAAAGAGGAAAACTGAAGACGACAGAAGGTATATAACTTCCCAACCAAGAGGAGATAAGGGCGCTAGGAGAACAAGATAGTTATAAATATCTGGGAGTTCTGGAAGCAGACACAATCAAATATACAGAAATGAAAGAGAAGATTGGAAAAGAATATCTACGAAAAACAAAGAAACTCTTAGAAACTAAACTATATAGCAGAAACCTAGTAAAAGGGATAAACAAATGAGCTGTATCACTAATAAGATACTCTGGGCCATACATAGGCTGGACCAAAGAAGAACTCAGGCACGTTGACCAAAGGACTAGAAAACTAATGACTATGCACAATGCATTGCACCCAAAAGACGATACGGACAGACTCTACATGAAAAGAAATGAAGGAGGTAGAGGACTGGTAAGTATAGAAGACTGTTTGGAGGGCACCAAAAAAGAGCTGGAGAAATATGTAACCCAGAACACGGAAGGACTGATCACCACAGCAAGAGACACCAGCCCAACAAACAACTCCGGAAGCACTGAACCCAGAAACAAAAAGACAATAAAGTGAAAGTGGGAAAAAAACAACTACATGGACGCTTTATAAGACTCACAAGCGATGCAGCCAATGAAAACAGCTGGGCATGGCTAAGAAAATGACACTTGAACAGAGAAACGGAATCTCTGCTGACGGCCGCACAGAACAATGCGATTAGGACAAACTTTATTAAACACCAATAATCATAGGAGCACTAGGAACAGTCCCCAAAAACATGGAGAAAAGACTAGGAGACATAGGAATCAAAGGGATAACTGAGACCATACAATAGACAGTAATGATCAAAACAGCTACACTCCTGAGAAATGTCCTCGAATGCGGAAACCAACCCACATAAACAACGAATGGAGAACAAACACATGGAAGCACAAGGCAGCAGAACCGGGGAAAATACAACCGCACGAGAGAGACGCAAGCATAGGCTGACGCCACGAAAATTATGGACAGAGGGTCGAGGAGGGAAGGCGCAAACCAGACCTCCACTGGAAGAGCGCGGACAGCTCTGGGACTTTGGGGAGGCTTGTTGCCACTCGTACCCCAGAGGGGACCAATGGCCCTTATCAGCGGGAAATCGTTGGTAGGTGGCTGTTGCGATTACCGCAAGGTCATCAGCGGTGATGAACGAAAAGAGGTGGAGCATACTGGAAGTCTGAGGAGACTTGTTGTCACTCAGACTCCAGGGAATACCACAGGTTGTCGGCAGTGGCCGATCACTGACGATGACCAGTGTGATAACTCTTAGTGTGTAAATAATAATAATAATAATAATAATAATAATAATAATAATAATAATAATAATAATAATAATAATAATAACTATAGAAATAATGGTAACTAAGATGATACGTTTCTTATAGTTGCCCTAAAACTCAAGTTTAGGTTCTTATTTATCTTCACCGGGGCTAGTATAGATATTATAAACGCTTGTATTAGAGAAATATATAGAGAATAATTAAAATAAAATCACGACATAGTAGCAATTACGATGATGTAGTATTCATAAATTATAAAGATTTCCGAAAAGTCAATAGGTTATTTTCTCTTATTTCATATTAAGGTGAGAGGTTATATCCTGGGTTAAAAAAATGGGTAGTTCGTCATAGAAGGGAGAAATCATGAGTAGTATTTATGGATGTAAGAGTATGGGTAACATTGCTGGTTGTATTCAGAAACAATGAGGTAGTTTAGATAAATGGTAACTAACCCATAGTTATTCTGGGGGATACGATTACGGGGTAGGTGGGGAGAGATGAGTAGGAGTAGGGGTTGATAATGTGTTTGAAGGGGGGTAGAATGTGTTGGAGGGAAGTTAGAATACTGTAAGTAGAGAAAGAAGAGAAGTAGTGGTAACACTCAAATTATATGAGTAAGTAAGGCAATTTTAAAATAGTTTAAATAGTGTTGTCAACATGAGCAAACCAGTAATAAACTCGAGTGTACAATGTCAAATGGCATGTGACCAACTCTGGTTGATGAATTTGTAAGTAACAAAGTTTACTAGCTAAATGTATTATAACATGCGTAATTGTTAAAAAATTAAAATCCGTGCTAATTGTATAATTAACTTTGTTAATATAGTGTAGCTTGAGTAGAAGGGTTCTGCTAAGTTCTTGAATTGAATGCTTTTAGTGATTAAAAAACCTTACAAACATGAGAAACGGTATGTGATTTGTCAGCTTATCAAAACAATATCCTCAAATAAAAAAACTCCATTAAAATAATTAAGTGAATCGGAGTTTCTTCGAGAGACAATAAACAATCAAGCAGGAAGTGAAAAGAAAAAGAAAAACATCCATTAAAACTGTATTCCGAAATAAAAGCACGAATAATACTTCCAACTTATCCATGAAGTAGTAACACCACTCAAGTCTATTCCCTCTTTTTCCGTAAAAGAACAAGATACCGTTCTGCTTTTGAACTAGTATTGTTACCCACCTGTGTTCCAATAGATGGTTGTTATTATTTAAGGTGAGTTGTACTTGTGTTTGTCTTTACGAAACAATTACACAAGTCGCAAACTCAGTTGTCTGAACATCAAAGTTATGTGAATCGTTTCAACACAGCATGAAAAGAGAATGATTGCCACTACAATCAACCGAAGCGCATGTGGTCTCTCAGCACACGATTCATTATTGTACAGATAATCGTCTGATTCATTGTCTGAGTGAATACCGACCATTCCCGAAGGCGGGATTTTATCGCAATACATGAATTAAGGAAGAAAAACGCATCGTTTCATGCAAGTCAAAACAGTGAGATAGAATAAATATTCCGACTTTTTCTCGGTGTGTCTGTCCTTCACTGTGTTACTTAGTTTCTTTTTGGAAGAATGTTGTTCAACCTTTCCGGAACATTCGCCCCCATTGTATCTTCATATATGTATATATTCTATCCAGTCTCTTCGTCCTCGAAATGTATATTGCTACGGTCTGACTACGATAACAAATTTCGAAGCAATTGTCGTTGAAGCGGTCTCATTTGATGCCATGCAAGAGCTCGAATGCTAAATGTTATGGATAATGTATAGTTTAGTGTCATACACTCATTGTACTGTCAACATTTAATATTAAAAAAAAACAATTCTTAAGACGAGTACTTTTTGAACAATAGTTAATCATATTCCAAAACAGAAAAGATTTTAGGGAAATAAAAATATTTAGACAAAATATTTGTTTTTATTAGGAAAACAATAAAAACAGTACATTCTTTCTGTTTGCCATCTTTTCGGATAGTTGGCATCATATGGTAAGTTGGAGAGCATTGGTGCTGGAATAGACAGAATAACATTTTTGACCCAGACGGTAGCGACACTCACACTGAGACAAAGGAAGGATTTTCCATGCACTGTAAAAGAAAGTGAAGACGACAGTGTAGAACGCGTCAAACCTGATTCCCCACTTCTCTATACGAGCACGCCTGGCGATGGAGTATGCATGGTACGGACGTATTTGTTTAACATAGTTCACCCGAAAAATAGGAAAGTTGCCACTGTAGACGTAATCGACTTACTGAGATGTTGGTTACATTTTAGGGATCATCCTAAATTGTTGTCTGTGCAGCAATATGTTTGCTCACATTAGTTTAAAATGTCTTCATGTCGGTATCGTCGGGGAAAAAGAGCAGGGAGAGACTTTCAAAGACAGGCAGATCGAGGAAATAAACTATTGGAGTAGAATACTCTCCGGAGTCTGGGAACCTCCACAATAAATGGATGGGATTAAGCTGATTGTCGGGTTAGTCGAGTGTAGTCCGGAGGTTACTAGATCAGCAAGTTCATCAAAGCACATTATAGTGAAGTACTTGTAAAAGAAGCGCAAGGATGCAACATTGAGGGGATGCGACAGGGTCTTGAGCTTGGTAGTTAGTTAGGGACCTATTAGATTAGTGACTCTTTTTAAAAGTTTGTCAAAGCAGAAGAGACAAGTATGTTCTGCACCAGGCTAGATGTGACAACATTACTCAATGTATGGTCGGATGGTGGATTTGTAGGGATATAGGATGA
The DNA here is from genome assembly GCA_963556195.1 of Sepiola atlantica. Taxonomy (NCBI): domain Eukaryota; kingdom Metazoa; phylum Mollusca; class Cephalopoda; order Sepiida; family Sepiolidae; genus Sepiola; species Sepiola atlantica. The sequence goes on from OY744523.1 coordinate 45,621,657, forward strand.
TGTCAGGTGTGTCAACTTTTCTAGAACGGTAGAACCCCTCTTTCTTTTCAGCAGCTTTTGCAATGTGTTCAATGTATGTGTTCTAATTCATGTTACCTGTGCATGTTAGGCCGAGGTGTTTGAACGTTGGTCTCTTAGGTTGGGTGTTATTTACTATAGCAACCAATGGTTGACGATGTTGCTTGTAATTGTTGAATGAAAGAGTTTGCTTCGCATCATTAACTGTTACCATCTATTTATGACACGTTTCTTCTACAGAGTGGATTCCATTTACTCAGAAGTTAGCGATTGGGTCGGATATGTGCGAGCCCTTTTTACACACTATAGAGAAATGTCGTTCGCAAATCCACCCATTTCGGGCACACTATAATTAGGGAGGTCGTTTATGAAAATCAGTGACAATAAAACACCAAGGAACGATCATTTATGTCATGTTGGTTGAATGAACGACCATTGAGGGCAATCTGATATTTTTGTTCGATATGAAGGATCTAATTATATTAAATATTCGTCTTGTAATGCCATATGCATTAGTTTTTATATGAATACCTTTATGCCAGACTTTGCCGAAGTCTTTGGATGTTTAAAGCGCTACCGCCCTTGCTTCACCTGCCTCGTCCAGTGCTAGGTGTATGCGTTTGGAGATGGCCGTTAGGATACCCACAGTTGACCTTGCTTGCCTAAATTCATAAGGATGGTCAGAAAGAAGTATATAATTAAGAAGGTGTCGGACTATGGCTAGATTGACTAAGGATTTAAATATATTAGCGAAGAGCGGTAATAAGCTGATAGGGGTATCATTGCGAGGATCAGTTCTATCTCCAGAATACTTGAAAACTTGTACCACAAATACACTTTTCCACCTATCGGTGAAACAAGATGCATTTGTTGTAGAGTCTACAGAGGACACGGGCCAGTTAAGCAAATCATTTCTTTATTAATATTACTTGTATATGATCAGACTAACATCCTCTGGAAGTGTCAAGGTTTTTGATTATGCTCATGATCTGAGATTGTGTGCTTACCAGGTTATCGGGTGTGGCTTTTGTCCGCATGCGAAATAAAGGAAGGAAGGGGTTGGCGAAGTGCAAAGTAGAGTCAAAGGCGAATCGCTGGTAAGTAGTACAGTCTTATCAGTTGCCGTGCCAACGTCACCATTGTCGTTGGATAGCAGGGTAATTGTTGATTGACCATTGTATACCACACTAGTGTACATTTTCCAGAAGTCACGAGTACATAGTTTCAGCGACCGAATGCTTTTCCTGGTTATCTCTGTATACCATTCTCTTTTCTTTAGCTATAACTGTGTTATAACTATTTCTTCACTTTATAAATGTATGTCTATTTAAAGTAGACTCATGTTTTTCGTATTGTCGGAATGCTTGCTGCATTTGAGCAATGGCAGCTGCACACTCTGAGGTGAACCTTTGTGAAGAGTTGGGCTGGCGGTAGAATGTTCTCATGGGAACATGTTTTTACCCATTAACTTGATTCATTTGCGCAGTGATCAGTAGGGAGATAGAAAGTGCCACTTCATGATGCATCTTTGATACGGTCTCTGATGGACTCAAAATCAAGCTGCTTATAGTATTATCTCGTTTTGAGTAACAACTCCTGAGCTTTGGACGAGATTTAAGTGTGATGTCAATTATTCAAACACCAACACACATGTACCTGGGCAAACGTGTCAAGTGAGAGTGCTATATGTATGCCTTCAGATACACATATCAGAAGGGTACATTCCTGAGGCGAATGAGAACCGTATACAAAATATCAGTAACTAACACAATTCTACAGGGGTCAGCATTCATCTAAATATCATCTAGTATATTCTCCCCAGCCAAAGGTAGATTGATCCGAATGAATAGTCCTAGCCCGTGCATATATTGGTCAGAATATTTACGTTTGAGCGGGAAGTTGTCAGTAATGCCAAAATAGGGTGAAGAGTTTAAGGATTGAAGGTTTCTTTCACTTATTGCTTGGATATCCGGCAAACGGTGTAAACATAGAGGTTTCTACGTTATTGATGTTTGTTCTAAGCCACCTGATGTTTGTAAATGCAAGCCTCAAAGGCGGAGGCGAAGATGTTATTTGGTGGCTTTTTTAGTTTTTAACATTTTTTTTAATTTGTGTTTTCATTTTTGTGTTTTCATTTCAAGGAATGCCGCAACTGTAGTCTTAATGGGTAACTGAGAATTAGAGTGTGGGTTTTGGGTGCCACCCCAAGTTGAGAGCAGTGTAGCGAGATGTCTCTTTACATGTGTTTTAAACCTCTGAATGTCGGCACTGTCACGGAAACAGTAAGAGTGTTCAAGGGGCCACCAGCACGAGATTAGAAGCCATTGAAGTAGAAGGCTCTCCGCCATTTTGGGACCTCCACAGTGCATGGATGGGATTTCGCTTATTGTCGAGTTGGTTAAGTGAATTTCCCTCGAGAAGGCACCATAGCTGCCGGTTCATCGGAGCACAGTTATGAGTTTGTTATAGGTGGTTGTTGCCTCGGGAAAGCCCACTGAAATAACTGTAGGGTCTCTTTTTCCATGTTCGACATAAAATGTTCAGTTACACACGATATTATACAACTGTCAGACACAGCAGCCAGATCAGCTGGCAAACCTGTACCACAACCTCTTTGAACAAGAGCGATCCAGAGTAGTCATGTGAGACTTCGTGATGAAAATACTTATTCCAATTTGTTTAGATAGAGAGAAAGAGAGACTTCATTCATTGTAACGTCAAAAAACAAGGCCAACCACTGGGTGTCTTTAGGGTATTCCAGTGCTAATATATATATATATATATATATATATATATATATATATATATATATATATATATATATATATATATATATATATATATATACGCTTGACTAATAGACGGAGAATGGGTGCAAAGGCCGGGCAAAATGCAGAGCCTATCTTCTTAAGTAATTTTAGTTTTTCAAACTGGATATTGTGTTCGAGACTCCAGCTATAAGAACATTGTCGATCAGGACTAGAAGGCCTCTTTTGCCCACGGTTTGCTGCCAAGACGTAAGTAGTCAGCAGCACGGTTTTTATATCACAGTTGTTCTTCTCCAAGATGGTTGACGATATTTATTCTACGGGTTCATCACGAATAAAGATATTGCGGTTATGATAGTAACTCTCGGGGGAGAATATCCAATGTTAAAAATATACTTCATCATTTAACTTGTTAATACAAGTGTTAATCTTAGTAAAAATAATCAAGGTGATGCTTACAAATGTCTACCCAATCAAAACAAATGTGTTTTTCTCGAAAAAAATGCTTTAATAAAATGCAAATCCATACAAATATGAACACAAGAAACGACCAAGATATAACTTGGTTAAAATGTATCATAACCAAAATAAACAGAGTGTAAGGTCTTTAACATAGGGTGGTTTATTACAACGTATATCTTGTACGAAACAATAGCACTACCGATAATCCAATAGTATTAACCTAATACACTCAAAAAGCGTCGAATATAGTCCGATAGACACACTCCTATATATACATATATACATATATATATATATATATATATATATGTATGTATATATATACATATATATATACATATATATATATATACACACACACACATATATATATACATACATATATATATATATATATATATATATATATATATATATATATATATATATATATATATATATATACACTAAGAACTAGCGCATTTATCAGCCTTGACGAAAAGCATGCATCTTATCACCCCATCCCAGTAGCTGAATATCCCTTGAATTTTCTGCTTCAACTATTTATTCTTTTTAGTATCCGGACTGAAGTGCTCCTCTGGTTGTCTTTAACGTCTTTACTTCCTTTCATTCTGAACTAATGAAATTGTTTTTTTTGCCAGTTTTAGGCGAATACACATGTTGTTCAGCTCGTGAGGCTGATCCAGTAGATGTATCCATAGGTTCGTGCACAATATAGGGCAGTGGCAAATCAAAAGCATCACATAGAATCTTCATTATGATTATTCCCCGCGTTTTTCATTATTTTCATCATAGTCTAGTCTAATTTAGTTAAGTTGTCTTTTAGAGACGATTTTTTGACTTTTATGGTGGAGACCACTTTGCCAATAATTTTCTTAATTATACCATCTACACTATAACTTTTTCCACTTTGGGAATTTTGGAAATATACTGATTATCTCATTATGTTTACATTTTCTTTCTTTTTAGCAACTTTTATTTCGGATAGGGTATCAATCAATCGAAAATCGATCGTATTTTTCTTGCGAACATAAGTTCCGCAGTGGACAACTTCACGTCGTTGTTTCAATAAATTGCTAAACATTTATGGATTATTTTTTCCGTGTCCAAATATTTATTTTTTTATAAAAGTCTCAAAACATTTGCCGGCTTGACCTTTCGATCTAGGATAATATACTCGTGTAGTAATGTGTGCAATGTCCAAGGAGAAACAAATATCTTTAAATTCCTTTCCTGTAATCGCCGTACAATTGTCGCTGACTAGTTTCCCAGGGACCCTGAAACAACTGGCCATGTGTTCCGATATATAGGATTCTTGCACTTTAATACATTAGTCCATTTCGAGAAGGACGCGACCAAGATCATTAAATTATATTCATTAATCATAGCATAGTCTATATGTAGACGTGCGTACGGCAAATCCGTGTTTGGCTAATGATTCGTTTTCACCGAAGGCGCCCTTGCAGACAAGGTACCACCTCGGCATGGTTTTACAAATCTTTCTAGTTATTTATCCATTCCTAGCCAGTATAAATAGCATAGCATGAGGGATTTCACCCGGGACATGCCAGGATGATCGCTATAAAATTATTTCAGCATAACTTTATGTAGCGATTGAGGTGTTACACTTCTTACATTAGAGTATTGCCGCATATTGAGAAAGTTGAAAGTTAGGTTAGTTTTTTACTTACTTTCATTCAATCATGGCTGGTTCTTTATTTTTAATATGAAATCATGTGATAGTGTTTAACAACAGTCCTGAGATGTACGTTTCCTATTTTAGTGCTGCTATAACCGTCTCTTCCAAAATTTCTTCATTTTTGGCGCTCAAACTTGACAGTCCATCTGCATGCCCATGTGATTTGGATACGGTGTAGTTCATTCTGAAATGGTTTTTCAATAGGGTTACACCCCATCGCTGTAAAGGATTAGCAGTATTGGTATGAATTACTTTTTTTATCCAAATATAGTTACTAACGGTGTATGCTATGTTTTAAGTATAAATGTTTTACAATGTAAAAAGTGATGGCATTATTTCTTACCCCGAACACAATCGATCATGCCATTTTCTCGATCTGATGTAATTTTCTCTCAGCCGGTAGAAGAGTCTTGAAACGTGGGCGATCGGTTTAGTATTACCATCTTCATATTTGTGTAGCAGTGCAGCACTCACTCCGTATTCACTAGCATCATTCGCAAATACGATTTCTTTCACAGGATCATAATGAGCTAAGGCTAGATCTGAGAGTCAACTATGTTATTTTCTGGAAGCTGTATCGTAATTTTTTGACCATATCCATATTTACCTTTCCTTAATAATTCGTACATTTTTGGAATGTAGATCGCATTATATCAGGCCAACCCAATAAACAATTACAGTTTTGCAACTGTGTCGAGGTAGGCATATTTTAAATTGTATCGGCCATATGTGGCTCCGTTTTGCTGCCTTCACTGTATATGACTTGTCCGAGGTATTTGATTATTTCCATGAAGAATTGCCAATTATCGAGACTTAACTGAAACCGAATTATTCTAGTCGCTTAAAAATAGATCTGATGTGTTTCGTGTTCGTTAACGTTATTAATTTTCCTAGAATATCGTATAAATAGGCGATAGCAAACTCAAGACCCGCCAACATAGTCTCCATGATGTGGTGGAACAAAACTGGCTCGACTTTAAGCCGAAAGGGAGCTTATCAATTTTGAAAATTATCTAATATGTATTTATGCACAAAAAATTGAGGATTCCGTTGTCCCTTTAACCTGTAACTATGCGTCAGATAGATTGGTTTGTGAACAAAAAGTATTTCCGCAATTGAACTTTGAGAAAATGTCTTCTGACGAAGGAAGTGGATAATTATGATATTTCAGGCAGTCGTTTAAACCTGTTGAAAAATCGGCGCACACTCTTATTTTTTTGTTTTTCTTTTTGACGTAGACGGTGGGCGTGTGCACAGTCCGCATGGTCTACCTTAGATATAACTCCCATTTTTCGAATCTTTCGAATTCCTTGTAAATTGTGTCAAATGAAGACACAAAGGGGCGTTTTTTGTTTAAACATTAGAGTGATATTTTCCTTCAGTTCAAACTTGACTTCTGCTTGTGTAAATAAACCGAACACCTCAGAGAAAATAAATTGAACAGTACTCTCCATTCTATGCAGAAAATACATGAAATATTCCCTTTAATCACATACATTTTTGTTTTTGCAGTTTTGCCACAGAACGAAATATCGCACTTTAATTCTACTTTTAATTTTTTTATTTCCTAAATCCCCTCTGACAAATTTCCTGGTTTCAGATAAGACCTGGAGTGATTTTATAAAACTAATATACTTAAATCTTTATAATACTGAATAAATATAGTTTCGTATTTTAATTTTCCCGCCAAAATAAACTATATATTCACTCCAGGTCTTTACCTGAGTGACATTATTCCGCTGAGGATTGACCCAGATAGGTCAAAAGTACATTGGACCCTAAAGAAAATTACGGCAGATTCATCAGCCAATTCTCATCTGGGATTAGGACTTTAATCCGGAAAATTTAAGGGATTCATACAAAGATATCCAGACATGAGTTGTCGGTTATTTTTGATATATATATATATATATATATATATATATATATATATATATATATATGTGTGTGTGTGTGTGGTTAACTGCCATTTGAGTTATACCCCCTTTGTTTGGGGTATCTAACCACTAGATGCCTCTGGTGAGGAGTCAAGGTGTAAAAACTGTACTCTTTTGTGAAGAGTGTTAATGCTCAGTGAGCAAGGTGAAGCGGAGAGAGAAAGATGTGCAGAAGGCAGTTGGTGGAGACTTCATAGATTTTTATTTTTCAAGAACTTTCCTTTTACGTATAGACCAGAATATATATATATATATATATATATATATATATATATATATATATATATATATATATATAAGCTACATGGTGCTTATATAGTGTATGCACAAGTTATAATCATTATCGTCAGTATTTTAAACAGAGTATTACAAAATACGAATTTAGATATTTTTTTTGATAGACACGAACATGGTTAACATTTGGAAGACGATCAAAAAACTGGTTTACGGTTCAAACTATGTTATGCTTTTATTGGAACATGGTGTGTGGAATAAATTAAAACTTATATTTGAAATTCCGTACACATATAGGAGTCCAACATAAAGATCGCTGACTTCAATGAAACCGATCTTAAAATATTTGAATTTACACACACAAGAAACTTGTGAGAATAACACATATTAAGAACAGTAGTTCAAATAATACAAATAATTCAAATAAGACACATAATCAAGTTGTATCTAAAACAAAAACCACTCAGATCCGTAAAGCATATGCAATGTCTCGCCTATTGTATACTCATTACTTACGTAATATACACAACTGACAACAATTCAAGTTTATCTTAAGCAAGTCTTACTAAATATGTTCTTATATATTTGCGAAAAAATCTATATTACAACAATAGTGAAGGAAATATAATTGATCAGATGTTGGGAAACTCAGACTGGTATTTGAAGCTGAGCGGTAATAGTAAAATGTATTTCTTGATAGTTTCGAAATATTGTTTTTGTGTTTTGTTTTCTGATAGGCGCACAATATTTTTCCAGGAGTATTGATATTGTATTCGTGTAAATACAAATCTATTGAAATTGCTTCGATTTCGGCCAAACCTTATTTAATTATAATATGTACACATTCGAAAAAAAACAACGAAATGTCACTTCTTAGTTACTATTTGTTTCAATTATGTAATCGCACATGCTCGAAATTGTCTGCTTAATATTATACAACTAGGATTCAGACACTATAGTTGCACTTGCTACCAATTTTATGACAGTTTATATTTCACATAAGGGATACTATAGCGGTGTTTAATCATGTAAATATCAATAATCTTGTGTACTTGCTTAAATAAATTGCTATTTAAACTATGTAAATAACCAAAATATAATATAGGTAAATCATATAACTTACGATAGCAGTGTGTACTTGAATCATCTTATATCACCGTAACATAATCTACTTTACCTATATATAAATACAGTAACTCGCGTAATTAAGTCATATCTTTATTATTATAAGTATGTAATAGTGTACTTGACTCATGCAAATAACGACGAATATTTCACTTGGATCTTTTTAAATAACCAAATAATAGTGTACTTCAATGACGAAAATAACAATCAATTGTGTACATTAAATAACTTGAACATGTGGAAAATATCTTAATAACAACAAACTAATGCACTTAAAGTATGTAAGAACAGTATAATAGTTTAAAAATCATGAACAAATCTGTAAAATGTGTTCATGTAAATAATCAGTGGAATTCATTCGAGCATGTAACCATGGCATAGTCTACTTTAATCATTTAAATACCCATAATAATTATTCTTAAATCATATACGTTACTATAAAACAGTCTACTTGAATTATGTATGTACTTATACAAAACACCTTTATCTAGCAAAACGTAGTATAGTGCATAACAACAAACAAAAACTATGATATAATGTATTTTAATCGTCTAAATGACGATTGGGTGAGAGTGCTGGTAGATGTATTAAAACTGTCTAACGATATTAATTTTAGATAAGAGTGAAATGTTTTTAGTTTGCACCATGCGAAAAAGTGTTTGTCTCAAAATTAGCCGTGCCTTATTCATTCAAATTAAACTTTAAGTTTATCTAAAGATGAATAAATGAAGCACTATTTAGATAGTGACAAAACAATGTTTTCTCATTTAAGAGCTTTCCTCGTATGTTTTATTGAGCAATCTGGCTCAATTTATCCTCTGCTCTCATATTAACAATTCTTCGAAATCTCAATGTCGAGATAATAATAATGAAAACACAAAAATAGTTACACAATTATTTGTCACTTCTGATGAAAATCGAGAAACTCTAAATCTGCTGAAATATAAACCATTGTTATTTGACGTAGTTCTTTTGCTTTGTATTTATTAGTTTAACCTTTTTACTTAGATATATTTTGATTCTCCATATATATATATATATATATATATATATATATATATATATATATATATATATATATACACTTTATTAGTTGTTTTACTATTAATCCGATCGTAGACATTTCACATTTTACATGTTTAACAAGTATAAAGACGAAGTCATGAAACAGATTTATCCACATATTGCCAGCTTCTTCGCAACGGAACATAGTAATCTTCACACATTATTGGAATGCCATGGCTCACATGGTGATTTATATGATATTTTTGTTATTCAAGATGTGCATTTTCAGCATACACAAGTTGATCTTTGACTTAATTCAATCCTAAATTGTGAAGAATACTGGCATTTACCATTAATCCAAAAGAAGAAAGACGGGGTTTATGTCAAGAAACATATAAGTGTTTAGATACGAAACATGGCTAACATATTAAATAAATAACTACGCGAGTCAAGTTAGGAAATATCAAAGCGCGATAAGATGTTGATTTATATTATAACTAGCAGGGCTACCCGGTGTTGTCGGGACTCATTAAAAATAAACTAAAAGAAGTTTAATAATAATAAATAATGTAAAATTAACACTTCTGTCTATCTTCCTCTCCTTTTAGCCGTCTCGTTATCTTTCACTCTTTTCCTCTCTCGTATTTGTCCGTCCATCACACAAACCCTCTCTTTCTCCCCCGTCAAGCCCATTATTCTCTGTTGTGTGAATGTGTAGAAAAAAATAAAAACATTATTACTTTCCCTTATACATGTAAGACTGTACTCTTATATTTATTGTTCCTGGACAACGCCGAGTAGCAGAAAACAACATGCAGTTCTTGATATCGGGGTAGTCCGTAGCTTCATACGCTTTCACAATAATATGACAAGAGTTTTAGTTATATGTTTATAACATAACACTATTATAGTAACTATTAGGGATGTTCTATTTTTTATCGTAGCAAATACGTTAAGTTATAAACGGCTATACGACTATAATAAGGAATGTCTTCGAAATATATATGTCTCGCATACTCGTGCTCTTTACAATGTTTATATATATTTTTATAATGTTTATATGGTTATATATTTGTATGCAAAAGATTCACTCCTAAACAAATAAACTGATTTCTCTAAAATTTTAAACGCATCTTCTAGGCGAAAAGGGTCCATGTGTGGGTTATATTAATTATACTTAATATTTATGCTAATAAGGAATTTAAAAGGCTGCACCTCCTGTATTAAATTTCAGACACTTAAATTTGTTGTGAAATTTTAACAATACATATTTAACATAAATTAATAAACATTCTCGACATTTCTGGAGTATTTTAAAGAATTGTGTATACCATAATACTGGCACACCTTCGAATGTTTAAGTTCACATATATTAGATTTCACTTGAACATAATAAGTTGCTATAAAATACAATTATTTTCTCATGCCCCATTAAGGTTAACATTCGTGTAATAGAAATCGCCAAATACCCTTAGATAAAATGCAGAATTCTTCCTGAAACACACATTTAGCACCGTGCATATATAAAATTCACCTTTTGTTTAGTCACGTCTGCTGGCTGATGACATAATAGTCAGAAGTTCCGACTATTAAATACAACGGTTGGGTTTCGATTCCGCGTTAAAGCACTTAATTTTTTATAGTCAAACTCAGATACACGTCAAACGGTTTTATGAGAAAGTATTTCAGTAACCAAGCCAGTTTTAATAAAAATGCATATATATATATATATATATATATATATATATATAGAATTAGAGTAAAAAAATAAAATAACGTGCGAATCAAATTTTATTACAAGTTTAAATTTCAAGCAAAGTAATTGAAAGTCCTTAACTCATGAGTTTTCAAAGAAAATCTTCTCATCAGAGGGCCATTACCGCAATGGCATTACCGGCAATGGCATTATGTAGGTAATAAAATGAAACTTTGAAAATATATAAACAAATATATAAAATATATAAAAGTAAAAACATCAAATATATCGGCCCAAAACAAACTTTTTTGTTGAACTCATACAGTTCATCCAAGTCATGAAGTGTAAAACAGTTTCAAGGAAGATGCCAAAGAAGTCGATTAAAAAACAATCAAGGTGTTGAATGGTAGTCCAAAAACGAAAACGTTATTCAGTTTTCTGCACTCGTCCCTCCTTTCTAATCAAAACCTTAATGATGCATCATTGAAACACTGTTTGAAGTACATACGCAACCGGAAGAGTTTGTTGTAATACTTACTCACCGTCTATTATTTAAACAATTTCACATGAACACATGTGTTGATTCTACACTCTAACAAAAACTGCTTATGTTGTAATTATACTGGTCCGGAACCTTAAAACAACGCAGAACATTTCCTGTAAAGGGCTACCTGATATTTTAAAACTAGAGGTGATTCCGATTTGTATTAATTGAAATACCATAATATTCCAAATACATTCCGTGATGCTAAAAACTTATCGACCCTAAAATGGTCGCCGTTTTTAAAGTGCTCCTGAAAAAAAATCATGATAATTCAACTGATGTAAAATACAACTACTATTTATCTGTCTTTCTCTCTGCAATCGAAATCGTTTCTGTTGCTTCCCAGCTGTCGTCTACATTCATATCAGCTGATCTCCACATATGCATATCAGACTTCACTATAAAAAATTACACCCATGAAGAGAAGCACTTATTTACCTTTCAGAAACGACATTCGAAGCACCTCCTTCTCTTTCCTGCTGGCATGTTCTCATCTTCATCGCCACACTCCCGCCTGATCGTATGATCACACTTCGTTTGTCAACGTTAAGTGCACCTCGTTTAATACTCTTCTTAGTATTTTTTATTGCGGCCTGTATATTATTACTTTATGATGCCATACCTATGTATTTAAAACATATTTTCTTATTTTATTGTTGTATTTAGTATGTGAAAATATATTGTTTTGTACATTTATAGACAGAGATAAACTTGCATTTCCTTAAAATATACATTTGTTATTCCTATGACATATATGATGTCTAAGTGGCTTTATATATCTACACCTATACGTATGTATCTGTGTATGTGGATATATGTATTTACATGTATACATTTAACTATCCGTGTGTATCTAAATACGTTGTTTTTATTGCTAATTATTGTTTTTTCTACTGATTTTATTATGATTGATGTGACATCGTATCCGCTGTATTATTCTTGTTACTATTATTATTTGCCAATGTTTTCTTAATTATGAATCTTTTTTTGTAAATTTAATTTTTTTCAGAATAATTCTTTTTTTACAACGATATACATGAGAATGGATTTATAGAAATGATTCTTACTATTTTAATAAATAATTCTATATATATTCTTTTTTCATAGTTATACTTCATAATAACTTATTATAGTTTATATCCTCTGACTTATATTTTATAATGTTCTGCTATATTATATCTTTATCACCTTGATCTACTCATATATCCCGAATCCCTTTCAAAGTTTTTATTCATAACATTTCTTATTCTCTTCCTATATTTATATTGGTGAATGAAATTCATCAACTTATGAAAATTATTTCTTATTCTCAATATACCTTAATATAGAGCATACTCTACGTAGGAATATGATTATATCTTGAAGCTATACAGCGTTTTCTATATAATCCTCTTGTAGACTTGATCATTATTTTAATCACTATCAATGTAAACTAATACACTCCATTCTGTTATATACAAACACAAATTAAATTAACCGTCTACAAGAGAAATATACTCTTTTTGTTCTTTCTCATCTATAATTGTTCTCTTTTCCTTATTTTTTTACTGACTGTATTATTTAATTGGTTCCATATTTATATTATTTCTACTACTATAATTATTGACCTTCATCTACTAATAATGATAATGATTTTACTACTCTATTACCTAATATAGCTATCTCACGTACAAAATATAACTTCACCCAATTTTATTTCATTTTATCTCTTTTTATGATATACTAACATTGTTACTCATTAGAGAAAATACATTAGCGCGTGTAGTTTTGATTAATCTTTTGGAACTAAATAGTATTCTTATTTTCATGAAATGTCTGCGCGCGATCTAATAAAAGGTGCTGACGAAGACGATATTTGTATTAGATATAAAAAAAACAATAAATAATGAAAAATAACATATTTAAAAAAACTCTTAGAAACAAACTTACGTCGAATGCTTGTTTATTCAGAATTTTTGGAACAATATTCAAATTAAGTTCATCTCATATATATATATATATATATATATATATATATATATATATATATATATATATATATATATATTTGACAATTTCTGTGTATTAATCATTTTTTAACACTTTTTAGCGTTGATTTTTAATTGTGAAAAGTTCCTTTGACCATTTTGCGAGTTTGCCTAGTTTAAAATTGTATTTTTAAAACTTTAAAATAAGCTGAAATGGTATAATAAGTAAAATAATAAGAAAATAAAAAACTTGAAAATAAGTTACAATAAATAACTAATACAATTACTTTGCCTGCACTGACCCCAATCAGGATTGAAACATTTTAGTCAAGATAATTATTTCTAAATAATAGTATTCCCTAATGTTATATGTTTTTTTTAATATTTTAAATACTTGTTGTTTTAAATAAACTTGAATTCAGAAACCCATACACTAATTATCTTAACTCGCTCGCTGTGACTTTAAATTATGCCTCATTTTATTTTGTATATATTTATTATTTTTAATTTTTTTTTCATGTTACTAAATTATATCGTCAAATCCTTTTATTATTATTATTATTATTATTATTATTATTATTATTATTATTATTATTATTATTATTATTATTATTATTATTATTATTATTATTTTATTTTCATTACATATATCTTCATTATTGTGACCATCACAATGACAATTTGATTGATAGTGCTTTTTATTACTATTACTGTTGTTATCATTATTATAGTTAATCATGATTACTTGAAAATTGGCACTAAATATAACAATATTTAATAAATATTACCTATTATCTGATTGTACACTTGTATACATCGTATTCGTGGGGATAAATATTGATTAGAAATTTAACTTACAATATTGTCAACGTTTTATTAAACAATTTTTATTAAATGTGTTTCATCAGTGTTTCCAATACTGTCTGGTATCATATTGCGTAGAGTGCCGTTTGTGCGATTAAGTTACTTTATAAAATAATTTATTGGAACACGTGAATTAATCTTTTACCAGTGTTTATATGTTTTGTTATTCAGAAGTTATATCGCATACTTGTTCTTGCTAGAAAGCTTCTAGGTTATCTTTTAGTCTCTTATTATCATCGTTATATACAAAATAATGCCTACTTTCTGTCGCTCTATGCAACTACACTGACATACTTCCTTACGGAAATCATGCAATCATCTGAATGAAATATAATATTATTCATTAACTGATTTATCAATGGACATTTAGTTTATCAGAATCCACCTGGGAATAGAATAACTCTTAATCTTGCTTGTATCGTGTTTTAATGAAGTGTAATACACACTAGTCAATAAAGCACTTGGCTTTTGGCTGGACGACCCGGGTTCGATCCCACTCACGGCATGCGAATTTCCGTGTCTGAAAACTCCCTCTGTCCACCCAGCAGTAAATGGGTACCTGAATAAAACTCAGGGAAGGTTCAAGGCAGCGGAAGGAGAGGGATGGACTCCGCCTTCCATATGATGTGCCTTAGACACGGTGATTCTTAACAAATCACCGCCGCTACGGCCATGGGCAGTGTGCGATGTCGGCAACGACACTCGTGCGCGTCCAGGCTATGCGACCTTTACCTTTTACCTTTTAGTCAATAAAGTAGAGTTAATCAAAATAAGTATTATGAAGGACAAAGTAAAATAAAATTGTCTAGAATGTATATGCCGACATTCTATTAAAAATTAGTTGATAACTAAAGGAGATTTATCTTTTAAATATATATATTTATTAATATATATATATATATATATATTCGAATGCAAACCGCGATAAACGGCGTTTTCAAAATCACGAAACTGTCTTAACAAAAAGTGTTGCATTTCATGACACCGAAATAATTTATATGTTATTTCAATTAAAATCAGCTGTTATTCGGAGTCTAGATTTAATATATCCGTCTGTTTATTGTTTACGGTCTAAATTTAAACGAATTTGATTTATCGCGTTTTGCGTTCGAACTATTCATATATATACTCATGATGAAAAAATTAAAACCTCTTGAAAATCTTTCAAACGAAACCTTTTTTAAGGATAGATTTTTAACCGTTTCCTAATTAAGGTTATTAATACTACAATCAAAAAGGTTACGAAAACAAAAAGCTTAGATTCTAAAACATTTTATTCAGAAATTCACATTGTCATAACATTAGGCATTTTACACTTGGTTAAAATTATAAGACGAGATACAACAATTCAAATAAATTGTACGAAGAGTGTATGAAACATTAAACAGCCAAATTGTATAATGGGTTCTACCTCCACTGGTGTTGATGACTTTAAAAGTTGTTTGCGGCATGCTAGGAATAAGCATGTCCATTAAGGTGCGAGGGATGTTTCTCTAGCATCTGACCATGGCTTACGAAGGTCTTTTTTTTTTAAATATTCTTTGCCATTTTGATAAACATCTCTTATCATCCATCCGAAAAAATTTCAATTGGGCTCAAGTCTGGTGAGCACGCATGAGTCACAAAGAGATGCACAAAGAGATGCACCCCATTTTCTTGTAGGTCCGTCGTGTAGCGTGGATTGCATGTGAATAACAATCCATCCATACACAAACGATGGTCCTCCATCATCAACGACACGTTAGTGTAGCATGCGAACATACCCAGCCGCTGTCTGACGACCCCTAAACAACTCCATCGACCCTCTGTAAGAATATGCATCCCCTACCATTACTTACCCTAACCCTAACCCTAACCTAACCCTAACTTTCCACCACTATAACGTGGGTAAAAAAATTCAAGAGGCATGTTTTTGTTATGGCAATATCATTGGAAGCCATTAACATCATCTAAATCCATGTCTTTCTCATCAGAAAAGAGGATTTTCTACCACTTCTCAACGCCTTATATTTGGTATTCACGACCAAACCTTAAGTGTTTCACCTTATGACGTTCAAGTCGAGGAATATGTGTACGAGTTTTATTCACCATGTCTTTTTTGTCGTAAGTTTGTCTGATAGTTACTGGACTGCAATCAGCATCTGTGACTGCCCGCTGTCTTTCACAACACCCCGCCTTATTCTCCTACTCAATGCAGGAGACTCTTTTGGGACCTAATAGTATATTCTGCTTTTCCATAATTCTTGCTGTTCTGTCCAAAGTTGCAAATCATAGTTTTACTGCGGTTTTCCTTACCTGTGATCGCTTGCTGTGACAAAACTGCCTTATGCAAATCTAGAATTCAAGCACGCATGGTGACACATTTACGCAGTTGTTGCTAATCTCTAACTGGACAAACACATTGGAATTAATATAGATCTAATAATTTATACGCCTGGTCTTATAACTTTAGTCAAGTGTAAAATGCCTCATTTCATAAAAATGTAAATTTCTTAATAAAATGTTTTGAATCAAGCTTTTGTTTGCCATAACATTTAAGATTGTAGTATTAGTAACCTAAAATGGGAAGTGTTTAATATCTATCGTTAAATAAGAGTTTATCTTAAAAAATGTTCAAGTGGTCTTAAATATTTAATGTAGAGTGTATATATATATATAACACCTACCCATGTGTATATATTATAGATGGTGTTGTAACCTTATGTTGGAGGAGTTTATAATCTATCGTTAAAAAAATGTTATTTTAAAAGATTTTTAAGCTGGCCTAGTTTTGATCAAGGGTGTATATATATATATATATATATATATATATATATATATATATATAATGAAAGAGGCAAAACTCCTTCAAAACACGTGTTAGATGCAGATATTTTTATTAAAATCAAAATAAAAAATCAACACAATATTTTTTACTTCTTCATCTTGATTGTTTATCTAATATTTCGCTTAATATAACACGCCTCGCCAGAGCTTTAGACAAATAAAAGGTATTAACATTATTTTTTTCGTAATAATCCTCCCTGTCTGATGTTGTGTGGACTTAACGGTGTAAATATCGCTTATAAATTGAACTTGTTGTTAATGTTACAAAAATGAGGCACCATTGAGTTTCCCTCATTCGCAACTACATGTTACATAACGATAGAGTATATATTGGTCAGTATTGAAGACACCTAACGTTATGAGATAAATGTCACCACATACAGAATCCCAACCAGTTATACGGTAATTACAACAAACATATACCTCCTAAATTCTGATTGTTTTTCAACAGGTTAGGGTAGGTATGCTCCTCGTTGTATCAAATATGGGCGGCTCGTTAGACTTAGGTTATAATCTGAACAAATTTGTTATCATTACTCGTCGCCATTTGGAATAATCTGCTCCTGCGTATGAAAGGAAACAGCGCTAAATCGCTATAATACGGAATCAGCATAAGCGGGTTGCTCTTACGCGTGTGATGTCTCTGTGAATGCTGAAAGTAGATGCTTTACTTTGAAATATTCATTTTCATAGAACATTCAAGAATTAATTCAAAACCAATTAAGAACAACATCATCAAAATTGTGGAGAATATACGAGCTGCCGTTGGTCATTATTTGTCTTGTATGATGTATCTTTATCTTAACAAGAAACATCTCAGTCATCTCGATACCACATTTACACTATGGGCCGCCTTACTTAAGCTATCCTCGAACAAATGTGTAAATGTTATTCTCCCTAAATAAACATATATAGAGGAAATTCGTTATCCAAAAGCCCCAAAACCTATTAAACATGATGTTTTTATTATTAGTCGTTTTAAAATTAAATAACAAATGATATAATCTCTCATTATATTGTCTTTAAATGGGGGTGACATTTTAGTATCGGTTCTGTTGTCGTAAGACCGTTCTCCCAATCAATACCCCTCCTTTATTGTTGTAGTCGGGTAAGTCTCCCAAATATTACCTCCTGCTGTGAAAAAGGGTTAATGTTTTATATGTTATCTTGTCATTACTTAATCTTCCAATGCACCACCTTCATTTATAAGAAAGGGGGGTGTAGTATATTTTCTGTGGTCCCTTCACATTTTGGTGTTAAGTTACTCCCACGTGTATTCTCCTCCATTTTGGAATATGTATTTTAGTATAGTTTTTGAATAAGTGTTATAGTATATGTTCCGTTTCAATGATACCATGGATTACATCCTCCTTTGATTATCCGTGTATACAATTCGCTCATCATGACATTCTACCCGTCTATCACAAATATTTGAGCAGAGAGAGCATATATATATAGATAATCTCCGAAACAGTTACATGGTAAAAAGCAAATGATCCCCGTGTTAATATTAGACGCTTAAGGTCTCCTGTTTTTGTTTCACTCTTAGATACTTAACCCCCCCCCTTTTATTTTTTTATTCACTTTTTTTAAAATTAATTTTCCAAAGAATGTTTAGTCTGCAATATCTTGGATTTAGTTAGTTTCTCTGGGAATTATAACTGCATTTTACCTTTTTTTTGTTTAAAATGACTCAAAGCTTCTTTAGACTATAAATATATATATATATATATATATATATATATATATATATATATATATATATATATATATATATATATATATACTACACTAACTTGATAACACGAAAAACAAAATGAGGTAAAAAAAATAAAAAAGTATTTTAATATATTTTTATTTGAAATTCTAATGATAAAGTATATTTTCGAAAATTAAATGTCAAAAACAAAAAAGTTAATGACACTAAAATGCATTATATGGCGTTTGAATTGTTCATTGTTACTTTTTAATAATTACTGTTACCATATAAACAATGATTTGTAAAACAAAGACTAAATTACCCTCATCCCACATTCGGTTCAACAACGTCAAATTGATAACACTAACACGAAATCGAGACAAGGAAAAAAAGGTATTTTAACATATCTTATATATATATATATATATATATATATATATATATATATATATATATATATATATACACATACACATATATATACACACACACACACATATATACACACACACACACACATATATATATATATATATATATATATATATATATATATATATTTAAACATACATGAATTCTCTGTGAGAAATGCATTAAACATACCTTTCTTTTTGCCCGATGAGTTTAACCCGGAAGTGATATCATGCTTACTAAATGATGCAAGGCTAAATATGAGGCCTCTCAAAAACATATCCGACCTTAGGTTAGAAAAAACATGTTAAATACGTTACAGGGTTGGGGCCGTACTCCCTTGAGCTTGTAACACACATAGCCCACCGATCAATCCACTGCCGGAAAAAAAGATCAGGAAGTCTGCTTTTCTTAATCTCCGGCGTCGCGTTGGATCAAGCATCTGTTTGGAGAAAATGCAATGTGAAACATAAATTAAGTAGTGGTTCAACCAATTCGAAAATGGCAGAACAACAGCGGAGAGTGAATAGTGTTTTCTCAGACCCCAAACATCTAGGAGTGCAGCTGTTTTGAGAGGGTGCCAAAAATGAGATTATGCAGAACGCGACGGCGGAGATGAAACCCATTCCAAAAGGAGATTTACAGAAGTGTTTCCTGCAGTGGGGGAATCGATGTGCTAAGTGTGTACAAGCACAACGGGATTACTTTGAAGGGAATTTAGACCCCAACCCGGTCACGTATTTGAAAAATTTCGTCTGAAATTGTAACTTTCAAGCACTGATGAGAGGAATAAGCTTGAAACGCTACCGTCTGTAATGTTATTTATCTACCTCCCACAAGGTAAGATGTGACACAAGGTCGGGAAAGTGGGATTAGATAAGCCAGCGTTCGATAGGTGAGCACTCTGGCAATTTAAAAATTGCCTGGGCAGCCCCGTCGGCATTCCCCGGTAGAGGCGCCCCAGACAGTAAGCGATAAACTTACTCCTCCTCAAAGAGGGAAGGCAAAGCCTGGGAGGGTGCACCTCTTAGAACTGCACTGGACCAGACAAACCCCAATAGACCGGCGTAAATCCAGACCCAAAGGCCTGGACGATACCAGTTTATTAGGCGGGGTAAAAATACCCTTGGTTGAACGCTATCGTCTGTAATTTGTATTTATCTATCTCCCACAAGGTAAGATGTGACACAAGGTCGGAAAAGTGGGATTAGATAAGCCAGCACTCGAGATGTGAGCACTCTGGCCAGTTAAAAATTGCCTGGGCAGCCCCGTCGGCATTCCCTGGTGTGGGCGCTTCAGACAGTAAGCAATAAACGTACTCCTCCCCAAAGAGGGGGGGGGGAGAAAGCCTGGGAGGGTGCACCTCCTATAACTGCACAGGACCGGAAACCCCCCCAATAGACCGGCGTAAATCCAGACCCAAAGGCCGGGACAATACCGGTTTATAAAGCGGGGTAAAAATACCCCTGGTTGAACGCTACCGTCTGCAATTTTTTATCATTTAATACTTATTTATAAATATTATAGGTGTAATATCAGATGTGTATGGTTAACTAATTTGCATATTAGTTTTGTTAAAGTAAATGTATTTATTAACTATTATTTGTTATTGTTTTTTACTTCAATGATTTTTTTCATATAACAAATGCTCTGTTTGCAATTTTGTTTCTTTTCCTGACAATATTTAGTATATGTTGAAACGTTTTCTAACGTTTTCAGAAAAATCAAGTCGGTCGCTCTTTCTTTAAGGGGACCGACACGATTTTTCCATATTGTCAGTGAAATGCCCAATTTGTTTCTTCTTTTATTCTTTTGTTTTAGTCACATTTAAATATGTTTTGAAATTACCAAAACGCTAACGTTTCGTGTTTGAAAAGTTCATTAATTTAAACTAGCAGGACTACCCGGTATTGCCCGGGCGAATAGTAATTTATTTTTATCAATGATTATTGATGTCTTACTGTTGTCACACGCAGTGAAACTTACAGTAAACAACAACAAACGCGAGTTACATCTCACGCAATGTAGAAATATCCAAGTAAAGAAAAACAAAAACACGCGAGAAAAGTTTTATTTAAGAAAATAAACCAATGTCTCTCTCTCTCTCTCTCTCTCTCTCTTTCTCTCTCTCTCTCCCCTGTTAACGACTCCGTGTAATTGTTATTGTTTTTATTGTTTGAAGCAATAGTTTCATCGATAGTAAAATGATAAATGAGATGCTGATAAAACATACTACACTATTAATTATTATTTGCACGAAATATAAAAAATTAAATAACGAACAAATGTGACACAAGCCTATCAACAGTATGGGGTACATCGAGGTTGTTGGTCAAAAGTTATAAAAATGCCTATCTTACTCTTAACTAGAATCATCTTAGCCACCACAATACCACATTTACTCCTACTTAAAATATCTAAATCGTTGAAGACATGTTTTCATGAACACATTTATTTACAAAAATTCATTGGATTCCAATTGGAATTTGAATCTATGGAAAATGGCTATATAAACTATAACACTATATCATAAACTATAAAAAAATGTTTTCATGACCCCTCAATAAAATTGATTTAATCTATTATTATATAATCTCTTAATGGCAATACGTTACAAAAGTATCGGTTCTGTTGTCATTAGACCGTCCTCCCAGGAATTACGTCTTCCTTTTGTAAGGGGATGGA
>OY744523.1:45648596-45663596 GCA_963556195.1 Sepiola atlantica
GGAAGGTTTATCCTTGTCGCGGCATCCATGTGGCAGGATCTTTTATCCTAGGGACGAATTGTGGAGAAATGTCGAACGGGAGAAGTCTGGCTTCATGTGCACGCAATTTACTCGCCGTTCCTACTAGTGAGAAATCATCGTTTAGACGATAATCGCTGTCGCCTTCTCTTCTGGAACAAGCTGGGTGGGAGGGACCTTCTGTCCTGCAAAAGAACCTTATTTGTAATAAGGAAATAAACCATTTTTCCGATTACTTATAAAAATAGATTTATTTCCACTGAAGACTTTGTTAAACCAAAGTGGAACGCGTAAAACGTGCGTGTGCCACCTTCAAAAGTGTAAGCCCGGCTCTTTCGTTAAAATTTCTTTACCAGCTAAAGAGAGAGAAAAATAGAGAGGAGGAGTGAGAGAGAAGAAGAGAGAGACATAGAGAGAGAGAGAAAGAGAGAAAAGGAAAGGAAGGGGGAGACAGAACCAGTCAAGGTACCACAGCTTCTTTGCGTCTCGGGTTATATGTTTTGAGTTTGTTTAACTCAAATATTCTGATCTGTTACCCCATCAACTGAAACCTGTCACCGAACTGGTTTGACATTTATATTTCACTTGTCAGCTCTGGTGTCACGATCACATCGAGTACAGAATCTCTCTGTTGAACTTTCCTGCTTTCCTGCTTTCCCGAAATTTCCACGAAAGTTTGGAACAAGGCCCATGAATGCAGTGAGGGCCCCTCAGCTCCTCAAATATTCACGCATTGTGCCATATACGACACCCCCTCATTTAGTTTGACCTTTGGCTGTTCAACCAGCAAAGGTAACAGGTGATTTCTGGCACAATGCTCACTGCGTACAAATATATATCGTTTTACTCATAGTCAAAAACCGACCTTATTAATTTCATTTCATTATATCTCATCGTATTTCCTGAAATATATATTTGTCTCTTATTAACATTTTACTCTCGTCTTCTCTTCTAAAATATACATTTATCTCAGGGTTCTCCTTTCTCTTTTTTTATAGCCCTTTAATATTATTTTTTTAATAGACATTTTTATATATAGTAATTTTACTTGACAAAGCGTCGTTCCTTTTCGACATTTTTTTTCTTTTTTTTTTTTATGAAAACATCAGTATTATTTATTTTAGTTATGTTTTTATTCACTTCATGGTGGATGAGCTTTTTTCCTCTGACCCCAGAAAACCCTAAAAAAAATTCGTCGGTCGCTTTGAGAAGCTTTTCCATTTGGCCGTCTGCTATTTTTAATTTATTGAGGGTGAGTAATTTTGAGAATCTTTTCAATTGGGGTTTGGTCGTTTTACATCACCTTTTAACCGGTAACTCGGGTGGACATATTACACTATTTCTTATGCCCCTACGATCCACATGCATATGTGCTGTGGGTAGGTGTGGAGAAACGTAAATGGTCTCTACCATGGGTTTTCCTTTTTGGACTAGTGTCTACGACGAGGTGAATTGTTTTTAGTCTGTTTTTTTCTCAACAGATCTAACAGTGGCGATGCATGGTGGCAACTCCACTTTTTGCAGTGAGGATTCGTCCATTTTACCACTGGTATTAATACCAAGTGAAATAGTCACCCCTTTAACTTTCAACAGGTTAGGATTAAAGGTTATTTGGGCTCGGTTTCTTTTCAACCAACCTGCGCCCAATATCAACTCTCGATCTAAGTTCGGAGTGATATATAACATTGACAAAGCCTTTAGCTTCCTCACTTTTATGGGTAAGTGAGTCATATCATCGAGAATTATCTGTTGTCCGTTTGCGAGTGTAACGGTTAGATGCGAATTCTTCAATTCTCGTTTTTCCGAGTGTAATTCCTCAAAAACTGATGTTTTGAGGAGCGAGACGTCTGATCCAGTGACGATCACTGCCTTTATCGGTCGGCCCCTTATCTTCACCATGAAACCCATTCCGGAGTCTTGTTGAGGGAGTTTGTGTCCCTGGGCTCTTTTATGTCTTCTAGGTACTTTTTAAAATTTATCTTGTCTTCGGTGGGCCTGTTTCGAACCGCTTTTATCACCTCACTTACATCCATACTATTTGGGGTTCATATTTCGCCGGGGTCCTTCTTTTTTCGAGGACTTAACATGGTTACATGTTCGGGTAACCGGCGTCGGTTTATGCCGGTGGAAGTGTGTGGTTTGCGAAGGTACCCTGGTCTTTCTTTTTCTTGAGTTGTAGTTATTTACTTCTCCCTCAGATGACCATGGGCAGTCATGTTCTAGCCTGTTATGGCTAAAATGCCCTCGCCGCAGTCTCGTAGATTTCGCCGAAGCGTACCCACAAAACTTACTCCTTACAGCGTTTGTGGCTTTGCTACAACTGTAGCTACCATGGGTTTTCTCTGACCATTCCTCGCTGTAGAATTTGGTATTGGGTACCATTAATCTATTAGAGGACCCCCCTAGGCCCCTGCTGCCAGTGAACGCCTTTGAATAAGCTATCATTTAGATAAGCTTGTTCCTTTCCGTAGCCACTTAGGATTCGCTCGTAGAGCTTTTCACTTTGTCTCGCAGCAGATAAAGCTTCCGATAGTGTTGTCGGATTGGATCTGGCACCATACTCCTTAATGAAGGGGTTAATTTATGCATCTATGAAAAATTCAGCTAGGTGGGCTGGCACAGCTGAACTTTCCCTCATATCTGTATCCCTGTATGCTAACTTTGCAAGTCGGTTCATCCTATTAGCTAAGTTAGCGAGTGCTTCACCTCGGTGTTGCCTTATTCTTATTAGGGCCCTGGCGGCATCGGCGGTATTTATAACATCGCCATACTGTGCCTCTAACTCATCGAGCAGTTCTTTACTTGTTGTATATGGATGGTTGTCGAGATATTCTCCAATCCCTTCCGAAGGTAGACCATCTGAGTAGGCATATACCAGATTCACTAGCTCTAGGTCTCTTAGGTTATAGACCCGCTCTTTCATTTTCAGAACAGCTATCCATGGCCTTAAGTCATACGATCTTCCAGTAAATATTGGGATCTTCGATTCACCTGTAAGCACTCTATTTAAGGGGGATGCATTAGTGCTAGCCATCTTATCTATTTCTTTTTTTAGTAGCAGACGTTATACAAAAAGCTCTATACACAAATATTTTTAATAAATTATTTACCAACAAATTCATAGTAAATGAGAGCAGAAGAAAATGGTCATATACCTTTGCTTTTGTGGTTTTACGGTGTGTTGTCTTTCTTTGTTTACCTTATGATGCTGGGATGATCATTCCGGTCAGAAGTGGCTGTTTTTTTTTGGATTGTGTCCGTACGTTTTTCTTTGGATAGTTTTATTTTCAACTGTGGTTGCGATCGTTTTTTTGTTCTGTCCATAGATTTTTGGGAAATGTGATTGTGATCGTCTTGTGTTTGTTTTCAGTTGTGTCCGTGGCAACGCTGGGGCTTGTCCTGGTCATTCTGCATCAATGTAGCAAAATTGCCTCATGACGTTGTATATCTTGAGACCGTTGGGGTACATCTTGGGACCGGCACCGATGTAGCACGGTTGGTTTGGGACGTTGGTTAATCTTGCCGCGGGCGTTGTATATCTTGGTCGCGGAACCAATGTGGCATGAGTCGTTTGACAAGGCGGCAGACCTTTTCGAAACGTTTATCCTGGTCGCGGCCTCCATGTGACAGGATCTGTTATCCTAGGGACGAATTGTGGCGAGATGTCGAACGGGATACGTCTGGCTGCATGTACACGTAATTTACTCGCCGTTCTAACCATTGAGCAATCATCTTTAAGAGGATAATCTCTGTCGCCTTCTCTTTTTGAACCGGCTGGCTCGGAGGGACCTTCTGTGCTTCAAGAGAAACCATGTTTACGTTTTCTTATAAAAATAGATTTATTTCCACTGAAGACATTGTTAAACCAAAGTGGAACACGTCAAACGTGCGTGCGCCACCTTCAAATGTTTAAGCCCGACTAGTTCGTTAAAATCTCTTTACCAGCTAAAGAGAGATAAAGAGAGGGCGGGGGGCTGAGAGAGAAGTAGAGAGAGACAGAGCGAGAGAGAAAGAGAGAGAGAGAAATGAAGGGGGAGACAGAATCAGTCAACTGAAACCTATCACCGAACTGGTTTGATATTTATATTTCACTTGTCAGCTCTTGTATCACGATCACACCGAGTACAGAATCTCTCTGTTGAACTTTCCTGCTTTCCCGAAATTTCATCGTAGTTTAGTACAAGGCCTACGAATGCAGTGGGGGACCCTCAGCTCCCCAAAAGCTCACACATTGTGTCCCAGTACTATATTTAAAGTAGTATCTTATTCCGTTCAACTCGTTACATGTTTACATAGCAGTAATAGTTGCTCTTCTTAGTGTTGTTTTTTTTCTTCTGTCAATGTATGTTTCTATTTAAATGTTGCATCAGTGACAGGAGAATACACACATTAGTTAATTCATAAAAAATACATCGCTGATGTACATAAAGAAGTTAAATTATAAGATAGGTTTCAAAGTTAGTCATCATTTAAACGATATTGATAAATAAAAATATCATTTCCGAACAGTATGTAATATCCAGGACTAAGTTAGACACAATTTAGACTATCATTAATTAAACTGTTACTTTTTGAGAACCGCAATACATTCAGTATAATATTGTCGTTGTAAATTGCTGTAGGATAGCATAAATGGTCATTAAACAAGTGTATTATGTAAACAACACTGCACTAGATATTTCTAATGAAACAAATTAATGATTTGAAATACCAAGTATTTAATAGAATTATATAATTAACACAACATGTGGTAAGTATTCTCCTACAACTACTGCAAGATTTTAACAACAATCAAATTAGTAATACATTTCAACTGATATAAAAATTGGACAAATATAGATTAACTAAAATTATTCACGTTGGTTTATGCTATGGACCATCAAGAATTACATAAACACAGCGTCAGCAAGCGAAGAAAATATGCCAATCTTCTCGAGAGATTTGTATTTCAACCGATCGCTGTGGAGACGAGTGGAGTGATTAGTTCTGCCACCCGCGACTTCCTCGGCAGCCTTGGTATATTAATGACGCGCAACACCGGAAACAGTCGCGAATTGTATTTGCTTTACGAGCGCTTCTATGTTGTCATTATTCCTGGAAACGCCTTAAGTCTTCTCTCAGCTTGCTAAGACAGCCGGATATTCGAGGAAAACTATGGACTGTGATACAATTATATATAAGGAATCAGGATTTCTCGATATTGAACTAAACAATATCCAAGTGACGAACAAGGGATGTATTAATTATTTATTGAATTATTAATCTTATAGTTTACTTTTTCACCGAATAGATCAGTGTAATATATTTGTTTCTAATTTTTTTTTGTTTGTGATTGAATAAAACTTCTAAACTGTAAAAAAAGTTTAAAAAATTAAAATAAAATAAAATAAATGCATTGAAATGGTGCACGATTTTTTTTAATATTGAAAATCATATGAACACTCAGGTTGGGTATGGTTTGAATCGCTATATACATACAAGACCAATTGATCTAAACAACATGAGTTAAAAACGAACATTCAAATTCAATATTATTTAAGCAACATATATTAGATATAAAAAACACATCGGATGCTATATGATTTGATCAAATATAAATCTCATAGAATATGATTTGAACAAGCTTTAATAAAATACGATAATTCAATTTGTACATAATTTTAACCAGCTTGAGTAACAATTACCTCGCAAGTACTATAAGGTTTGAACAACAAATGTATTAATAAGATTATTTAAATTATATATGACAGAAACCATTTATATTGCCCATAAAAGATTAAATAGAAGCATTTAAGTAGTATACAATTTACAAAACTTATAAACTATCAAATTATATATTATTTTAACTGCAAGCTAATAGATTAAGTGCACAACTATGAATCTTTGCTAATATTCGATGGGTATACAAAGTGAATGCTGTATAGAAATATTATAATGACTTTAAGATAAAATTAACAATAACAAATATATACGCTCTTTTAATAATGATCTCTCATGCAATTTATGCAGCGCAGATGACATAGGGAGACCAACCGTGGGGTTGAACCATAGAGATCAACAATATGAGCATATCAATATTAAAACAGATCATTCAAATTAATAGACGTGTATTTGTTGTGTCAGTATAATAGGTGAATTTATTTAAATACTTGTTCACTTGTATTTCTATTTTAGGCTTTAATTTTGAAGTTGTAAGGTTTTAGTGTACTTATTTGTTTGTTCATTTATTTATGTATTATTAGCTTAAAGTAAATTTTATTTTGTGCGGGCAGTATTTTGCTATCTCACTTCAACACGTTGTATGATTTTTGGGTCTTCAAGTTCAGCATTTCTAATTTCTCATTCAGACATAATCTACACAGGTCGTCTAAATTTCTACATGTACTGAACTATTGATTTATTTTGCATTCACTTATTAGTGAGTGCCCATTTTCTTTTGAGCTACAAATAGTGGTTCGCTAGTGCTGTTTTAATCCAACTTTCTCTGTGTTTAATGTTATTTTGTGGTCATAATATTTGGTTTTAATATCCAGGGAGGTAATACCCCCGTAATACTTCTTGTTATTAAGCCTTTCCTTGGCAAATAGTATGGCTTGTAAACAATACTTTTGCTTAGGCATTTATTCTGTTATAGACAAAGTGTATGATTTATGCAGTTACATCTTTTCTCTTCATTGATAACATTTTTCATTTCGGGAGATTACTATTAGGGTTTTGTTTATTTATATTTGTAGTGTTTATATTTTTGTTCTTCATAGTGTAATTTTTGCTTTATTTGTCACGTTTATATGTCATTTGTTATTTTCTTTCTCTCTGCTGTTATATTTTGGTATGTTGTTATTGTATGCCTTAATAATCATTTCCATGGTTTTGCAGCAGCTGTAAGACAGTTTAACGTTATTTTATTGAATATTTTTTGCAGGGGATCGGTTACGGGGAAGTGTGTTTCAATCAGATTCATAATTTTTTTGCTCAGTTTTGTTTTCAGCATCTGGTTATAGGGCGATGTATAATAGAATATATTTATTTTTCTTTTATTTTTAATTGTGTGGCAATTTTTGGTGCCCTGTTTCTTATATTTAATTTCGGTATTAAGGTAACAACTATTTTTGAAAGGTGTATTGTAAATGTTGCTTGATTTTTCAAAAACATTTTCGTTGTTAGAATTATTGATAAGCCTACGGTCGATACAATTCGGAATATGTTTTATGATTGATGGGGGTGATTAGACTTTGGGTTAACGTATATTGGATTCGCATAATCTTTTAGGTATGGTTCGTAAGTATTTTTATTTAAGTTTAACGTGACATCTAGAAAGTGAGTTGTGTTTATGTTAACCACTACTTCTATTTTTTAGCCTAGTGTGTTCATGTCGATATGCATGAGGTGTTTTCCCTTGACCATGTTGGAATCTCTTATTATCGCTAATCAAGTGTCTCTATATAAACCGATGTCTGTATTATCAAATATATGTGTGTGTGTTTAACAAATAATTAACCCCACAATATATGATGCCTTTGCAGGGTCAAGGGAACGCATGGTCAAATCAAAAAAGTGTGACATATTTGTGTTAAAGCATTGCTTATTATTCTTGATTAAAACTGATCTCCTACATTTTTTAATGATGTGGATTTCATCATTGGATAATTAATTAGGTACATGTGTGCAGCTAACTTATTATAGGGGCGGACTGAATACAGTGTTTACGAATATGATAGGTCTAGCCACACTGATGTATTTATAGATTAATATGAAGGTGTATATGTTGTAACCATGTACATATATATATATATATATATATATATATATATATATATATATATATATATATATATATATATATATATATATATATATATACATACATGAATATATATGGGTCGTTATGTGCAGCATATTCCAAATAAGTATTTTGTTAAACCTGAAATAAAATGTATGCTAGTACCTTAGACCAAATGGTAGAACACGATTTCTGAACGCTATCAGTATCGCTTTATCACCTCCAAGATATACACAAATCCTGCTTCACGGTGTGTTAAGACAGCTATCTACTTCTCTACATAGCATTCAAAATAATTATAATATATTCCGTGTGAATCCCTGAAAAGTGATGTGAATTTACATGCGGGCATATTTTGAGGGTATGTTCTTTAAGGAAATACAATTTGTTACTAATTTAGGTGTATGAGTCCCAACAGATTCTATATAAAACACACATTAAAAGTGTACATTGAAACATTAGAATTGTGTATCAAACAATAACTTTAATTCCAACATGTATACTAGTTACTATCGATTTAGATTATAGCTAAGATTATTTGTCTATAAAGATAAACAAAATATGCAACATACAGTAGAAGGCGAGAACATTTGCGCCGTTGAATACAGATACATAAACAATGCTATGATGTATGTGTTTCAATCGTATCAAGTAATAAATACTATTTATAAACATATGTAATTTATCTGAACTAAAGGACGATTTTTATCAGAGAAAAATGGGAGAATAATAAGGAATCATGATGCTTACATGTGTTAAACCATGAAAAATGACTTTGATGAATACCCAAGAAACAATGAAACAGTCGCAATCATAACTATGTTACTTGATACGATTGAAACACATACATCATATCATTTTTTATGTATCTGTATTCAACGGCGCAAATGTTCTCGCCTTCTACTGTATGTTGCATATTTTGTTTCACTTTTCAAAAGGAAACAAAAAAACAGTGACCAGGCAGGCCGAACATATGGATTCAATCTTTTGTAGATATATTGTATCTGGCGGAGGGTTTCATTCCAGTCTTAATTTTGTCTTTTAAATTATTTTATGGTTCTATTAATTAGCTGTACTAAATCTTAATTGGCTGTGACTTAAGAATACAACGCTTATCGAAATTAGAAGACTGCTTTTCTGGTTAATAACGATTATGTGTTCATTAGTATCTAATAAAAATAATTATAAAAGGTTCAATATTTCGTCTAGGGTAGTAGTAACCTACACACATGTTCCAGTGGGAACTTGCGTTTTGTATGAGCATACAATTTAAATATGACTGTCTCTTTTATTGCAGCAACACTATTCATGGGGAGTTTTATCAACTGTTTTTTCTCGAAGTATGTAATTATTGATACACGAGGTTAATGCTCAGTGCCCGTCATATACGAACAAAAGACAAGTATGTCTTTGTTTTATTGCCCACTTAACGTGTATTTTCACACTTATATTCAAAGTACAAGCTTAACTTATCTAACCTGTAAATAAGTGAGAAAAAAATCTATTTGTGCCCGAAAATATTTTTTGTAAAAAGTATGCACTAAATATTTAACGTTTAATGAAACAATATTCCCTCATTAAATAAGATTAATTTGATATATGTTCGAAGACTTGGTATTGTTCTAAAACCTTCTATGAGCCAAAATGATATGTTTGACACTTACTTCAACATTGATACACAGATGAACAAGAATGATTAGAGTTTTTACTATTAAGAGTTGTTGACTTGAATGCTTAAACAATGTATTTTTGATACATATTATGTCATTTCTACTATAATTGAAGTGTATTAATGAAATCATATATATATATATATATATATATATATATATATATATATATATATATATGTGTGTGTGTGTGTGTGTGTGTGTGTGTGCAGAGGGTTATAATTTAAATGAACAGGTATGGTTGTAAACTTAAACAAGTGTTATCACTTATACAATATTAAAAACGATATAGGATCAGTTTTAACTGATCCTATATCGTTTTTTTATACTACTAGCAAATGCAGGCTTTTCTTGTCGCATATTTTTGCATGTCTAGGACGTTATATAATTGTGACAGAACATCATACAATACTTAATAAAGTCAAATAAATATCAAAATGGTATTGTTATCAATTTAAAAAAGTAAAGTACCTTATGTTTGGATGTGAATCGCGAACGAAATAATGTTAACCATGAAAGAATAGCCTATTGATTTTTTAACCATTACGAAACATCTATTTACCGATACAAACACTATTACAGAACATTTAATGAATTATTCATGCAATAATAATAATAATAATAATAATAATAATAATAATAATAATAATAATAATAATAAAAAAAATAATAATAATAATAATAAAAATAATAATCTATTAATAATGGAGTTAATGTATCTGTCTGTCTGTCTGTCTGAAGCCGAAACTCCAGTATGACTATTTTACTGAAATTAATCTTTTTGAAATTCGTTATATACTGTCACTAAAAGTCGCTTAGGCACCAGATGGGTTTTGCTATTAACATAACTCATTCTTTTAAATTTTCAATTAAATTAATATTTACAAATATACACTTATAACTGCTGTTATCAAATTTACATATGTATTTACAATATTTTCCGATGAGGTTATATTAATAAACATTATTCATACAATTAATTACAGTCATTTTCATCATAATCTGCGTGTTTTCTAAACCATTTCAACGCGAGTACTGTTAAAATTGCAAAGTCATTGGGTGTTTAATAAGTGGCGTCCTCCCTCCCTCCGGTAATTAAATATATGGCGATCTGATTAAGCAGCCGTGTGGCTTTTTAATCAGTAGTGTCCTCCCTCCCTCCGGTAATTATATATGGCGATCTGATTAAGCAGACGAGTGGCTTTTTAATCAGTAGTGTCCTCCCTCCCTCCGGTAATTATATATGGTGATCTGATTAAGCAGCCGATTGGCTTTTTAATCCATAGTGTCCTCCCTCCCTCCGGTAATTAAATATGGTGATCTGATTAAGCAGCCGATTGGCTTTTTAATCCATAGTGTCCTCCCTCCCTCCGGTAATTAAATATAGTGATCTGATTAAGCAGCCGATTGGCTTTTTAATCCATAGTGTCCTCCCTCCCTCCGGTAATTAAATATTGCGATCTGATTAAGCATCCGATTGGCTTTTTAATCAGTAGTGTCCTCCCTCCCTCCGGTAATTAAATATGGCGATCTGATTAAGCAGGCGATTGGCTGTTTAATCAGTAGTGCACTCCCTCCCTCCGGTAATTAAATATGGCGATCTGATTAAGCAGGCGATTGGCTGTTTAATCTGTGGTGTCCTCCCTCCCTCCGGTAATTAAATATGTCGATCTGATAAGCAGCCGATTGGCTGTTTAATCAGTAGTCCCCTCCCTCCCTCCCTCCGGTAATTAAATATGGCGATCTGATTAAGCAGCCCATTGGCTGTTTAATCAGTAGTGCCCTCCCTCCCTCCGGTAATTAAATATGGCGATCTGATTAAGTAGCCGATTGGCTGTTTAATCAGTGGTGCCCTCCCTCCCTCCGGTAATTAAATATGGCGATCTGATTAAGCAGCCTACTGGCTGTTTAATCAGTAGTGCCCTCCCCCCTCCGGTAATTACATATGGCGATCTGATTAAGCAGCCGATTGGCTGTTTAATCAGTGGTGTCCTCCCTCCCTCCGGTAATTAAATATAGCGATCTGATTAAGCAGCCGATTGGCTTTTTAATCAGTGGTGTCCTTCCTCCCTCCGGTAATTAAATATGGCGATCTGATTAAGCAGCCGATTGGCTGTTTAATCAGTAGTGTCCTCCATCTCTCCGGTAATTAAATATGGCGATCTGATTAAGCAGACGATTGGCTGTTGAATCAGTATGCCCTCCCTCCCTCCGGTAATTAAATATGGCGATCTGATTAAGCAGCCGACGTTAATCTGGCACGTTAAACATGTAAACAACAATGCTGGCAAACACCGTGCTCAGTTTTCCATTTTTAAAACCGTCCTAAGTTTTTTAATTCTTAGCCATTATGTTTTAAAACACAAATTTATTAAATCAAATTGTTTAATTAAAATAATAATTGATTTAAAAATTACTATATAAAAACGCGCGTGCGAAAGAACACACCCACACACAGTCTAGGTAAACTTTTTCTTTCTGAGAGTTAAAATTTTTTCCCTGTTTACTGTATTTGATTTCTTAATACTTTCATATCCAATATTATCATTTTTTCACGACCTCAACAGAATTTATGATTCCATGTTTTATTTATTAAAAAAAAGATGTGATTTTTTTTCTTTAATGTCAACAAAATAAACTAACACATTGTACTGGAAAACTATACAACTGATTGTAGAATCAAATTGTTTAATTAAAAAAAGGTACACACACACGCACACACACACGCACACACGCGCACGCGTTCACTGTATTTGATTTTTTGGTGCCTTTTCATTTTAGGACCCACGCTAACTTTGACCCCGTCGTTACAGTTAGGGTTAGGTTTGTTTTTTTCTCCTTTTTAATTAAAAATATTTACATGTATAGGAGGGGGGAAGACAAAAAAATTGGGGGAAGGCGGTCAAAAATTTTTTTTTTTTTTTCTAAACTAAAAAATAGTCTAATGACTGGTAATATAAAAAAATTGAGGGGGGTACAAAAAAATTTACTTTCTTTTTAAACTACAAGTCTTTCTATTTATAGTCGAGGGTACAACAAAAATCGGGGTAGGGTCGAATTTTTTTTTTCTTTATTTTCAACTAAAAATATTCTTGGTCATAAACACAGAAAATCAATGTCTAACCACCACAGAAATATGACTGGGGCTCCATTGGCTTACGCGTGAGCCTTCATTTCTGATGCGGCAGCCTAGCAAAAATATGCGACCGAAGGGAGCATATATTTGCTAGTAATGATAATACTGCTAGGACCTTGGGGATGCTTATTGCAACCCAACTCCGAGGGAAAACCAATGGTCCGTACCAGCGAAAAATCAATGGTAAACGACTGTTGTGATACTGCAAGTTATTTTGAGCTGCCTATCGAAAAGAGGTGGGGAATACTGGACATATGGGGAGACTTGTCACTCAGACTCCAGGAAGTAGGATCGGTTGTCCGGTAGCAATCACTGATGACTTGTGTGAGAACTTCTAGTGAGTAAATAATAATAATAATACCTTATGTTTCAAAGAAGAAAAATATATTTAAGCTTGCTTTAAATGTACATTAAATAAATATTTTGATATACTTCAATCATTAGTCTAACAACAATACATTTGAGTTAAACATCATCAAATGCAACCAATGCCCTCTACAGATTGTTAATCAATTCATAACCTTTGATCACATTTTAATCTAGAATTACGTACACATTTTCTATTAATGTGAATTACCTTAAAAATGTCAATATGTTAAAGAGTATTAAAATGTTGTAAGGGATACATGTACATTGATAGGAAATAAAATTACACCATTCTGAATGTATGAACATTCATGAAAATATAAAAAATGTAACGCTTCAGTTTAAAATAGCATTTTAATCACTAATTGAATATACGCATAGTATTTTTATAAAAAGCAATTAATTTAAACCCATTTACTTTTTACAGATATAAAAATAAACTGATACATCACATTTTTCATGAATAAAATTAAGTCAAACGTATTTCCTTGTGATAGATGTCAATCGCGAATGAAAACAAGAGAAAATTACAACATGGCAGACAGCGATAGAAGTCATTGCATGAACGTTTGATTTTCAAATTAAAAAAAAAGAATTTTATTTAGGAATAAAACATACAATGTCAGACTAATTGATATATTTCATTAGAAATGTGTGCGAAAATCAAACGAAATCAGCGAGATATTCAAATAACCCCTCTAAAACCATTCGATGCCGAACGGAAATGTCTATTTCGCCCGTTTATTTTCATTTTATTTTAACTATTTTGTAATGTGCAACGTTCTTATTAAGTTTTAAATATAAATGGCGCATGTGATACATAAGAAGATTCACCACCACTCCTTTAAATAAGAATGGAGTAAATCATGGGAGGACAGTTCATGACAACATAACCGGTAATACACCTATATATTCCGATTATAACAAGTTTTTCTTTAATTCATTGAATGGTCTAGTAATGAAAAAGAAAATAATAACGTTTATTGCTATTTGGCCTTTTCGCTAAGAGCAATGAGTAGTATCTGTTTTCGTAACGTCAACGACGGAGCGTACCATGCATTCATCTCTCTTTACACTGAAAGTGTTTAAAGGTTTTTAAAACGCTACCGTATTTTTATACAACCGCTTTAATTAATTGTATTAACGATTAAAATAATATTACTATCGAAGACAATATTACAAATATATCATAATATTTAACAATACTAATTATAAATGTATTTTACAGAATATTAATTAATTAGAAATGTAAAAAGAAAATATTCAAAGATGCAAAAACGGGTTTTGTTTTAGGGGTTTTTATTAGATTTATATATAAATTAACATATTTTTTCATTTTTTCCGTGAAAGTTCCAATCTCTATGTTAAGAATGAGTTTAATAATGTTCTTAAAATTAATATTTGAACTAACTTTATTTATTTTCTTTATTTAAGGATGTTTTTTCAACTTTATTTATTTTTTGAGGAGCTAAACAGTTTGGTTAACCCTGCCCCGAAGCCAAAGCCGAACCCTAACTAAAGTTACATTCATTTTGTGTTAGCATTGACATGCTTAGTTTAGTCTTCCTTTTAACATTTTTGTGGCTTTATAATGGTAAGCTGAATCGGCTATTTCCAGGTTGTTCCATGAATCGCAATTGAACACATTTGTGTTGATATGGGTTCTATTCTCTAGAAACACCCATTTTTGTCACACCGAATAGAGTTTTGATTGTAAAATAAATCACTTCAAAGAACCTCTACTTCACCCCGTTCCCATTCGCTTCTCCTGGTTTAAATTATGCATATTCCCAACATTTACTTTTGTCTTCCAGTTCAACCCAAAGGGACCTTTAACTATTGGAGGCTGATTTCCAAACTCTAGCCATGCTTCCGACATCCAATTTATTTTTAATACTGGTAAGTAAAAACATTTTTAAAAATAAAATAACAATCATCGCTTCACGTTGCCTCTTCATGAACTTTGTCGACTTGACATGACGTATGACAATTTGATGACACCCAATTTGTAATTTTTGAAATTATAACGA
>OY744523.1:45668596-45671096 GCA_963556195.1 Sepiola atlantica
TAAATGTTCATAATTACGTCAGCCCTTATTTGGTAGTAGTGTAAATGCATGTACTACCTATGTATTATCGCCTTCAGTAATGACTGAATCTCAACCTACGAATAACAACAACTTAGTAATTGATATATACACTTACATTGCGTTTACACATGAAAGGATTCTTAATTTAGCATACATAATGAGAAAAGTAGACGGAATACCTCGAATAATAAACATATAATAATAAGGAGCAATTAAATTTTACAGCATATTTTTGAAAACAGGAAGTGTATAATTGAAGCTTGCGTTTATCATAGACGTAACATACACACATATGCTAATAAAAGGGATACATTGATAAATAAGAAGAAGGAGTTTACTGATATACATTTAAGCACCTAAATCCTTCCTTAGATTTTTATATTTCATCGAAATCGCTCCAGGAAAAGCATGAATCACTGAGGAGCTAAACAGAACTAATAGCTAACCATAGCAATTATTCCGCTTTAGTCAGAAATATCGTTCATTGAATGTGAGGACAAAAGGTTAGTAAATGAGAGTTACACGGCATCCCAACATAAACCTAATGCCCCTCTCTACTCTCCTTACACTAGATTTACAAAAGTAGTTATTAACATGGCAAACGGAATGACTGTTTGCAAGCAGATATAAACGTAAATCATAGAATAAATATATTTAATTTATCAAAGATAATATTTGCTGATATGTAAATATAAAAATACGTCATAATACATACACACTTAGATAATATTACAATATTAACAGAGAAACTCTTCTTCTTTAACATTTAAAACAAATACCTGCACAAATTCTCACTAAATATCGCATGTTAACTGGATTCATAATCGAATAAATATGTTAAATAAATTCATTAGCTGAATTGCTCATACTTCTTCAAGCTCACATTTTTTATCATGATTATATTTTAATATAATTAATATGATAAATGTTATTTCGTCAAATCTACTGAGAGAGTTATCTGATCTACTAAGAAGATGTTGTCAAATCTGATGTTGATTAAATTAAGTGCAACCGGGGGAAAAACCGCTAACAGGATACATTCGAGTTAATGCATATCCATTTTTAACCGGAAGAATTAGGATTTGAATAACAATCTTTAATAACAAACACTATATTTGATGTTTGCGAAGTTTACGACAATTATTGTAAGCGGATCTATTAAAAATGGTGTGTAATGTTTCATATTATTCCGTGTCCTCGCTTTTCGTTAAGAAACACAAAAGAGAAATATATATAATCTATCGTTTTCTTTTTTCGTCTGTCTGTGTTTCCTTCTATCTTACATCAGCTCTATTGCAAATACACTTTATTTCATCATTTTACATTATTTCAAGCTTTAAAACAAATTTTAGAAAATAAACACTGATTATTATTAAATGAATTAAGGTTTGAGTTCAGGAATACACAGAAATTCACATGTATAATGTAGTCGTTATAATTGCTTGTGATATAATAAGCCCTATATTAGTAATCCACAATTAAACATCATGCTTATTACAGAATATTATATGGTTTGTTAACGTTCGGTTATCGCTTGATTCTGTAAAGTTGCCATTGCTAAATTTTCTGCGAGTTATGTGATGAGCATATATGATAGAAAGGACACCGTCTTATAAAAAAATCGGTACTTCTGTATACACATCCCTTTCGATGTATCGATTTCAATTGCATATTAATAAATTAAGAAAATGTATCGACCCAAAATATCCTCCAGTTATCGATAAAATCGATTCATCTCTGTAAGTATCTGTTTCCAGTATGTATTGTATTTCAGTCTCACATTGCTACACTACTATAAATGATTAACGAAGCGAACAACTGATTTATCAATGACATTGGCTTACCATTTTTTAAAACAGCTGCGTTTTGTAGACAATACCTTAGCCTTACTTTTATAGTAATGTGCAACGTGAGAGCAAACTATGGAACCACGCCTATAATTTATGTAAGTATCTGAAGCTATGGATTAAGGAATGCGAGGACACCATTTACCAAACCTCATGGCTTATAGCTTGGAACAGTATTGGTATTTGATCGCTTGTAGCTATTTCAAACAAAGTACCTGGCCGCAAGTAACATTTTTAAAAAATAACCAAGAAAATGCAGGCTCACACATCGTGTAATTGTTAGCCTTAGTATAGTAAAGCACACATGTTGAGTATGAATTTAACGTCACTCCTGTAATGAATAATGATTGGGATTATAAAATAGGCTATTCGATTAAGAATACAATCATATCTATTGTATTTATTAACATTGTGATACCAGTGGATTTAAACGCTTCTAGTGTTTAATAAACTGAGCTTTTTTTATCCGATAAACACGTTAGCTGATATGATGACTTACAAGTCAAACTACAATTTTTAGGTCGACCTATTACTAGCAAGTTGTAATCATGTATCTTATCGACATACTTTCTGCGTAGGTTGTTGTTGCTAATACTATCCCTTTTTTCTCTTTGTTACCACAATGTTCGTCC
>OY744523.1:45676096-45721096 GCA_963556195.1 Sepiola atlantica
GTTATGTTTGCAAGTATTTCAACGGTGTGTACTCAGATCAACTTGTCCACATGTGCACTCCTTCATGTAAATACTCTCGACTAACTTTACAAGCAGTAAAATCACACCCTTTGACCCAATACGCCTTAAGTTTTCTACTCTAAGGCGTTTTTCCTTAATAGGTTGCGCCTGAAGTGACCTCCTTGCTTCCTATTTTCCCGCTGCAGAAATAAAAATGTAATTTGAGCAAGCATTTTGCACGCTGCCTTTACAAATCTAGCCCATACTTCACCATCATGTCTAATGTCTTAGTGGCAAGGTGCTTTTCTTGGGGTGAATGCACATAAACATACACTTAAAACAACAATAACACTCTAGTGGCATCGAAATCTGCTTGAATGAATGAATGTGACCGCGAAGAGTAATGAAGTATGAAACACTCGAGCTGCCGTTTTACACATTGAGTGGTAAATAATGGATATTCAAGAAGATTCGTATTAGTCACATTTCAGCTAAAACCGCAAGTCATTATTTGAAATTAATCAGTAATAGATGTTGGTTCAATTATAATTACATGTTAAACTAAATATGAATATTGAGAGAGAGAGCGAGAGAGAGAGAGAGAGAGAAATGGTATATAGAGATATAGAGAAGAAGAGAGAAATAGATAGATAGTGAGTATAAGACAGAGAAAGATAAAGAGCGGAAAGAGCTTGCAATCCGAGTGACTAGCTGTTACCAGAATTACAAAAGAAGCAACCGGGTTTATTAACCAGAATTATAATCAGAATTGTTGTAAAGAAAAATAAAGAAGAACAAGAAAATGAGATAAATGACTAAAGACTATAAGTAGAACAAGAACAAAAAAGAAAGGAAGAAAAAGAAGCAGAGAAGGAAGAAGAAGAGGAAGACGAAGAAGAAGAAGAAGAAGAAGAAGAAGAAGAAGAATACCTATAACTAGGTTTCATGCTCATGGACAGAATTTGTAAAGCTAACAACCAAGACATTATGAACAAATATCATAATGTTCTTTCCGTAGTCGATGCCGTATGTAATGTTACTTTCAAGATCTTCAAAAATATTAAAATATAACGATTTAAAATACACTTTTCTGAAATAGTACACATACATGTATACTCTCTTTCGGAAATGATTGAAACAAATCATATTTTATCAGTGGTCACACTGATATTAATATGAAATTATCTCTAAAATGTGTCTGGTGGGACGGATACATCTCTCTCTCTCTCTCTCTATATATATATATATATATATATAAATATATATATATATGTATATATATATATATATATATATCGTGCTTTTATGGTAGAATATATTTGTGGGAAATTATGACGAAGGATAATAAGACATAATTTACTAGCTGCATGACTCTGGTAAAAACTGTAGTAAGGATAAACCACTCTTTGAAACGTTATCAAAAACTTATTTAACTGATTTCATGTGTACTTTATAATCCATGCGAATGTGTTTGACATATCTTCGCTATACGTGTGTATAAGTGTTGTGTGCAACCATTGTAAATATTTTTCGACATGTATCACTTTTCTTTTTACAAATGTTTTAATTTTTTCTTTCTCTGTTTTCTTTCTTCATTGGTCGTCGTCATTCCTCTACCTGGTCACTTCTTTCATCGCAGTTGAGTTGTTCATATTCTTTCTTCTCTTTTTCATGCTGTGATCGCCGATGTGGTTGCTGCGTTTAACGTATTTTTTTCTTGTTTGTTAATTTTTCATTTCTTTTTCAGTCGCTGCGATCGTCATAGTGGTAGCTGTGTGTTTGTATGTTCTCCAGATCTTTACCCGTGTGGGTCTGGCGTCATCAGTGTGTATAGAGAACACCTCTTTGCATGTATTGGCAAAAAAGAGTGTGACTACATTATCTGTGAGGTTCAAAGGTTTTTTTTTTCTTCTGAATAAAACAGTCACGTAATAGAGAAATACCTGATTTATGTTAAACTGCAGTCTATGTATCGTTGAGTTATTTTTGACTTGTTACTTATTAACGGACAATTTCAGACTAAACATACAAGAGGACACACATTCGGTATCACACCAAGTAGTAACTACTCAAGTTTAGAGCAACCATTTTTCAGGTCTGGCTCGCCTGCATTCCACGACCGACTCTGTGTTGAAACTCTTGTTTCTTGCACACGACAACAAGTTACGTCATCGCGCCTGTAGCCTATATTTCCGTCTTTATCTCTGACCTTCCTTGACCCCAATTATGTTCTTGGTTGATCTTAGGTTGCCCCATCTGTTACTCACTCGTGGGAAAAAAGATTCGTTTTCTCAAATTTTTTTTTCAGCCCGATATGCACCCAGTTATACAATCGTAACTACAATCGATGGTACACGTTTTTAACATAGGACACACATTAATGTAACAATAGGGGCGTTAAAATGCAAATAATAATAATAATAATAATAATAAAAATAATAATAATAATAATAATAATAATACTAACAACAAGAATAGAATTATGCATACAAATAAATATTATATATATTATTTGTACTCACTAATAGTTTTCACACAGGTTATCGTAAGTGATTGGTCACCGAAAAATACAGTGGTATTTCCTGGAGTCTGAGTGACACATAACTTCCCTGGAATATATTATTATTATTATTATTATTATTATTATTATTATTATTATTATTATTATTATTATTATTATTATTATTATTATTATTATTATTATTATTATTATCAATAATAATAATAATAATAATAATAATAATAATCATGATATAAAAACCTTATTGTTACTCAAAGTCGTGAGAAAATAACCAGTGTTAAAGATAATTAATTTCATTTTTACATTTGTTTACTGATCATATTTGTCATATAGACCCTCCCCCTCACATCAACGCATTATGCTTGATCCATTATACAGGAATGCCTGTTCTGAATGTATGCAGATCTTACATTCAATAACACAGGTAGTTAAAGGTTTAACCTTCAAAATACCTCAACATGTCACACACTCACTTTCTCGTAGTAACAAAATAATGCAGTTATCACTCGGGTTCACTTTCCCTTGGTACCTGAAATAATTTTTAAACAGTCAGAAATTTGGCTCGGATCTGTTATTGCCGGCAACTTACCACCAGTAATGAGCTACTTCATGAACTAGCGGCACAACACTGCCAATTAACTTATACTACCGATACAGTCAGAGCTTAGAGAAAAAAATCTGAATCTCAGGAAGATTCACGGGGCATTAGCACATTAAATGAACGGAATCAGCGGATAAATACGCCGAGTTTATGGTACATTCAACTGTGCTTGTGCAATTACTTGAATTTAGCAAGAGTGCAATAAATAATCCCTTCATTAAAACTGAATCAGACACATGGCAATGTTTGGAGTAGGGATATCTTTGCTACATCAGTAGCAACTCAACCAAAGCTGTATATAAGATGCAAATGACATTACCACAGGAGCAGGGAAATACGGGCTACCGTCGACACCCACTAACTAAAACCTGGTTCATCAAAAGTCTGGTGCACAGACATGTTGCGATCAAGTCCAAAATGAACGAATCATCGTGGAAATATTAACCATATGAAACATGCGTGTCAGGAAGGTGATGAAAGCCATTGGAAAAAATATTCACCCAACAATAATTTAAAAAAAAACACACACCCCGATAAGGTAGAATATATACTATGGGCGTACACGAGGGGCAGATACCCGAACGGTGATGGGAAATGATTAATCACATGATAGTTGCCAAAATTAAGACGGGTGCAAAGTCAATGATGAGAAATGACTAAACAACGAACACTTAATCGAGAGTGGTCAGTTTGTATTGTTCAAACGACGACAACGTGTCGGTGACTGAGAAAACAGACCGGATGAGATGTAATTGGGGGTGGTAGGAGTTGGAACTTTGTACGACATTTGCCGACAGTACGTCAGTTTACGATAATTTAAAGTTAATTTTACGACCAAGGTAAAAGCGGTAACTTTCGGGCAGCGTTCGGCAGACATTTAGAAAGTGATGAGATGAGCTGACGAGCGCCGATACTTGACAGACAATTTAATGTCAGTTAACTAATAGATGGGCGTTTACGTTTAGCGGTCCCTTTCGTAATTACACTCATAAAGAGTACACTTTTGATGAAAAGTCGTTGTGACATTTTTTTTACAATAGTAAGTGAAACGTTTTTTTAATTATTTTTACCGGTAGTGATTTATTTAAGTGAAGAAATGGAGAGAGAGAGAGAGAGAGAGAGAGAGAGAGAGTTTGTAAAGCTGGGCGTTGTAAAAACTCACTAGATCAGCACCAACAAAATATCAAGAAAACCGTTACTAAAATATTACGAATATGTATAATATTTGGTGTTTTCTAATGTTGTGTTTAACTTTAATTGTAATTTGTCGCTTTAATGTTATTTGCATGTAAATTAGATGTTAAAAAATAAACGAGAGAGTTAATGCATGAAAGAGTTGTTGGTCTGACTTGTTTAGAGGTGTAAGGTCTAACAAAAGATGCATGAGGTGGTAGTTGATTATGGCCCATAGGGCCTGATGCTTTCGGGGGTATTTTAAACTATTGAACTGTTTATTGAAATCTTCAACTACTAGCTTTCTGTTTAGATCATGGATACTATATTGCTTAAGAAATAATGTGTGTGATAAGATAACTCTCCAGATTCTACAGAAAAAGGCGCGAGCGGTTAGATTGATTGTGTACTGA
This sequence comes from Sepiola atlantica, assembly GCA_963556195.1. Lineage (NCBI taxonomy): Eukaryota > Metazoa > Mollusca > Cephalopoda > Sepiida > Sepiolidae > Sepiola > Sepiola atlantica. The sequence goes on from OY744523.1 coordinate 45,680,805, forward strand.
GCAGAATATTCACGACTAGCGTTAACACCGCTAAATTAACAACACTGGTAGGAATAGGCGTAGTAGTAATAGTAGGGTAAGGTAAGAATGATTAAACAGAATAGGAAGGGTTATTCAAACACCGCTATACACTGAATCCTTCGTTGTTTGCAAAATGTAAGAGCGACCGATGTTGAAAATAGTGTAGGAAAAGAAGGTAGAGAAAAGTAAGGCAAATACCAACTCTAGCTACTAACTAGTTAGGGGAGGAGGCTGGTCGCGTTATATATAAATACAAACGCATTTCACTTGTGTTCATAATATGATATACAGGTCGATGGTAACTCTTACTGGAAGTTTTTATACGTTGAAGATATTAAGTTTCGAAAGAAAATAGAGAAACATTAGATCATTTGGTTTTATTTGGACTTTGCTGTAGGTTTATAGGGACAACTAAAAAACATAGAGAATCAATACAGTTGCGTATATACATGTACTATTCTTTTGTTGGTTTATTTAAAATTCTGTTTCCCCGCCTGTGTTATTTACCCTTGTATGACCCGGGCGGTGCCGTGTGCCGTTTTGTAAAACTACTGCGGTTTATGCCTATGGGGCGATTTTGTGAAATACACACAGTGTTCCCTACGCATAGAGGTCATCCATAAACCAAGGAGGCTAGGTGGTCATTAGTTTCGCATTCTCAGTTGACATGCAGAATAGGGCACAGAGTAAGTCTGCTAGGAGATAGTAGGTCTCATGACGGAGGTATTGCGTGATTTCTTAAAGAATATCACGCGGTACCCAACTGTTGTGCAGGAACGTTGTTCGGTGGTGCGTCGCGTGTGGGGGAGGGGTTGTAGATTAGAGACAATACACGGACATAGATGAATAATGCAGTTGGTATTTGCATTGCAGTCATTGTGACTGACTTGCTCAGAAGAGTGCGTCCAACACAGGGCATGTGTTGCTGTGGGATTCAGGGAAACAAGCATCTGGGAATTCATATATTAAATATTGATGTGACGCAGTGAAACCCTGTGCATTAGAACTGTGTCATCCACCTCGAACGGGATGCGCAATCTATTCTGCCACATAATAGCAGACGTAGAACGACCTTGTTCTTAGGAATATCAAGTTGTGAGAGAATTTATGAGGTTGTATCCAGAAAGTAGATGAATACGAAACAGAATGTAAGTAACTGTAATTGCTGGGTATTGTGTAATTGGTCAGTAATAGCGTAAGCTCAGGTGATGATTGTAGGTGCAAGGATAAGTGAGGAATCTCTGAGTTTAAATTAGTGATATTCTGATTCTGATCGAAGATAAACCACGATAGTAAATGTATAAAAGTGAGGTAAGCCGATGATTTGTGCCAAAGAGGAAAAAGAATGCCTCTCAATTGTTAAAAAATACACAATCCGAATAAAAAGAAACCACTCTATATGTGTTATATATTGCAGTTGTATTTGCTCGAGGATATGGGTCTGATTTTCTTGACGAACATTGTTAATGTGTTGTGAAAACGGAAGAAAAAAGAGAGAGAAAGGCAAAGAAAGAAAGAAGACATATATGTGTGTTATACAGGGTGATTCATAAGTCACTTAGCTATTTATTTTTTAAATGTTTGGACATGAACATTCTTAATCCCAACAGCTTGAAGGGTTCGTTGAACGCAGCTATATGATGCCGATAACACTTGAGCAGCCTGGCGAATTGATGTTGAAGGTTTTGTTTCAAACAAGGTTTGGATTTCTTCTTTTTTTGCATCATTACGTTTCGGAACACTTGGTTGTTAGCATCTTGGACGCTTCCAGTTTCCTTGAATTTTTTAAAAATTGCTCGCATGGTGTTGTGCAAAGGAGGCTTTCTGTTCACATCACGTTTCCATTGCCTTTAAACAAGTGTGGGAGATTCATTAAATGTGGCCATATGAATAACAATAAAAATTCGCTCTTCAATTGTAAATGACATACTTCCTGAAAAAAGCACATATGATGATTTACACAAATAAAAATAAATAAAAATAAATATATATATATAGAAACAAATATATAAACGAACAAATTCAAAATAACAAATAGCAGTAATTAGAGAGTAATATATCAATGATCAAAAGTTCATAGTATGTTTGTGCTTCATATGGTAATCATTTTCAATAGCTAAGTGACATGCATTCTCCAGGTCAGCTTGTGGGTCTTATTGTTTTTATTAATGTTTTGATGTGTTGTTAAAAAATGGAAACGACAGAGATATTTTATTTTCAAGTAAAAAATGTCATTTGTTTTTGCAAAACGACAGAAGTACATGTTCATCCGTGCAGAATTGTGTAAAAAACTTGTTTTGTTATTGTTGATAAATAATGGCGGAAGGCCATATGAGTCAAGTGGTGTGGATAAACTTTTCTAGGTAGGATATACAAAAATGATCTTGATATATTTTGAGACAGAGGGAGAAATGAAAAATCGTGGAATGCCTGTGTATATGAAAGGTGTAGATAGAGTAGTCTTAGGAGGAGATAAAAATAAATCCTCCTGATTTGTTTGTGAGGGAGAAAGCAAGCTAGCGAAACAGCTATCTATGTGAGAGCTGATTTAAAAGCCATCTTTTTAGACGGTGTGTCAAAAGCCATTTCGTGCCAGGTGAGATTACAATTCTTACTGTTGTTTTCTAACTCGATGGAGGAGCAAGTTTGATGTCTCATTAATGTATACAAAATCGTGAGTGGTCAGTTTGTATTGTTCAAATGGCGACCAACTGAATGCGATTGAGTTTGGTTGATTGCGTGTTGGATTTTTTGTTGACATTTGATGACACTACGTTACTTTCCAGTTATTTTTAAGTTAGTTTTATGGGAATTCCCGAGTAGTTGGTTTAGGAATTGGCGACTCAGTTTTAAGTCAAACCTGACAGACAGCGGAGGTGAACAGACTGACGGCAGAGTTTGTCAAATCTTTAGCAAGTGATGAGATAAGCTGGCCATCAACGACACTGAAAACCTTGATATGAAATTAATGTCAGTTAACTAACATATTGACGTTAAGCGTTTGTCTGTCCATGTGTGTTAAACAAACAAGCAGAGTACAACTGTTTGAAACACAATGTCTCTTATTGTGTGGTTATCTTGTAAGTTGCGTTGATTTACTTTGTAAACTTGTGAACCAGTGTTACGCCGTCGACGATTCGTCAGTGGAATAGACGACATTGCTAGAACCACAATGTAGACGAGAAGAAAACCACGGCACACACAACGTTGGGGTTGGGATTGTAGAGGAAAACACATGGCCTCACACACAGATGCCCAGGGATACACATTCAAAAACAGGATTCCGAAATGAGATGCATAGTAAAAATAAGGGGGAGAACGATAGAGGGACTGATCGAAAATCGATCAAGGTCTCGCTCTTAAAACTATCACTTTTGAGAAGTAATAACTACACGAATTAAGATATTTTTTTCTAACAGTGCTCGTAGCTAACGGGCCAAATTTGCTGCTTAATTAAATTCACCTATTAAACTGAAAGAATAAAAGCATCTTCGAGGCTGTATATCACACCTGACATGAACAGGTAGTTTATATTTCGCACAGCCAGGCAAAAATAGAACCGAGACCAAATAAGTCTTTACTTTAGCCAATTAAATTTAAGAGGAGTGAATAAACTACTTTGTAGATATACCCGTAGAAAAACCGAAACATTTTCAAGGGAGAAAGTTGAACTGTATATACTGCAATAGTTAAGACTGTTAGGTCAGTTTCAAACAAACGGATGAAAAACTTTTCTCACCGTACCGATTGAAGGAATATACTTTACAGTATTTGGTGCTAAGGTTTAAGCTAAGGGTTAAAGTTAGGGTTAGGGTTAGTGTTACGGTTAGGGTTAGAACCATTATGGCTGTGAATATTTGACAGGTTGGAACAAGAGATTGAGTCTCAGTCAATTTATTACCATGAGACTAACGATATAGTATTGATTTAGTCCTCACCAGGAGTTAGGCACAAGACCAGTTTTTATCTTACTTCCACAAGTAAGATGTGACCCAAGATCGGGTCGGGAAGTGGGGTTTAAAAATTGCCTGGGCAGCCCCGTCGACATTCCCCTGTAGGGGCGCCTCAGGACGTAAGCAATAAACTTACTCCTCCTCAAAGAAGGGATACAAAGCCTGGGAAGGTGGACCTCCTAGAACTGCACAGGACAGACCCATTGCGTAAATCAAGACCCGAAGGCCTAAGACAACACTAGTATGGAGTGCAGTATCCATCGGAACAGATACTACACTTTGATCTTAGTAGTAGTGAAAGTGAAGCAACGCATATTATGTCAGAAAAAAGAATAAAAAATAGATTATTTCGATTATTTACTCTGTCAAGACCGATGTTGGGGCAATACTTTATCTTAAGTGTATATGGCTCTTGTACATGTAAACGATTTCGTCCGGAGTTCGGAACTTTCTGGATCAGTCGAAAGTTCTGAGACGTTTACCTGCATGCTTACCAATCGGTTTGACGTAATTGTACTAATTTGTAGTAAAGGTTATTCCTAGGCGAGCTTATTTAAGTAGGAGTCTACTTCACGGATAGAGCCATTCATTCCAACTCAAGAAAGGCGAGACGCCGAGCGTTGCTGGTAAAACGAGAGTAGCTTCGTTTTGGATGTAGTAAAAGTTTTACCCAATGATCTCCCTCGTGGTCGCAATCGTAGTCCGATGATATCAACCTAGTAGCACTATAAAATAACTACGGAATACACATTGTTTATATTACTCAATTGAGATCAGGGTGCGTGTGTGATATCGTTCCGCCAAACAATGACCGTTGATAACTGTATCGTAACTTATTTGGTCCTATCCGGTCTGATCCAGTCCTGCACAAGGTTGACTTAAAAATGATCGTCTTCTCTCTGAGCCGCCAACTCGTAAACTGTCATGAACTCACAACTCGTCACTTTCTGTAAGAGTAACTCAATATGGCCGTAAACAAACGTGTTGTCGTAAAATGTCGTAATGAACATTAACAACAACAACACATAAAATCCAATCCGGTTAGTTGTCTCAGTACCCGACAAGCTCTTGTCACCTAAACAGTACAAACTGACCACTTCCCCGACGGCTTTTTTGTGTGTATAAGTCATGCCATATCATTGTATATCTGCATATCCTGCCTCCGATGGCTACCGCGGCTCATGCATCAGTTGCCATCATCGTTCGCGACTCTGCATGCCGCGTACTTCCATTATATACCACCCTTCGTATGCCCATATTTTATGTATTAGCTAAACAACAAAACTAAACCATATAGCATAATTTAAGAAATAAAATTATACATTTATATTAGATAAATTTAGAAACATGACATAAAACTGAAAACAAGAACACACCAAACCGGCTGGGTAATATTCGAACTGAAATCACGTGTGTGCATTTAACATTCTCGCCGACCAAATTTATATGAGTACCCTTATAAATACAACAAAGCGATCAGTTTTGGACAGGCTCTTGCCCACTGGTACATATTTCCTATACAAGAGAAAGGAACGCACCTACCCGCTCCACTGAGGTTAACAAAAACAAGAGGAATTGTAAACTCAGCTCCCACATAAGCATGCATTCCGCCATGTTGTTTTATCACCTCCCCCTCAAAAAATAAATCAGGTGTTTTTTTTTGTGACGGCCGATCAAGAAAAAATCATTCACACTAGTAATGTAAACAGGTTTTAGCTATTTTGATTTTACCCCACTCTCTCAAAAACGGGGATTTTTTAAAACTTTTTCTACCAACAGAATGTATCTACACTTTTCAAATCTTCTGGCATTCCGACATTTTTTTTTTGCAAACAATAAAAACAAACTATTTACGCATGCGACCATGAAACAGTGTCTCTGTGTAACAACAACGCACATTTTTGTCATAAAACTAAAATATATCAGTCGTTTTTAATTTTTAACAAAACATAGACAACCATATTGATTAAGACACTAGTATTTAAAATATGAGACAATATAACTGCAATATATAACACACATAGGTCTCTTTTATATTACTTTCCGAGTGTCACTTTTTTTTAACACATCACATACACAATATTAGTAAATACAAGCAGCCATACTCCTTGGATCAAATACACCTGCAACATATAACACTCTTTTCTATTTCATTCCGGTTGTGTTCTCTGTTTGTACCTGAAGGACTTATACGTGAGGATTTCATCAACGCTTCTAAACGTGTTAATCATTCAGCCATTTAAAACAAATAACATGGCTCTGAAGTATCCATACTTTACAAACCTTAAACACCATAATCAGTGAGAAAAACAACATTTATAAATAGTTATAGATTGACACCTATTTTTATATGTAAATACCGCATTCGTACAGTTGAATTTGAACCAGTTCCTCCGGACATTTACTGCTTTTCTTTGTTTACTGAGCCGCAGAGACAAACTAATACATCTGCACAGTCACATACATGTATATCATCATATATGTTGGGCCCAACTTGTACTGAAGTTAATCATAGCTGTTGTCACGGGCTCTGGTCGTTTGGTATATTGATCTTCCACCGTGCTGTGTTGTTCAGTAACCTGTATTAGCTAACAATTAACCCACCTCGACATTCCTGTCTCTTGTTGGCACGTTTCCATCTCTGGAGTCTTTCCTGCATTGTTTTCTATTGAGTATTACCCCTTACACTATGACTACCATTAAGACGATTATCCCCATTGATAACAAAGTAAGGATACCTGTTGGGACTTCAGTAAAATATTCTAACAACCAAAACCAGTAATTGCCTACTACTGTTCTACCGTAAATTAATACTTAAACATTGACATTTGTGGAGCCTGGGCGTTGTACATTATCTTTCAGCATATATCTGACTTCTGCAACACTGGCTTGTACTTATTTAATTGCATTGTATGTGGATATTATTATTATTAGTAGTAGTATTTTATTAGCATCATAAATAGTGTTAAATGTGTTTTTTTTATTTATATGTTTTTTCGTGTGCCGTTTTCCTCTCATGTAATTTCTCTTCTTACTATAATTAGTTATTTAGAAGTTATACCTTTTTTATATGTTACTCAATTTTGTGTTGCTATTTCTGAAGTTCGCTTACTGCTTGTTTTCTTTTCAGTACTGTAATCTTATGTTTTTTTTGTCTTGAAATATTCTGTATGTGATGTTGTAAAGGTAGCTGGCGACGGAACGTTTTGGAATCAGCAAAAATAATGAAAAATAAAATATTTCTAAAACATCTTGGAAATGATAAAAATTGATGGAGAACTGTTCAAATTTGATTCGTCTTAACAAACATTATATGTATATATATATATATATATATATATATATATTGTGAGACATAGTGGTTTTGCAGGTATACATCGATATATAAAAATAAAGACATTGCAATAAAAGATGAACGTTCTGGTTATTGATAGATTGTTCTGATTGTTATTGAACTGTAACTATAAAATATATATGCTCCAAACTTTGTAATATAACGTCATTGAGCTTGCAATTTTGAACATTTGTCGGATATTATACAGAGGATATATATATATATATATATATATATATATATATATATATATATACATATATACCTTCTAAACACTCATAATTAAAGATGTGTATATATATATATATATATATATATATATATATATATATATATATACATATATATATATATATATACATGTACAGAAAGAAAGAGAGATAACAAGATCAATAAATATAGATATTGTTTTGTCATGCACTGGTGTGTTTATACTTTATGTACGTATTATTTTTTTAACAGAAATATGCTTAGTTCATGATGCATCTAATTTGAAAAAACATTCGATCAAATAGACACGTCCTGCAATTATTTTCTTAGCAATCGCCAAGTTCCAATATACAAACATTCGAAATGTGGCAGGTCATTGTTTCTGTATCTTTGCCCTGAGGGGGTCAAGTTAATAGCTTCGCTGATCACAATTATTTTTTCATGCACCGAGTCTCGTAAATAAGTGCTTGACCCCGCCACATTCCTCGGTCGTGAAGCTGATTCTTAATTATAATTATCTGCATGCGTGCACAATAAATAGAATAAAAAATAATTTATAAGACGCCCGAAAATCATGATATTCAAATGTTATTTGAAAATGGCACTTTTCTTTAGGGATTTGTATATGCGTCCTATCATCACGATGAACAGAAACGGTCCGTACGTGTGTCGGACAATCGGTCACACTTAAATCAAACGATAATCCCTAAACGTAAAGATGTAATAGCTGTAGCGTTGTAAAGGTGTGTATTTCTATCAATGATTACCATCGTTTGTTTTACTAAGGCGTGTATTTATATATTTAATCATGATAAATGTATGCTAAAATGTATATAAAAAGTTATGTCTGTCAAAACCAAAAAATATTGTTCTATGTAGCTGTAGTGTACACTTAATTACGCAATCGGCCTTCCTCTTTCTATATGTTTATCTATACGCTTTCACCCTCTCTTACTTAATACTGTGTTTCTCTAGTTCTAATTCTACCATGGCTTGCTACACGTTTAGGAATTAATCTACCTACCACAGCAGTAAGATGTGACACAAGATCGGAAAGTGGGATTTGATAAGTCTTCACCCTAAAGGAAGACCACTTATGATCTTTAAAAAAACTGCCTAGACATCCCCGTCGGCATTTCTTTCTAAGAGCGCATTAGCAATAAACTAACCCCTTCTCAAACGGTGGGAAAGCAAAGCCTGGGAGGGTGAACCTCATAGAACTGCACAAGACAGCCACACAGCCCGGCGTCATGAAGCTCTGAAGGCCAAGACGATAATGGTCTATAGGGTGTAGTATCCATCGGAATAGATACTCCACTTTGATCCTGCTACACGTTAAATCACCGGTTGTCATAATATAATTAAAGTTAAGCATCGCTGAATATGGTCAGTATTTAGGTCGGTGACACGTTTGGAATCTTTAGTGACCTGAATGTGTAATTACTAGGGGCAGTTAAACAACGTAGTTTTGTACTACTGGCAACTTAATAAACCAAGCACTTCTCCCGTCAACTAGATAATAGATAGATGATACTGTGAAGCATTTGTCGTGCGTTAAAATTTGCAACATCAAATTGTCGCTTATGGACGTCTTGCTTTCTGTGGCCTTTGACTTGCCCGTGTAGCAGATCCAATTCGATTAAGAAAGATAATTGTCAATTATTCAATTCTTGCTACAGCATATATTGCTTTCCTCGTAGACTGGTAAAGCCATTATCTTGGAGATGCGATGCAGGGGTTGAATTCTGATGGAGTACACATGTATCATCTTTACATCTCATATAAACAAATCAGGTCTATAACAATTATTTATAATTAATCAAATGCTGTTCATTTCATGCATCATTTTCATTTTATTAATTATCTCTCATCAACTTACAACGTATTCATCATATAAATAGTCTTCTCGAGTTGCTTTTATTCTTGATAAGTCGTGGCTTTTATTTCTTTTTAAGGTTAGATCATTAGATGCATAAATGGCAGTATCCTTTACGTTGTACAATTAAATACGTTATTATACGAAACATTAGCCAGATGTCTGATTGTGTAGAATTATCGTGCAGTTTTTTTTTTCAGTACAACTGTCTTTAAATATTCAGCTGGATATTGCTAGGCACATGCTGGAAAACAATTAAGAATATGAAACAATTAAAATATCTCTATACACCTGTTTGGTTTCCAACTCATGGGTATGCCTTGACTATGTTGTTTTGCTATATTTATTTCCCTTAGGTACATTTGTTATCTTAAAACAGATAGCAAATGTACGTAAGGGCGCTTTTGTCGGGGTATTTTCGAAAGCCTCACGCGTTACGTCGTGAGAAATTGAAAAAAAATAGATTCTCACTATTATTCACGCGACCCATAGACTGTTTGATCACATCTGAATACGCTTTTTATATATGCCATGTTGTTTCAGCCAAATCACTTTTAGTGTTATCGTTTGTATGGAATGAACTGGCTCTCAAGCGCAGCGCAATGATTCCGACGTTTTCGTGTCTTATTCTTTGAGTTACATCTTGCCAATGTAGGGTTTCCTGCAAATAAATGTACGCATGCCATATATTCAAACACACTTTAGTGTATTGCTTCTGGCAATACGTGCATTTATTATTGAATGCACAACTTGCAATTCATGTTTATTAAAGATTTCTAAAAATTATCATATTTGTCTATGCTAGGGTTGACATTGTCTAGCTCTAAAGTTCAACTTTTTCGGTAGTGACGAAACAGTAACTAATATTACCTGATAGACACGATAAAAAGAAGGTTATAAGTTGAATTAGACATCAACTGAACTGGACACACCACCAATACTTGCCTATACAGCACCTTCCCCTAGGTAACTACTGATAAGAGAGATAGAGACAGAGAGAAGAAAGAAAGAGAGATAAAGAGAGCGAGACAGCCAGACAGCTAGACATACAGACAGCTAGAGGCAGAGAGAGTAAAAAAGAAAGAGAGAGGCTTGCCATGCCTGGCCGAAGTAAGTATTATAAAATAGGTCATTATTAGAGGGCTTTTATTCTTACCGACCATTCCCGTATTATTGGATACAATGAGAAAAACAGACGTGGGTATTATCAACGATGACAGTGAAAAATATCTGCAATCGGAAGTGATATTTCTTGTTCCAAACACGTGTGCAACCATAATAAAAAGATTTAATCTGAAATATATTTTTATATTTTAACAGATTGTAAGGATGAAACCATACATAATGCGGCTTACAGTAAGCTATTGTAGAACATATTTCTCTCAAGGTTATCATCAAGTGTCTATACATGTTTGCTATTCCCGAGATTCTTTCTCGCTTTCTCTCTTTATCTATATATATATATATATATATATATATATATATATATATATATATATATATATATATATATATATATATATATCACTTTTGCTGTAACGTAGTGAGAAACAAACCCAGCCGAGTGCTCCAATAATTGAGGATCATAATTAAGAGCGGAATATTTATTTATTTATTTTTGCTACAGAAAAAGGATTGCAACATTAGTGCTGTCGGTTTAAAGCGTAGAATGGCTTGACAATCCGTCTCTCTTTTGATTATGTTTACATGTTACAGAAATGTCAATTCACGTATCACTCTCGTTATTTGCTTCAGCGTGTTATGTATATTTGTTTAAAATGTGTGTTAAGGAAAAGAAAAGGTAAAACTATGTAGGTTGATAAGTTTCGAAAAAAGAGGCGTGAAATTTACCAGTTTAAATTTAAAATTGGAATACAATTAAGAATATGAAAAAATAAAAATATCTCTATACACCTCTCTTGATTAAACGTTTATTAAATGCGTATATTAGGCTGCCCAACGACAGTGATATGTGAATTAAGATTTATGTAACAGGTGAAAACATAAGCTGAAGAGAGCCGGATGGTAAGTCCCTCTGAGCTTGAAGCCGGCGGTACAAATGTTGTACTGATTTTTGTGTCAAATAAAATAATATATATATACATATATATATATATATATATATATATATATATATATATATATATATATATATATATATATATATATATATTGATTTTATTCCATTAGTTGCGACAAAACAAGTTTTGTTTCATTGGTGCAAATAGCGACCAACTCATCGGGCTAGCGATGGAATTCAAATGGCACACGTTTTAACTTCACCTTAACGGGAGATTGAAAATTGAAAATACATTGGAGGGGGAGGGGGACAGAGTTGGGGCTTTTTCTATAACGGTGACATGGGACATGAGAGGGGAGGGGGGAGGACCTCAACAAGTCGTGTTTCAAATTATTGCGTGGGAGGTTTTCACGTGTTTGTGCTGTGATGATCTCAATTTCGGCCGGGGTGGGAGATAGGGAGATGGGGCGACGGCCAGAGTGAGTTAAATTTAAAATGAGAATAAAATTATGATTATAACCGTCATTCCTATTTTATTTTAATTCTAATAAGTAATTATCATGTGGATAAAAATGTTTGATAATTTTAATTTAGGGTATTAATTGCTACTTCTGCATTTTATTTATTTTATTTTAATGTTTTGTTTATTATTTGTAGTGAATTTTGTTGTGATTATATATTTTTTAAATTGTGATTATATTATACCGAGATCAATACTAGTGGAATCATTTTATAAGAGAAGTTTCATGGTGTTACCAGTTTTAGCATTAACAAAACCGATTATGATAACAATGATAACGCCTGCCAATCATACCTACGATAGTCGCAGTGATAATAGCCTTAAAAAAAGCCTTAATAAAAATAAAAATAAAAATAAAGATAAATATAAATAAAATTAGAATAAAAATAGAAATAACAAGTTTGTAAGAATATTAATGATAATAACAATAATAATAATAATAATAATAATAATAGTATTAAAAAATAATAATAATAATAATAATAATAATAATAATAATAATAATAATAATAATAATAATAATAATAATAGTAATAATGATAAATATCACCATCATTACTATCTTGCTACTTGTGAAGTCATTGGGCAAAATAAGTCGACAAGTTATGGTAGGCTTTTTTGTTCTACTACCAATGACAAGGACTAATTACCAGTTAATAATTAAGTGTTCAAGATAGTGATCGAAAGGTGAAGTAATTGAGATTAGATTAGTCCAAGTGATATCAGTGTTAATAGCTGTCCCAGTTATGGGTTTATGTTAGAATTGGTAGTATGGCTGAGAGGCTATTGAGGCTGTGCATTATAGGTAGTACGTAGAGATTTGATGTTATTGGTAGTTTAGAGGGGTGGTTATATATTTATTTATAGATTCATCAGAACTTGTTGGGGTGGGATTGGGTTGTAAATTTGGGTGGGTGGGTAGGAGGTTATAGTGTGTTTTGGGGTAGTGTATAATGGGGGTTTAATGTTATCATTCATTTTTGTAAAAAAAAAAAAAATTATTTTATTTTTAAGTGATGTGGGGTTGGTGTGGTGTTAAGGTGGGGTATGTGGGTTGCTAAGGAGGTAGAGACTACTATGTTTACAGTTGATAGATGTCTCTTTTTTTCTATTTAGGAGTTTGTTTTTGTCCTTAAAGCGGATAATTTCCAGTTTTTCATTTAAGCATAATCTACATGGAGAGTTTATTGATTTGCAGGTGCTGGATTTTTTCAAGATTTTCCACTTTATTATGGAAGTTTCTTTTTTGGGTTTTTATTTTGTGGTAGTGTAGTGAAAGTCCAGTTTGGCCAGGATGCTCTGGGTTGTTGAAGGAGAGTTTATGGTTGTAGAATCTTTCCTTGAAGTTGTTGCCTGCCAGACCAATATAATAGTTAGTCTGGGATGGGTTTTCAGTTGAGGAGATAGATGCCTCATAGACCACTTGGGTTGATAGGCACTTTTCATTTAGGGGGCAGTTTGATTTGATACACCCCCACTATACACTACCCCAGAACACACTATAACCCCCTACCCATTCGATATGTCTTATATTATAATGACTTCTTCATATGGAATCTTTTCTTATGTAGTCGGTCAGCCTTCTCCAGTTAAATTTTTGAACAATAAATAATAAATTAACATGACACTCTACACTTTTTATTCCTATACTTAGCTGTATCAATGTATGTTACTTTGGTTGTAGTGTGTTGTGCTGTTGATACCCTTTTTATTAATTCATGTTTTATTCGATAGGAGTTACTCTAAGAATAGTCATATATTTAGACTAATCTCATTCGTTGAAATGATTGAGAACACTTCAAAGGCTTGTCCCAAAACGTTTGAGATGTTATTCAAAATTATGAGATACTTAAAATGGGGTTATTGGGAATCTATCAAATACCACATCAAATATGCCTCCTGGAGTAACACTGTTTCTATCTCTGCTGAATAGTGCGCAAATGAGGTAACCGGATGGAACAAAGTAAGCATTAAAGTACATGTCTCCCACATGGAAATTCTATGTCAAGCCGCATTGATTCTAATTAGTTTATTCGAAAGGTGTAGCTGTTATAGCTCAGAAGCAGAAAAATACACCTAATTTAACCGCTACAAGTAAACTACAAAAGGCATAAATTCATAGCATCAAACAATCATTGTAAGATTGTCAGGGAAAAGCTAACATAACGTATACCTAAATTACTACATTACGCACTGAGTATCAGAAATGAAGAACTCGCGATATCATGAAAATATATGATAGGTTGTGAATAATAGGCAATGAAATATACCCACGCTATTCACCAACAATGATGTCATCTATATGGAAATAGATAAGTTTGTACTACTTGTCCAGCGGTTTGTCTAAAACGCTACCTAGGACTCCGAAAACCCCCCACTTTACAATTTTCTATTTCGAACTGAAGCCACATTTAATGCTCTGATCATCACTCCATGTCCGGAATATCATAACACCCCTTGACACCTTCAGCGCATATAGACCTGATCTTATCTCAGCAATTGTAATAAAGAAATTGTTGTATGCCTTTTCCAAAATCTACATCATATGCTTTTCGAAATGTTGCTTTAATGATAGCTGACCAAAAGTACTTTGAAAACTATTGACCTACCAGTATACTCCTGTGTTTCGCTTAAAACGCTGAAACCATATGGTAAAGAGCTTCTTTAGCATTAAAAGGGTGACAGATAACTGGTAGCCTGATTAATCTGGCCATATTCCCTAACCTCTTAAATGCTAAATGATTTATTGACCATAAGTATGGATTTAGGCAAGCACGTTCTACTCCAGATAGCCTAACTCCCATCTCTAAACGCATATACAATGCATTGGACAAAACAGGTGCAGCAGAGGCGGTGCCGCTTGATATAAACAAAGCCTTTCACAAAGTACGGAATAAAGATGTTCACATGAAATTTAAATCGTATAGTATTAATGGGCAAATAGTTAATACAATTAGATTCTTCCTAGCTAAAAGAAATAGCAATGCTGTCCTCGATGGCCGTATATAAAACACACATGATATTTATGGGGGTTTAACCTAGGTGTCTAACTTTTGACTATAACATTCCTGATCTTCATAAACGACATGCATCATTAATTATTTAAGCCAAAATGGGTATATTTGCTGATGGCACGACGCTGTACTCTCGACATTTATGTAATACAGACGCGCACATACCATACCAATGGTTTAATCCTAATAACATGACCTGCAGTATTTCGTTTAATTGGGGCATAACTAGTTTGTAACATTTAATACTACAGAGACACAGCTCAGTTCCTTTAACTACTACACTCAACTTTTAAACGACCAATTATCATGACAAATAATACCTACCTGAGTGTCAAACATTCTAACCCCTCGAGATTACATTCACATGTTACTTGAATTGGAACAAATATGTAGAAAATAATGGTAATGCTGCTGCAACCAAAGTGGTCTTTTACTACCGTGCATAAGACTTCTCACGCTTTTCACATCTAATATCTCTTCAAATTCATCATCTGCTATGCATAGTTTATTGAAAATAGCCAGTCATTTATATAAAAAAATATTTTCCACTGCTTATGTAAATGTTTTTTTTTTCTTTTTCAATATTTACCTCTGTAATATGTATGTTTGTAAGTGAGATAGGTTTTGGGGTGTGTTACTTAATCGCCCTGGGCAATGTTACGTTTTCTTCCTCGTTTTTTACTTAACGTAATCATTCGTCGCTTATGTTTTTTTTGTGGCATAGTTTCCGTTCTTCGAATAGAAGTCGTCGAATAATGAAGATGTTGTCAATCGCTGTGATTTGTTGTTTTATTATTATTTATACATTTTCTATCAGAAATATATCTGGCTTTAAATGCTGGAGATTCTACTATCCTCAGCGTGTTATTGGATTAGTATGGTGTATCACTTGGTTATCAACTCCTGTGCCTTTTCTTAACAAACGTATGTTGTTTTGTATTTATTGTAGTGTGTTGAATTCCCTATATCGATATCAATGTATTTCCTCGTTGGCAGGTGCTGACCAGTTTGCAATTTCAGTTATGAACGTCCGCAGTGCTAATGTTAATTTCAGTTCTTCGTCTTTTTCAATTTCCTGGAGATGTTTTCATAATGTTCAGACATTCCGTTGCGGACCTGTTCTATATTGAACGAAAAGTATGTGTTATGTCTGATTCGGTGGTTTTGTCTTGACCGTCACGCTATTTATTATTTGTCGACTTCTTCATTTACTTCTTTTTATTATTAGTAGTAGTACTAGTAGAAGGGAAAATAGTAGCACTACTATCATCATTATGTATGAATCAGCCATAATCGGCGTAATGATGTTTACATGATACAGACTAAATATGTTCAATTAATTCATTATGTGCTTTTAGAATAGAAGTTGAACTTTTGTCAGATAAACGCAATACATTTAACATGATTCTGATTAATATTTGTGTTTCTTTCATGCGTAAACAAATAATTATGAAAAAAGGAACCCGATTATTGAATATGCTTAAAACAATATGGGTGATATGGAATTTCATAAATTGCGTATATATAATTGCGTGACAATCATTTATTGTGTGATTACGAAACGGTAAATTTCTTTTGAAGTTCTATTTCACTCTACCCGCAAGGATATCGAACTGTGTTGAAAGCCAATTTGTATCATTGTTTTACTCTCAAATATTATAGAAATAAATTATTAAGGACAAAATATGTCTAGCATTCAGTTTAGTGTAATCAACGCTTAATCATGTTCTTGCACTGAACACCGCTATTATCACGAACAAAGACAAGTGTCACTCTTTGGATAACCATTTTGCCTTACTTATATCCATTGCTAAACGTGAAACCTACGACAGAAAATGTAAGACTTCATCCTTCAGATGGTTTAGCAATATGCACAGTCAATTGTTCAAGTGAACCCCGACAGTCACAGATTAGTATTTTAGATATTACAAGTAAAGATGATATGTGTCACGGAGTAATAATATAACTACACATCCGGTGTTGTCATTTGTAAATATGTCATAACAAATCACTCATAAAAAGTAGATATATTCCGCCGTTAAATATACAGGCTCATATTTCGGACGTGATCAACCGTAATCTAAATAAAGTGACGTCGCTATAAAATGCATCCGCACTGCCTGTGGAGGAATCTAAATGTGATAAAAACAAGTTCACACAGCAATAATATAATGTATGCGTATAGATCACGTGTGATCGGCGTAAATGTGTGCTTCGAAAATTGTACAGAAGTTCGTGTTTATTGTTCTATGTTTGTGTTGTTACCGGTCGAAAGCTTTTAGACCGACACTATTGCGGTTACATTAGATGTCAACGCGTGTGTTTTCTGTGGAGAAAACATAAGGGCAATAGGATTGAAGACGCCGTGTTTGGGATGTGTATACATAACGAGAGATTTGGAAGTAAATAGTTCCTGCGTTTTTTATCGGTATCAAGAAGCTGCAATTAACGATGTTTCCCCAGTTCAGAGCCAATACGTGACAGCAATATACGATGCCGATTCTTAAAACATTTATTTTTCAACAAAACTAGAGCTATTGACTTGGGAACACAAATACATTGAGCTCATACAACATTTGTCATGTAATTAGTTAACATATTCTTACAAAACAGCTTCTATTCGCCGGAGAAGTCTTACAATTAAAAGAATTTTCCCAGTTTCGGTGAAAGAGCTTTTTTATTCCATGGAACAATACACACATGCAAGCTTTTAAAGAAAAACGCGTCAGTCTCAGAAATATAATAGGGTGTAAATAATAGACAATCTATTGCCCCCACGTTATCCAACACAAATGATGTAATTTATATGGCAACTCATGAGGCTGACCTACTTGCCCATCGATTCACCGCAAGCTCGTCATTTCACCACGCAAATCACTCAGCCTAAAGTTTGTGTATGTCGAACTAAAGCCACATTTACTCATCTGATGATCACCCGTTCCTCGCCATGTCCGAGATATTATCAAAAGAAAACCTTGACACTTATAAGAGCTTTGGAATTCCCTGGAACAATACACACGTCCAAGCTTTTTAAGAAACATCTTAAGGTAAAAAAAGTATTTTGTGAAACTACCTAACAATACCACTATATAAAAAGGTGGACGATCAAAGGGTAAAATGAACGAACGTCTTTTACGCCTAGATATACGTAGTATAAGACGAGTATGTGTACACACTCATTATTAAGCAGTGAGTCGCACAGTGCTCAGCCTCGCTATGGTTGTTCAGCTTTTACACCCGTTTGTATATAGTTTATCATGTCATTCTGAACAGCAATACGAGCCTTTTTCCAAGAAATTTGTGAAAACGAAATAACAAACTCACACTTTTTCAGATAGCTGAGTTGATCTAAACACCTACTTCATAGATAGCTGGTGAGATAAAATTATTTCAATTTTCCTGCAAACTGCTGCATCAAACTTTCATTCATACCGACCAAATTCATGCATGTATAATATGCATTTAATTGTGTTCATGCTATGATATTACGGCTGAATGGCAATTAATATCGTGTTGTTCCATATTTTAAAAATATTATTTTCGCCATTTGTTGAACATTTACATTTTGTTCAATAAATAGTGTTTTTTTTAAAACTCATTTATACTACTTTATATAACTGCTATGAAACAGATTTCACTTGCATGTTTTTAAAACCAATATACAAAAACCATAAGCATTTCAGGGTTAAGAATCAATATGATGACAATATAAAAATAACATTTTTGTATGGTTTCGTGTTAGGGTTCAGAAAAGTGTGGTTGGTCGGTGCCACTAGCTATTGTTTTGTGCTAGAACTCGGGAGTTTTACTTAATATTCGCGTAATTATAAACTAGTAGACACAAATAACGTGATTAGCTAACTTCATTATCGTGTGCAACAACCGTTTACAAACACATAATTTTAATACTAAAAGATATAAAGTGTACGTGTTTGCGTTTTTAACGTGTGAAAGAACAACAACGACAAAAACAGCAACGAGAAAACATGATGTTGTTGTGGACACTTTGGTTAATATATTCGAGGAACTACAACAATAACAGACACACACACAAGTGTAGCGCGCGGAATGTACTAAACGATAATGCTACAAAAGTTATATATAGTTTCGATCCCTCTTAAAGAAAGTTAAGAGATTATGCAACATAAATTTCGTTGTGAACTATCAGAAATGTCATGCGTGTATGACTATTCAGTGTTAAAATCTGATTTATTAAGCAGACAACTATTACTATTCAGTGTTAAAATCTGATTTATTAAGCAGACAACGATTACTATTCAGTGTTAAAATCTGATTTATTAAGCAGACAACTATTACTATTCAGTGTTAAAATCTGATTTATTAAGCAGACAACTATTACTATTCAGTGTTAAAATCTGATTTATTAAGCAGACAACTATTACTATTCAGTGTTAAAATCTGATTTATTAAGCAGACAACTATTACTATTCAGTGTTAAAATCTGATTTATTAAGCAGACAACTATTACTATTCAGTGTTAAAATCTGATTTATTAAGCAGACAACTATTACTATTCAGTGTTAAAATCTGATTTATAAAGCAGACAACTATTACTATTCAGTGTAAAAATCTGATTTATTAAGCAGACAACTATTACTATTCAGTGTTAAAATCTGATTTATTAAGCAGACAACTATTACTATTCAGTGTTAAAATCTGATTTATTAAGCAGACAACTATTACTATTCAGTGTTAAAATCTGATTTATTAAGCAGACAACTATTACTATTCAGTGTTAAAATCTGATTTATTAAGCAGACAACTATTACTATTCAGTGTTTAAATCTGATTTATTAAGCAGACAACTATTACTATTCAGTGTTAAAATCTGATTTATTAAGCAGACAACTATTACTATTCAGTGTTAAAATCTGATTTATTAAGCAGACAACTATTACTATTCAGTGTTAAAATCTGATTTATTAAGCAGACAACTATTACTATTCAGTGTTAAAATCTGATTTATTAAGCAGACAACTATTACTATTCAGTGTTAAAATCTGATTTATTAAGCAGACAACTATTACTATTCAGTGTTAAAATCTGATTTATTAAGCAGACAACTATTACTATTCAGTGTTAAAATCTGATTTATTAAGCAGACAACTATTACTATTCAGTGTTAAAATCTGATTTATTAAGCAGACAACTATTACTATTCAGTGTTAAAATCTGATTTATTAAGCAGACAACTATTACTATTCAGTGTTAAAATCTGATTTATTAAGCAGACAACTATTACTATTCAGTGTTAAAATCTGATTTATTAAGCAGACAACTATTACTATTCAGTGTTAAAATCTGATTTATTAAGCAGACAACTATTACTATTCAGTGTTAAAATCTGATTTATTAAGCAGACAACTATTACTATTCAGTGTTAAAATCTGATTTATTAAGCAGACAACTATTACTATTCAGTGTTAAAATCTGATTTATTAAGCAGACAACTATTACTATTCAGTGTTAAAATCTGATTTATTAAGCAGACAACTATTACTATTCAGTGTTAAAATCTGATTTATTAAGCAGACAACTATTACTATTCAGTGTTAAAATCTGATTTATTAAGCAGACAACTATTACTATTCAGTGTTAAAATCTGATTTATTAAGCAGACAACTATTACTATTCAGTGTTAAAATCTGATTTATTAAGCAGACAACTATTACTATTCAGTGTTAAAATCTGATTTATTAAGCAGACAACTATTACTATTCAGTGTTAAAATCTGATTTATTAAGCAGACAACTATTACTATTCAGTGTTAAAATCTGATTTATTAAGCAGACAACTATTACTATTCAGTGTTAAAATCTGATTTATTAAGCAGACAACTATTACTATTCAGTGTTAAAATCTGATTTATTAAGCAGACAACTATTACTATTCAGTGTTAAAATCTGATTTATTAAGCAGACAACTATTACTATTCAGTGTTAAAATCTGATTTATTAAGCAGACAACTATTACTATTCAGTGTTAAAATCTGATTCATTAAGCAGACAACTATTACTATTCAGTGTTAAAATCTGATTTATTAAGCAGACAACTATTACTATTCAGTGTTAAAATCTGATTTATTAAGCAGACAACTATTACTATTCAGTGTTAAAATCTGATTTATTAAGCAGACAACTATTACTATTCAGTGTTAAAATCTGATTTATTAAGCAGACAACTATTACTATTCAGTGTTAAAATCTGATTTATTAAGCAGACAACTATTACTATTCAGTGTTAAAATCTGATTTATTAAGCAGACAACTATTACTATTCAGTGTTATAATCTGATTTATTAAGCAGACAACTATTACTATTCAGTGTTAAAATCTGATTTATTAAGCAGACAACTATTACTATTCAGTGTTAAAATCTGATTTATTAAGCAGACAACTATTACTATTCAGTGTTAAAATCTGAGTTATTAAGCAGACAACTATGACTATTCAGTGTTACAATCTGATTTATTAAGCAGACAACTATTAGTATTCAGTGTTAAAATTAGATTTATTAAGCAGACAACTATTACTATTCAGTGTTAAAATCTGATTCATTAAACAGACAGCTATTACTATTCAGTGTCAAAATCTGATGTATTTAGCAGACAACAACATCCTTTATGAAGTTAATTCATGTTATTTAGTGTTAAACGTGTACTCATTCTATTCTCAATCTGTCGGGTCGTCCGTAAGTCTTTCAACCCCCATTTTTCAAATCTAATAATATAATGTATTAATTGTAATTTGAAATAGAGTTCAGGTACATCGGAGCCGTTCATGAAAAAACTATTGTAAATCAAGAATAATCATGATTAAAAAAAATTAAAAGTCACGACAAGAAAAGTAGTTTACTAATTAAGAAAGTTTTTTTCATCTCATTAAAAGTTATAATTTCTTCAATACGAATTTTGTAACTGAATAAATGTACAAGGAAATACCGTTTCCATGACGATAAAACACGTATATTTATCTGACCGTCATTATCATACAATCGCGTATCTGTTTGGAAAGTTCAGGCTTATTTACAAATATCATTAAGGTTATTAAACATGGAGTACTAGATACATTACTATATATACAGATCTAGGTACGCTAATTGCTTGGTAGCAACACTAAGTAATTCTCGTTATTCTTTTAATTAGTTTTAATACAATATTTCCGAGATAGGTACTTTCATATACTAAGACATCTAGTATCATTATTACGTGTAATGCTTTTTTAATTTTTTTATATAATGCCTGCTTCATGTAAACAACGCACATTGCGCTTTTCATCGTTAAACGTAAAATGTGATTAAGAAAAGCGCCAAAAATTACGAACAGAATGTCATTACTAAGCGTAATATTAATAGCATCATAATTTACAGTATTGTGGAGTAGGCACGCAGTCATATATAGACTGTTAAAAATGACCCTGGGGATTATCCCCATATGGAAAATTCAATCGAATAGTGTATGATATAACAAACCTTCTAAAAAATATAAGCCGCTAATATGTTATATAAATAAACTAGCAATGTGAAAAATGAATGCAGGCTCCAACCTATGAATTCAAAGCTTAAAATGAGTGCGCTTTATGGCATGACGACAACACTTAGAAATCTGTGAGAAACCGTTTAACACTAGAGATGTCAAGACTCTTTCAGGAAAAGCAATTGCCAGGAGAAAAAAATAAACGATATATTATCAAGAAGATCGACAAACAGCCTTTGTTATCAAAATAGAATTACATAGATCAGCTTTGTTACTTGATTGGGCAACTTCTTCTTAGAATGGTTTCAGAAAGTATTTGGTCAGTTTATAAATGTTTGTCTCTTTTGAATCATGCTCTTGAACAGTGTATTCGAAGATAATGTCAGGGAGTTATTGTTTATTTTTTCAAATTACATTTAAGCATGGCACATCATTGTTCGTAGTGTATTTTGCGTACTTCGCATTGCCGGGTTTATACTGTGTGATAAAAGTATCAACATGCATACATGTGTATGTTCGAAAATAAATGTATTCGGACACCCTAAACGTGTTATTTTATATTTCTAGTAAATGTCTTGTTTCTTCACGATCATGTTCCAGCTGCCATTGCCAAATTAACCAGACCATTTTTAAAATATTGCTCTTTTCAGACAATGTTCTGATAAAAATCATGATCTTAAACCTATCAATGAATTCGCAATTAAAGACGCTCTCTAGTTCTCAGTAAAAAAATATTGAAAAATATCACTCCAGAACAATATGCACACCTGCCAGACAGGATGCTAACACAACTAATCTCGCTCCTGAAGACTGATGAAACATCTATCAGGTATTAGTTTAATGGCAATTTGCTAATGTGCACTTCTGTAAATTCTATTCATCCTTTGTCACAATATACATTTAAAACTTTACAAGCTCCATGGGTGTGTCCAGAAGTGTATATGCAACGGTTTTTACCACTGCAAGTTCTACACTATTTTATTACTTGCTATACGTGTCCGCCGATTTGGTGAGATACACTTTAAATGTGTTTATTTCCTTGTTAAATAATGTTGGCCTGAATCACTAGTGTATATCTGTTAAATAATTAATATTAATAAGGAATATTAATATATATATATATATATATATATATATATATATATATATATATATATATATATAGGACAAGTAAGTCCATGTTAAATAACCATAACACTCATCAGGCCTTGTATATTGTGTGTGTGTTTATGCATCTCTCTTCATTTGTCTGTATTGAGTAAGAAATATTATTTGCAAATGTCATTCCCGTAACTGATTTTAGATGTATTTACGAAGTTCTGTCGATCATTCGATTTTAGCCGCTCAATTCGCAAATAATAGTTCGATCTATCACGATAACGATTCAAATAGCCTGCACACCGATCTATCACGCTTAAAATCATATTATAAAAATTAGATTCGTCCCGGCATGCATATACGTGATTTTAGGTGTTATTCAATTAGACATCCTTTACATAACTTACAAAGGACATGTTAAATATGAATCTCTGTTAGGTACTATGTCCGCCCGTTCTTTGATTACACTTAGTTTTCAAATATTATTTCATTTGTCTCTCACCATTATCTTTTTAATATTATTTGTAGATACGTACACCGCTATCGATGTGAGATTACATTCAGCTGTTATTCTGCCACGCTTCATTTCGACATGTTTGTCTGCACTTCAAATTAGCATGGATATATATGTTTCCTCATGTCTATTTGATTATATTGTCATTTAGGTTTGCTAAGAGTGCATTTTAAAAATCATTGTCATCAATTATGTATAAACGCTGTTGATACAATAGTAAATATAACATTGCATGTGTTGACTAATGTAAATTCATCTTTATTCTCTTAATATAATGTGCACATTCATTTAAATAAACATTGATGCACGAATAATTTGCATGATAATAGGTTATGTGTGTGCTTATTAAAATTAACTTTGTTTTTATATATCTACAATAATCATCAATTATAGATTTGAATGAAATAACGAATTATTACTTTCCATTCAATAAAAGCTTAGCCTAGTCAGTATTTCGATCCTTAACTATTACGGAAACATATGTGGTGTAAGAAAACTCGAGAATTTAGTTCAATGAATAAGTTGTATGGAATATGTGATCGGCAACAGACGAGAAGGGATGTTTCAGTGGGTTATTCAGAAAGACTAATTATCATTTACTGATCAGCTCTCACAAAAGAAATAACAAGTGATTCCTCTCGGGTAAAGACGCTTGGTGTTTCCTAGCGTTGAAGTAGGAAACAATCTTTACGTTAATCTACCCTTCTTAACATCACCGTTTTCATTTAAGTGTGTTGTATCTGCGAGCATTTGCTGGGAAAACAGTTAGTTTACTCTGCAATTATAGTGAATATGATATCATCAGGATTGAATCCATTCCTGTAAGCTTCCAGTAATTGATTCGACATTAAATGTGTTTGTATATTCTTGTACGTACCCAATAACAACTATTATTTTCTCTAGTGTAGAATACTTACACTATTAGACCGGCTAGCTGTCAATATATTAATATCTTGGATGTTCAAGCCGACATATGTCTGTCTCGTATCTCTTTATATTAAATGCACCACCATTGAGATAAAACCCCAACAAAATTGTATTTCAATAGCTCATTGATTGTTGCTTAATGCTTTTAGGGTATTACGTGAGCTTCCTCTAACCGAACTATGAGATACCTTATGAACTATCCTAATAAACAAAATCTCTGCGTGGTGGTTAAATGTCGTCTATATGAGGGGCATTAACACAGTATTCGTGTGAATAAAATGTTGTCATCCATCTGTTTCGGGTGACAGTGAAGTTCTGCCCTCAGAGTTGCCCGTTGGCGTATTGCAGCGTCTGCTGTGACTATACATGGCTATTCTTGTTCGACAGGCTCTGTTGCAGTTTTAGGTGGTTTCTGGTTCCAATAGCTCCGTTGTACCTCTTTGCCGTCTGTGCTATTTTCTCTCTCTTAACTGCTCGTGTATGCTCTCCTGAAACCTTTTGCAGCATGCCATCTACAACTCTCCTCAGCGGTTGCGATCCTCAGCGATGGCTCTTCGCTTGTTCAGTAGACGCCATTTACACTCATGTTCGCTTGCTATAATCCTTGTTGCGTAGGACAGGTCGGGCTGCTGGCCATAAACCAGTTACGAGAGCGCCATAAATAATCCATTTTGGAATACTCTCATCGTCCATTCGCCGGGCATGGTTAAGTTGCCAGAATCGTCGTTCGGTAAGCAGTGCGAACATGCTCAGAATGTCCGCCTGATCAAATACAGTCTTGTATGTATGTTCTCTTTCCAGATGATTTCTAGGATTATTCTGAGGTTGCGCAGATAGGAGGTATTGAGTATGTTCTCTGTGTGGGAGTAGAGGGTCTATAATTACCTGCTGTAGAGCAGTGTGCTAAGTACGCGGGCACGGTCACCTACATTACACTTTCAGTATGGTATTAGTTTATTGTTATTCAATATTATTTTAGTCAAGCAAACAATTGATGTTGGTGTTTGCTGATACGTTTGTGGAGTTCTGCATCTAGTTAGATATCGATGGAGATTATGAAGTCAATGTATTTGAAGTGTTCGACACCCTGATAGTGTAGTCGGATATTTTTTATGTTTGGAGTACTGCTTTCATTTTTACTGCGTGTGTTAGTCTTTTTAAGTTGATGATCATGCCAAACTATCTTCATGCGGACGCGAAACAGTTGATTTCACTGTAATACCTCTTCAGAGTGGGCCGTCAGTGATGAATTATTAGCGAATATTATCTTTCGTATTAGTGCCTTCTGCATGTTGGTCTTATCTCGAAGGTCGACATGATCGAAGGCTGGCAATGACATGTATAAGGCGTAGGATAACAATAGACAAAACAAAATGGCAAAGAGTGTCGGGACGAGTACGTACCAGTATTTCACCCCGCTGTTGATTGAGAAAGGGTAAAAAAAAAAGGTAATCGTACAGTTGCCTGCATGTCCACATGAAAAGATATTGCAATTTTAAGGAGCTTGAGTGACACCGTATCTTCGGCAACAGAGTGAGCATTCCCTTTCGGGCTGACAAGCAAAACTACATTGCTTAGGTCGATGATGGCGATGTACTGTTGTTGTCTCTGTTTATAGCATTCTTCTTGAAGCTATTGTAGGAGAAAGATCATATTGACAATTGATATTCCTGCTCTTCACCCACACTGTGCCTCGAGTTATACATTCTCTGTAAGTAACTTCGGCCTGCTGATGATAACTACGGAGAAGAACTTCCTTACACAACTGAACAGCGATATTCCACCGAAGTTGTTACAGTCGTATAGAATAACGATGTTTGCGTTATACATCTCCGCTTTCCTGTTCCAAACATTTTTTGCACTAGCTGGTGCAGCTGATCATTTCAGGTAGATGTCATCTTTTCCTGGGGCTTTTCCAAATGTTATCGAGCAGATGTATTTACTTAGTGCTATTGCAGAGGGGGGATATCTATCGTTTCTTAAACAGGACTGCTGTAAGTGATCTCGGTGACTGCGCCAGTGAACACGTTTTCCACCGCGCAAAGTTGCTAGTAGTGATCAGACCAGCTCTCAATCTGTCTGTCTCGGTGTAATATTTTCTAACCGGCACTCAGCTATGGGGTACGATCTTTTTATGGTTGTATCAAAGGCCTTTAGTCAAGCCATCGTGCATACCACGAATGTTGCCGCAGTCAGAATAAAGCTTGATAATCTTACAAAGGTGTTGCTTGTAGTCATTGTCACAGAGCGGATTGATCTGTTTAGCGTCGTTTCTAGCCTCCTGATTGCAATGTATGTCTTCTCAGAAGGCTGCCGTAGTTTTTGTGTAATTTTGTTATTTATTGCTGACTCTAATCCAGCAATGCCGGCTCTGAACGAGTCGAATGTTTCTCTCTTTCCTAGCAAAGGTGGTCATTGCGGAGTTGTTGACGACATCACTGCAGTGAACTCAGCTCTCTACAGCATAACCCTTAAGGAAGTATTTGAGGGCGTTTTCGATGGTGTTTGTGAAGGACTCGAGTAGGGATTGTATTGCTGTTTTGCTAGTTTTAATGCAATGGGGGCTTCTCTGCTTGGTTCGATGGATCTGCTCAGATTGGACACACACTTTACTTCCAAACATTAAGTTTTCAGTGTTACAGTCAGCACTATGGTAGCTACGTGTCGTGATAGCGCAGTTAAGTTTGATAACAGGGTCCAGCTTGTGACAGTGATGGTATATTGGGTGTCGCCAGTATAACCTATGAAGTGGCTTCGTGGGAAAGAATGTGTTCGTTGTGCACATGGTGTGATAAGAGCACAGTTCAAAGAGCCTCTGTCCATTCTCGTTCAGTGTGCCGACACTAAAATGACCAATGCAGTTGCCCAAAAGTTATGATCAAAACCCACTCGTGCATTAGAGTCATCGAGCAAATATAATTTATAAGTATCAAGAGTGTATTTGATTGTGGTGTCAAGATCCTCATAGAATTCGTCTTTTCTCTCGGTTTGAGAGCGAAGCGCGGGGGTGTACACGTTGAAGATGTTAACTGGGCACGAGGCAGCTTATAAGCAAAGAGACAACGTCATTGAACCGATGAACTATCCTAATGAACTCAATCTCAGTGTAGTAGGACGGCCATTCAAAATAATATACGTGTAAATAAAATATATTTTTAATATAAACAGGAATCAATGACACTTCATATTTTATGTCTTATGAAAGAGGTATACATTTGTTATATGAGATATTTAATGCTTTTAGTTTTTTTCATAAACGCTTGATATGAAACAGACAACTATTTTCGTTTTTAATTAAGTTACCACAAGTTACTGAAAAGCCCTATATCGGGCACAGTAAGAATGATCTCACTTACCACGATACGTTGCGTTCAATTATTTTTTATGCAATGAAATACATAATACCTTACTAAACACGCCTCATATATAACCTTTCAGTATAATTAAATTGCAAATAATAAAACCGATTAAACGTTTCTGATATTGTTTTCTTTACTAAAAACGACACTGGCTTCAATATTAGTTTTAATAAATGAGTACACAGCAATATTTCGAGAACACTGATAATTATATCAGATAGCGAATAACGCAAGTCACATTTTGATGCGGTATTTCATGGCTTGCCCATTGCTGGCATATGAGAGAATCTCATCAACTAAAATACGCGCATTAAAATTCATACTTTCCTGAGGCTTTTTTTACGTCATTGTAATTTTTACAAATAGAGTGTTCCAAGATGAGTTCCAATATTTAATAAGAATTAGCGAAGTTACTAAAACTAAATCTATTTTGTTTAATTTCCCACTTTTTTATCTGTGACACTAAGGTAATCAACTGTGTTTCGCTCACGATAAAATTAGTCTTAATTTTAAACGAGAATAACAAACTATAACCATACATTTATATCGCTCGGTTCGCTTTTACACATGACTTCTAAATAATATTCTGAAATAATGGCTAGTGGAAATAAGCACAATGCAATTTCGACTTTAGATACGTAACTTACGATCAATTTTTTGCACTATTCTTTATAAAAGGGAATATTTATTGGCCTGTTGAGTTCATATAAAATCAAAAGATGGGGTAGTTCAAACCGCATTTATTAGTGGCTCTACATTGCAAAACCTATTTCAATAAGACCGGGACTAAACAGATTAGAAAAAGTGACACATGTAAACTCCAATTAGTATCCATTAAGAGGCATGTCCATCGGAAGTATGCAGTAGAGTATATGTGAGGAATCAGTGCTAAACAAGTTTTCAACTTTGTTAAAACCACCAAGCAAATTCCATATATAAACATATTTTCAATAGAGGCAGCCTTGCATGTACTCAATGATAACAGAGATTAGGAAACATAGAAGGCGGAACATTTAATCAAAAATTTAACGACTCATAAACCTAACATCCAAAAGTAAACATATTGGTCCTTTGTATTTACGAAAGTATAGGGATATCATAATACTACGAGGAAACAACAGCAATGCAACACTTCTAATAGATAAAGTGCAAGTTACCCAGAAATTGCACTAGGATCTGAGTTCGACTGCAAAGCGAAAACGAACGAATCCGACCACGAAGACAAGCACAAAGCTGCTACAGATCTCCAATAAGAACAAACACCTAATACATCTTCAAAAAGGCAGACAGTAAGTCAGGAATTACAGCTATATATCACAACTATACGGTATTCCTTATCTTAACACTTACCGTATTTTTAGTAAAGCCTATTGTTTAAGTAAGGTTCAGCATGTAATTTATTTAGCCGATTATTGGTAAATATATTCACACTACTTACAGAGAAATCTTAATCGTAGGTCAAAAAGTTAGTTTAATATGCTTCCCTGCGGTATGCACTTTCATACCAATAGATAACTTGATGGAGATGTTGAATGTCGTTGCATAATTTCTGTGTATTAGGGCACGAAATTGCTTGTTTCGTTTGATTTCGTTAAGACTCAGCTCGTGTCGTACACTCGTAAGCGTGCCACTTTTCTTTTTGAAATAATTGTTTATATACATGTTCTTGAGGTGACATGCCCTCTTAATCTTTCTCTCTCATCAAATCTTTCTTGGAGTTCATACATTAGCTCGATTGGTATTTCTGCTTCTCGTGAAGTCGGTGCTCTCTATCGCTCCAGAGACTTTATCCAACCTGGGACTATTCTACTACTCTTCAAAATCTACTATCGGACAATTTATGGAGACTACAGCAAATAGGCATCTCCTTCATGCCTTGTCTAGTGATACTTGTATGAATAAAATGCATTACATAATTCGTGATGGAATCTAAAATATATTGACAGTAAGTTAGTCAAACTTTGGGGCCACCATTGTCTTAAGTAGTGGGCAATATATATATATAAATATATATATATATATATATATATATATATATATATATGTGTGTGTGTGTGTGTGTGTGTGTGGGGTGTGTGTTTGTGTATGTGTGGGGGTGAACTATTTCGAACGAATGTCTTAATCCAGCATTGTGGCAGCGATATTAGGGTGAAAGCTTCACACATTGTCTGCAGCAAGGTTGGGCCCAAGGATTGCTGAATCATATAAACTCGATATGGCATTCTATGCAATGTGTTCTGTAAACGGAACATAATAACATAGCTCGTTTCAACATAGGTAAGTAATCGCACTACTCAGGCGTTCAGGACATCCGTATATAAAAAACCTACTTTTACTGGAGAATGTTTGATTTTTAATTATCACCAGCCGATCACGTGCATAAAGGAATTGTTTGTTACATACAACCTCGAGCCGAAATGATCTGGGATAACAACAATACACATCAAGTAGTAATTGATAGCTAAAGTAAAACTCTCCACCGAAATAATAATAACAAAAAAACATCTCGACAGCTCTGGAACATCTGAATCAAACACCAACAAACCCAGCTAAAACTATATATACAGAGGAAAAATAAACCGCCCACTACCATTAAGGACAGAAACAAATTAGGAATCCATAATACGTGAGAATATTGAAATGTCCGATACAATTGATCATATACGAATGGGGAAATAACACCATACACCGCTATAGGAAGAAGTAAGCATTATTGACAGAAAACGGCGGTGGGATGTAAGACGACTAACTAAAACAACACATGTGTTTGAGGAAAAGGGTTTCCTAAATAGACCAAATGTAGATGGTAATACAATTCTTAATAATAAACCGAGATACTTTAAATATAATATATATATATATATATATGCAAGCAAACAAGCAGAACTTTATATATATATATATATATATATATATATATATATATATATATATATATATATATATATATATATATATATATATACGTATTTGCTTGGTAAATAAGTATATGAGTATTTGATAAAGCTGTAAACAATGCGGAATGATACTGGATGGTAGAAGATGGGATGGAAAACACATCATTAGATACAATATATGCGATATTTTTTCTTCAAAAAGTAATATATACATATTTACACTTAATCTTTCATGTCCGTTCAATAAATGTTTTTTTAAGTTACTATACATTGGATTTAGCACGTTTGAAATATTTTGATAATTTGGGTAAAACTCTTTTTTTAGAAAATAAAACAAACTACTTTATTTCCGTTGACAGTAGAGACACGTTAGGGATGGCTGTTAATTAAGATTGCCGACTATAGAGGTTCCGCAAAATACTGATCATCAATCATTTCATTTATTAATGGATCATGTGTTTAATATCCATTATTTATTAGTTTTTCAGTACTGCTTTTTAAGATTATTTTTTTAAATTAATATATGTTTTTATATTAATTTAATATTATATTTTATTTATAATTATTTTTCATTAATGTATAATTTGTAAACTATTTTTTGATTATTTAATAAAGGCCTAGTATTATTCTTATAAGAATTTGGATATTATTGCTCAACCTAATTTTTCATTTCATTAATTGAATTTACTTCGTGGTTCTTTACTATACACCTATATATATATATATATATATATATATATATATATATATATATATATATATATAAGTGTATAATCATTTTAAAAAATCAGCCATTACAATTTTTTTTTAAATTACAACATATATATATATATGAAGGTAATATATATATATATATATATATATATATATATATATATATATATATTACCTTCATATATATATGTTAGTAATTTTAAAAAAAATTGTAATGGCTGATTTTTTAAAATGATTTGAGAAGAGATGCAACTATATATTTTTAAACCATGCATGTTATACTTTAAAATACAATTAGACAAAGAAAGTTCACCTAAATAATTATTTCGGTAATTATATTCAATATTTTCTTCATTTCTATTTAATTCCTTTTAACTTCATGATGATTTTCTCATACAATTATCTAGTGACTTATTTTTGTTTATATGATTTCTTTTTATAAATTAGCGTATCTTTTTATAGAAGTGTAAACTAAGAATCAGTCGTAAGTCGCTTGGAAGTTAAAGACTCAATCTTAAGTACGGGAAAATTCTATTGATATTGTTAATAATTAATTTAGATTACGACTGGTAAACATATCGCGTGAACGTGTTGCCGGCCTCGTTTGAAATTCCGTACGTAGTATGTATCTTGTTTGACATAATGATCTTCGAGTTCGACAATACGCTCATGAAAATTGTATTACAATAACAAAGTAGTTTTGAGAATTATATATAATATGAGAACAGTAGTCCGAAAAATCCAAATGATGTAAATGGTCAATTTTATTGAAATCATTCCAATAATAGCGTTTATTTTATCGCTTAATTTTATTTTTTTACTGATACAAACAAATATAATGTCTGCTCAACTGGGAACATGACATGACAAATCGACATATACCGAACTGCCCCCCCCCCATACACAGAAGTAGGTAATTACTAGGATAATGTTATCATTACTTGCACACATATACTATATTATCCGCAAAATAGATGTTTATGTCTTGGAGAATTATCTTACAAGACAATAGATATAACACTAGCTCCCTAAAGAGGGGATAAATCTAGGGAGTATAGTCTTATGAAAACAGAACAATTCTTACCCAACCTTTTGGCAAAAAGGGATAAGAGAATATATGACAAGGCGGTATAATGAGAACCGAACAAATACTCGAATAATCATTGAAAAACTATGGGATAATAACTTTGAGATGGTATCATGCTCATATAATATATACTATACAAACTTTCGCAAAAAGAGAATGAACTGCATGGTCGGGTTTATACTAGACACAGAAGACATACTGCAATAACTAACAATTATTCAAATTGAAATATAGTACAGTATTCAAGAATAATGTAGTAAATAGAACTGAGCATTACAAATATTACAATTGTGAATTATAAGAAGCAACATAAAAAATGTGACTTCGGACATAAATATACCAACTCTCGGTTAGTAATATATTGCTTGAATTAATGTTATCATATAACATCTTTATTTAATGAATTTTTATTGTTGTTGTGTAGTATTATTTTTTAAGGAACACTTCAAAATTGTTATGGAATTATTTGCTGCTTGTTGAAACATAAAACTTAAAGCTTACATTATATATATATATATATATATATATATATATATATATAAAGATATATATATATATATATATATATATATATAAAGATATATATATATTCTTTTTTAGCTGTAACGATATTAGTTAACGTGCAATAATGTACGCTAGTCTATACATGCACTATTTTTCAATGTGAAATGAATGGTACTTATCGTAGTTCCTCTTCTGTACCCGTAATACTACAGTGCATCCACTTTTTGTGGGGGTAATATATATATATATATATATATATATATATATATATATATATATATATATATATATATCCATAGTAATCCATGGAAAAGTAAACATCCACATTATAAAACTCTATATAATTTCAACCGGTGTCATAAATAGTGCCCATTATAACATACGGTATTTATATATAATTAATGCGTTCAATGTATACAAACATGAGCATGATCCGCGACGATCTCATGTCGATTGTCTTGTCAAATCTTAGATCTTATCAGAAGAAAAATACAATTTTGCCCTAACTTTCTCTTTTCTTGTTTCTCCGTTTCATTCTTTTCAAATATGATCTGAGGGAAGGACTATATTTTCTCACCAAGCAGAATGACAATCTTATCCTCCCTCATTCGAATCGCACCTGAAAACACACACATGTTTACTCGGTATGTATGCACAGATATACGCAATACATAAGTCGGAAACAGTCGTTTTTATGGGAGGTAAAATTCGAATTATTTGGTAGTTTCCAAATATGACCGAAGAGAAGAATCAGATTTTCATTCTGTCTGATGAGATGTCAGTTTCTACAGCTGTTTATTGATAACATCGGACCGTCAGTGTCGCAGATCATGTGCATTCCTGTATAAATCCAAAAATTAGTATATGTATATATATATATATATATATATATATATATATGTATATATATATATATATATATATATATATATATATATATATATATACATATATATATATATATATAGAGAGAGAGAGAGAGAGATAGAAAGAGAGATCAATATATATATATATATATATATATATATATATATATATTGATCAATATATATAAATATATATTGATCTCTCTTTCTTTCTCTCTCTCTCTCTCTCTCTCTCTATCTATCTATCTATATATATATATATATATATATATATATATATATATATATATATATATATATATATATATATATATATACATAAATGGGCTATATTTACGGCTAAGCGAAAATGTAAATCACAAAAAAATACCTTCTTTATTATAGCTTTTAAAATGACTGTATAGGATATAACCTGTCAAATGTCTGTCTTTCTGTGTGCGAAAGTGTTCCCTTTCAGGGTTGGGGTAGTGAAGGGAAAATGACCGTCGTGATCACTGGCAGTTAACGATGAGTATAGAACTTGATTCTCACTAGTTCTTTTGATAACACACATACTACGTGAAACTTGGAAAATCAGGAGCAGAACGATCGATAATAATCGCTACTTCAGGAACAAGCAAGCCTTGTTACGATGCAAAGCTGTTCCATCAAGCACAACGCTTGCCTCATTTTATGCGAACATTTCTAGACGTATATTGCGGGATAATCGCAGCCTCAGCAATAAAGTATCGGTTCATCATTTATTGTTGTTTTTGTTTTATTTTTCCTACGTGGAAGCAAATCTGTGCCATTTGTATTGCATTTTCTCTCTATTTATTCTCAAATTGCATGTTGCAGTGCGTTTGAGATTTTTGTTTTTTTTATTGCTGGTATTATGGTTCTTCGTCTAATAATGTGTTTCATGATGTACTTTCTAAAGCATTATCGAAGATAGTATTTGAATACAAACAACTAAAAAATGTGTTCACATTTCAGTTTCAACCATTAAAAATGTAAAAGCTATAATAAACAGATCTGGTGTCTGTAACTAACTTTAAAAAAAACAACAAATGCGTGATAACTTGTCAATGCCAAAACTCGCTTGCGGATTATGGTAAATGCGATTGTAGTTGAATCATGAACAATACAATGGAAATCTTGAACACCATAAATGGAATGCAGAACATGCTATTATTTTAAAGGGCGACTCGACAATAATTTTTTAACATTGGAGAGGTCGACCATTAAAGTGTACTCTTCAAAGAACAGTTCTATGACAATGTGTTTACAAACAGTGGGCATTCTTGTAAAAATATGTATATCCATTTAAATTCAGTTTGATTTTTGTAACATAAGGGAAAACGATTGTGCAGCGTTTGTAGTCATTGAGTTCTCTCTGATATTTTTTTAAAAGAAGAAACTAAGAACTGGAGTCAAGTCAATCTTATCCTTAGGAAATATCGATGGAGTAGTTAAAGGTACTCTATCGAGCGATGGAATTATCTGACTATGTCTCAAGAACAATTTAAAAAAAAAACACATTATATGTAAGTCTTCTATTGAAGTTCTAGAGTGAGATTGATATTTAACAAACATTGAATTAGCGTAACATTGACATAATGAGACGCACCAGATAATGTTTTCTTTTTTAACGTATTTGTTCAAAATTAGGGTTATATCTCTAAATTATCTGTTCGTCGTGATTCTGTATTTTTGCTAAGTTGTGTAAACGTTTTGCAGGATATCTTAATGAATTATGCCGTATTATACACTGTTTTGTGTGTTATGTATTACGTCTGCGTTGATTTTGTGTATGAATAAGTTATGTACAGTTCTTCTTTTAAAGAAAGCAGGGAAGCAAAATTCTGCCTAGTTTGTATTGTTTAAATTATCGTAATATTCGATTATAGTCTCACTACGTTTCGGTGTAATATATCGGGAAAATAACACCCAGGATGTAAATTGTCGTAAAAGTAATCCAAATAAAACAATATATAATTGGTTGTTTTGTTTTACGGTATATCAACCCTTTTTGGGTTATTTAAAGCGTAATACGGTCAGTTTTTTAAAAGTTGTTATGTTTACATTTATCTATATATTCTCATATTCTTTAATGGTGTTTGGTGTAGTTGTTAAGCATATCCACACTTTTCCAAGCTATTTTATCTTCAAATATGTATTCATGGTGCTTTGTTTTGAGGTTGCTAAAGTATAATTGCTGTTTCTTTTAGTGTCGGCTATGCAGAACATAATTGAGTTTTATAATGGAAAAAAAACAATAACATATAATGTTAGTGCCTTTTACTTAGGAAGCCAGTATATTAAGTATGACTTATCTGGTAGCAACAGGCACACACATGTATGTATATATATATATGTGTGTATATATATATATATATATATATATATATATATATATATATATATATATATATATATATATAATATATATATATATATATATATATATATATATAATATATATATATATATATATATAATATTTTATCAATAAATATTAATGATGTATTACGTACAGACATACATGTTTCATGCTTAGTCAATATTCAGTGCACAAATCGTTACTGATTCGCAGTCAAGAGATATACACGTTGGCTATCACAAATTAGCTTGAAAGTTAGGCGGAATAACTCTGTAAATGCCAAGTCGGCGCGTATTTACAAGAAGCGAAGAGTGATCAACAGCAACAAACTGTGTTTGATCTCGAAATGAAGATAGTAGTACTACTTGTCATTAATTTCACTCCGAGTGTCCAGCTTTAGTAAAGGGGGAAATATAATAATAATATTTCATAAATATATATATATATATATATATATATATATATATATATATATATATATATATATATATATATATATATATATATATATATACTTCCGATCTGATAGACTATTTACTCTTTTCGGACAGGGTTACATTGGATGTTTTATTCCACTTTTTAAACTTTGAGTAGTCGTAGCAAAACAATGCCACCTTCTTTTGTGCAAGAGTCCATGATAAGGCTTTTAAGTCTATTATGCTATTTGTGTTGCTCGATATGATGGAGACACGGCACCATAACCTTTTGTCTCTAAGCCTGATGGCTGACCCTGGAGGGTCTCTGTCATGGTTGGAGCACCATTTTCAGAGGCTAGAAGGTTAACACTATTGCTTTCATCTACGCGCCGTGTGTATGAGGTGGTTGATAGGCTTTTACCATCATTGGGTCCGACCTACCAGTATTTATTTTTTTTATTTATATTTTTTATTATTCATTAATTCATTGTCAACGGCTTCTTATTAATCATTTAAAACAGCCATCTATTCTATCGGGAGACATTCTGGATGGCTTGAGGGGACAGCGCACCATTTATTTGAATATTTGGTCAGGTTTACTCTAAATAAAAAGTGTTCTCATGTCAGCGTCTCTTATAAACCCCTGTTTAGAGAGACCGAAGACACCGAGAGTGGTCTCTAGAAGGCATTCAATCCATCCCCAGTAGACATTTACGTCGTCCCCTATATATATATATATATATATATATATATATATATGTGTGTGCGTGTGCGTGTGTATGTGTGTGTATGTGTGTGTGTGTGTGTGTGTGTGTGTCGGTGTGTGTTGTTCTGATAGGGGCATGTATTGAATGTATGGATACGATTTCATATTTATCACGCCATACATTTATAAAATTACATTTTTATCATATATGGACAATAGCAGGAAAACACCCACATTTCAGAATATATATCGTTATGCGGGCATATTTTTTTCAATTCTAAATGCAACATACCAATTTGCCAAACGCGAACTTACACTTTATTGTATTATAGTGTGCATTGTCAGCAAGAGGAATTATACTGATAGAAGTGCTCTATATTATGTAAATAAACAGTATACATTATGTTGTATAACAATATGACAGGTGAGGTAAATAAACACATGAACTACCTAAGAATGTAACAAACATACGAGCAATTTTACATACACACGAACATACACTTATATATATATATATATATATATATATATATATATATATATATATATATATATATGTGTGTGTGTGTGTGTGTATTTAAACATATAGAGACAATGACACATCTAATAGATAACAATTATTCATCAATAGATAATGTATTATGTGTCGGCGACGTATCCATTTTTAACCGCACCAATTTCCTTACATAGCGCACTTCATGAATAGTGCCATGAGTAAAAATAGGAAATTCATTTTATTTTACCAACTATATAATTTATTTTACTCACCATATATTTAATTTTACCTATTATACAATTAATTTTTAACAACACACACATGTATATAATACTTTTAAAATGTAATATCTGTAAATCATATTTATTAAAAATAAGAGTTATATCTCTAAATTATATTTTCGTCGTGCTCTGTATTTTTGCTAAGCTGTCAATACGTTTTGCAGGTTTTAATTAATTATGTCGTATTATACACCGTTTTGTTGTATTTAATGTATTATGTATGTGTTTATCTTGTGTATTAAGTGTTTATATGCAGTTCCTGTTTTAACGAAAACAGAGATATACAATTCGGCCCACGTTTTATTGTTTACATTATACAAATAACTGTCGTAATATCCGATTATATTCTCACTAAGTTTCAGTGTAATACCATGGGGGAACAACATCCAGGATGTAAATTGTGATATAAATAATTCAGATAAAACAATAAATCAAACCTTTTGTAAAGCATTCTGAAACATCATATTTAGTCATCTATTTGAATTCAGGTTTTCTCTGCGTATTGTAACTGTATATTTTAATTAATTAAGTAATGCATCCTTCTGTTACTTGTTTGTATGTACTCATACGACTGTGTTCATATTCATGGTAGTTTGTAATGTTGTGTGTCACAGTGCGCCATGATTAACGTAATAATTACGTAACATATACTGGTACAACAATAAAGATATTCGAGAGCATGATACAAAAATGACGTCATACCTAACAAAGAGTAAACAAAGAATGCAGTCTTTGTCATACCATGACGTAACTAAAATAATGATTGATGAGAAAAGTAGTGGGGAAATGTTGAAAAGTGGAATGAAAATAAAGGGGAATTAATCGGACAAGACAGGAAACAAAATAGATGTGAAATAAAACAGATGATAGTTAAAGGAGAAAGAGAGAGGGAGAAACAAAGAAGGGGTAAAGAATGAAGATTAAAAAACACATGATTAGTATCAATATATATATATATAGAGAGAGAGAGAGAAAGAGAGAGAAGGAGATAGACAGATAGATAGATAGATAGATAGATAGAGAGAGAGAGATAGAGATAGAGAGATAGATCATTGATGTATATATATATATATATATATAGAGAGAGAGAGAGAGAGAGAGAGAGTTAGAAATAGAGAGAGAGCTGTTCGAGTTAGTGCAATTGAACATCTAATAAAACAAATTGCGCATGAATAGATAACGTATCATGTGTCAAGCTACGTATATAGTTTAAATCGAACCAATTTCCTTACATAGCTAACTTCATGTATAGTGGCATGAATAAAATGGGAAATTCATTTTAGTTTACCCACGATATAATGAATTTTATTCACAATATCATTAATTTTACCCACCATATAATTAATATCACCCACCATATAATTAACTTTACGTACCATTTAATTAACTTCACCCACCATATAATTAATTTTACTCACAACATAATTAATTGTACCCACCATATAATTAATTTAACTACCATATAATTAATTTTGAACAACACACACATATATAATACTCCTCAAGTGTATACATATATATTATCTAACTCACCTATCCTGCACATGCCTTGTAGAAACATCATTTACAAATTAGTTAATGATGGTCTCATGAAGAAAAGTAACATAATACATACATCACTT
>OY744523.1:45726096-45731096 GCA_963556195.1 Sepiola atlantica
GAAGAAGTGCGCTTTCTCATTTCCTGTCCTCTTCATGGGGACTCCGATCATGCAATGCTAAATTAGTCACATGATCATTTGGTACTTCCTTTCTAAAAAAACAGCCATTTGCTTTAACTCTGTTGTTCCACATGGTCTGGTCTGATATTACAGATAAGTCTTATGTTTTTAAGTTTAACAATTTTTTTTTTTATTTTCCACTACATGCCCCCCGTGATCTTAAAATCACATCTCACCTCGCATAGTCAGCCATCCAAACCGGTTGTCTCCTCTCACGATTAGAGCGTCGCGGGGGTTCTTCCAACGGGGATTCACCGGCTTCTTCCTCAGCATCTCCATTTGATGGCAGAGAGACACGACGTATGTCAAGCACGTGTCGCGGCATCCCGTCAACACTGACAATTTTTACAAACTGTACATGCGTTACCCTTCCTCGTCCCCAACGTGTAGTGCATAGAGCTCCCGGAGGCTTGACCCACACTTTTTCACCAACTGTGATAGATCCTTGTTCCTCTTCACTCATGTTCGTTCTAGCAAGAGGATGATGGCACTCATACCGAAAGACTGACTGATGCGGCACTGACTCTTTATCTTGACCACTCTTTGGAGACATGTTGTACCAAAATACCGCCTCTTCTGGTGAGATTCGGCCTCTCTCTGCAACAGCCTTTATGGTTCGGTGATGCCTTTCGACAATCCCATTTCTTCTCGGTCGATATGCAGCCCGTAAAAATTGCCGGGTTCCCCACCTGGCTCTGTAAAGTCTTCAGAGCGGAAGGCGGCACCATTATCCAGTAATATCTCATCCACTGGCCCCCTCTCCAAAAACACCGCCTACATTGCTCTGCAGATTTCACTCGCGGTTTCCGCTCTCAACTTACGCCAGATTGCCACGCTCCCAGGTCCACATTCGAACATTGACAGGAATATATCGTTCCTATAATGCGTGACGTCAATGGCCAGCCGTTTTCAAGTTTGAGTCACCTGTAATTCCCATCTCTCCTGCCTGGATGGGCCAGGGTCAATTGATTGAGACTCTCTGCATTGTTCCACCACCTCTTTAACCGCCTCCTTTGTCACACTCGGGTTCACCTTTCCTGCAAGAAAAAGTGTCCTCTCTTTCCCAAAGTGGTGCATTTCATGCAGATGTCTCGCTTCCTCACTAACGGAGCACATCGCCGCTGCATCCTTATTTTTAAGCCAGGCCTTCTTTACTCGGGTCAGGCCATCTGCTCTGTTCTTTTGAGTTGGGACAAGCGTAACCGACACTCTCAGTCCAAACTCGCGAATCAAGTCTCCCAAAATACCGAGCGTACGCTTGATCAGCATCTCAGCTGCTCCCTTGGTCCTTACTCTCATGTCTCCTGAGACGTCTGACTGGATCTAGGAGCCCACTGTGGCCGAGTCCGTTTTTAACTCTGCATTTGTCAAGCCCCACTTTAGAGCCAGGTTCACTCCCTTTGCTGCATCCTCGAGCTCTGCAACATTTATGTGGGCATGGTCTTCCTTTTGCGTAGCCAAGCGGCACCCTCCACTGTTGCTCCTCCTATTTCAAGCAGCACACCGAGAGCCAGAGTGCTAGTATCACACCAGATCACACCTTCTTTGCCCCGTTCGACACGCCATTTTCTTTTGACGGGGTCTTCCACCTTAACCTCTTCCACCACCTCACTTATCAACTGCACAACATCCTCGGTCACTGTGTCATCACAGCGGCCGCCTTCGGTCCTCCTTTTTATATAGTTGCATGCTACTCTGAGCCACCCGCAAATGGGGTAATGGCCAACCAGCTTCCCACATATGGAGAACAGCTCTCTCTTAGTCAGTCCGTCTGAGATATCTGGCACCTCATTACCCCGTCCGAAAATCAACGTCCCCTCCTTATTCCTTTGCAACTTTATTCCTAGGGCCGTGCCATTTTCTAGTGGTTTAGGTGGCTTCGCAATCAATCCATATCTTCCAACGTGATTGCTAACACTTTCCGCGGACAGATTTCCTTCCTCGACCAGGATGCCATCAATATATGAGCTTGTGGCCCTCGCCACCTCGTTATTTTTCCCCAGCACTGTTTTCAAAAGTGCAGTCATAATTTTGGGGTCAGAACTGAGCCCAAAACCCAACCTTGTCAAGCAAAAGGTCTGACCCTTGAACTTAACCAGCTGGTACCGCCATAGCCTCTCGTCTATGTGTATCTGGAGGTAGGCTGATTTTAGGTCCACAATCTTGCTTGCCCGCTCCATCTTCCTCCACTCTCGCATTACTTCCTCGCAAACGTCGATACCGTCCCCTGTATTGCAAGCAATATGCTGGTTTAGCTCTCTGTAGTCCAATACTGGCCTAACCTTCCCTTTGGTGGGCTGGACTACCGCCATGAGTTGTAGGACTTCGTCTGCTTCCCCGGACCATGGTACAAGTATACCTTTCTCAATCCACCTCGCTATCTCTTTCTCAAATTTACCCCTTTGTGTCACCATTCAGAGTACTTTCGTAGTACCTAACTTGATCTTTTAGTATTGACGGCTCTGAAACCCAACTCCATTCAATCGTCTACTTATCTCCATCAAAACTGGCCTGAAAGTCTTTGTCTTTGATTTGGCACGGTGCTGCCTTCTTTGGTTTAACACTCTCCATTCCTGCCAATCCGACTGGGCGCTCGCATCCAAATGTGATCATGCCCATGCTAAACATAGCACCCCCTAGTCGATCGATGAAATCCAGGCCCAACACAACATCAACACCTGCAACAAGCCGCTCCATCACCATTTTCCTCACCTGAAGTTCGGTCCCTCTCACTATTATTCTCACAGTGCACATTCCTCGACACATCACCTCATGGTCATCATCCGCCATCACACTGGTCTTTAGATTTAGCAACATCCGTTGTCACCAACGTTGTCCTTCAACCGGTATCAACCGCCCACACACTGGTCGTTCCCCTGTACCGTGCAGTTTCGGCTGATATGCCCAGTTTGTCCGCAACATAAGCAGGCTATGCCAGGCTTAGGTTCTCGGCAGTCCCGTACAAAATGAGGCCCCTGGATCGAAAACATTTCACTGGGGCTTTTCCAGTTGACTGCCCCCACGAAAGATTCTCCTTAACTGCGGACTTCCCTCCCATCAGGCTTACACTCGCGGTTGCCTCCAACTGGTAACTTTTCTTGGTTAGCACCCTGGCATGGGTCAGCACTTTATCCATGTTCATGCTCTCGATCATTGTCAGTCTCTTCAGCTCTGCTGACACACTTTCAGGAAGACCAGTCACAAACGTCATTTTCACCGTTTTTTCAATAATCCGCCAGTCCCGCCAGGCTCCGGATCTCCGTCGCAAAGACATCTAATGGCTCTCCTGTTCATGTGATCCTGCGCATTTTGCTATAGGCGTCGAAAACGCTTTCTGCGAAAGCGGTCTTTTGTCTTGCCTTTATCAAATCTGCGTCGTCTTGTGCAGCGTCATTCATTTCCAGGTAGACCGAAAGTGCATTTCCTTCCAATATTTCCTTCCAAATATAATGGAATCAATGTTGCCACATCCTCAATTTTCTGCAATCTTGCGACCATCTTCAATTTAGACAGCCATCGCACTACGTCCACCAACTTGAATACCAACTTCACTCTTCTGACAGCACCAAATCCGACCTCCACCTTCACTGGTCTCACTCCGAGATGCATATATATGTATATATATATATATATATATATATATATATATATATATATATATATATATATATATATATATAGAGAGAGAGAGAGAGAGAGAGAGAGAGAGAGAGAGAGAGAGGGAGAGAGAGACAGAGAGAGAGATATGTATACATACACACATGAATTGATGAATGCATATAATTAGAGAATTCTAATTGATATATTACAGTAATCTATATATATGAAGACAACTTGATTTTTTTCATGTGTAAAAGCTGGAAAATGAGTATACCCTACACGTAG
Source organism: Sepiola atlantica (assembly GCA_963556195.1). NCBI lineage: Eukaryota > Metazoa > Mollusca > Cephalopoda > Sepiida > Sepiolidae > Sepiola > Sepiola atlantica. Next base: position 45,730,042 of record OY744523.1, read on the forward strand.
AGAATCACACCTACTTTGAAAAACTTAGCACAATTATGTTTTAAACAACTATCACTAAACTACATAATCGTGCATTAAAATCTTCAGTGAGGCACCTACATCTTACTCGCACAAAACCATAGTGGAATATCAAGATAGCAGCCTAATTACAATTTTGAAGTAAGACCTCCTACAAAACCCATTTCTCCGGTAAAATAAGATCATACGTTATTTCAAAATTAGCTGGAAAAAATGGTATACACTTTTTTTGTGAATAAGTCACTCACATTGTAAAATGTTTTTTTTTTTAATTTGTCCGCTTTAGTTCAGACAGTAGCTACAGAAACTACACACTTTTCAGTGTCGGCGTGAAGTTTCTTCATTTTGTGTGTATTGTTTACATCAAAATAAATAGTTAAGATAGTTAAGGCTATCGTTGAAGCGTATTTTTTCATGCTTAGAAAAAATACTACCGACGGGCAGACAAAAACAGACAAGCATACACACATAAACTGTCTGTCGTTTGTCTGCCTGTAGTGTGGCTTACCGTCATCTATATATATACGCAGACTTGATTTGTACCCTCTATTTAATTTTAACACATACGGATATTGTTTTCTTGTGTATCTGCCTGCTTGTCTGGCAGTCGTATAACCTTATGTCGGTTTTTTTTAAAATTCAAATTATTGATTCAGAGATATTCCGGACAACGCTGGGCAACGCTGGGCAACGCTGGGCAACGCCGGGCAACGGGTCCTGCGAGTAAAGTATAACATCACAAATAAGGTTAGAATATATGAAGTGAACTAGTTCGGAAGCAAACCGACATTAACGAAAGTACACACACTAACATGTATTTGAAACAAACATAAACCAATTAAATGATGGAATTCACAGACGCATACCATTGAATGCATACACATGCATGCTATATACGATGGACAAAATTGCGCGATGTAATAGCGATACGAATTTACTTACTCCTAAATAGAAAGAATATTTGACTTCAGCGTAAAACAGATTGACACGCGTATATAGCCGCGGCTGATTGTAGATTATAATTTAGTATAGATTCT
>OY744523.1:45738596-45753596 GCA_963556195.1 Sepiola atlantica
TATTTTAAAGAACTGCCTTCACATTGTACTTATAAAGTTGTAATGCAATGTTTTGAGCTGTGTCCATATAATGCTTTCAAAAAATTCAGATAAAAATCCGACGATCACCGTCTGAAAATTCATTTTTCTTCATGTGTTTACTTAAAACAAAGAAGTCTTTTACATGTGTCTCGGGTATTGTCACTACTCTCGAGATATAATATTTTCATACATCGACCGTTTCCGACTGTTCTTATTACCTCTGTCATACACAAAAAAACAAATTAACATATTTGACATAACGAAATACCTGTCATGTTAATTAATATTATTAAAATGTTACTTATACTACTGAAAACGAACATGTTTCTAATAATATGTAAAACAAACAGAAGTTTAATATATGAATCAATGCAAATAATAAATATTAAAGATTAATGAGAATTTGACAATTTTATAAATATTTCAAAATTATAATTTAATAATGAGTAAAATTCAAATTGACGAGTTTATTTATTATCTACTAATATTTAAACATAATGGTACATGAGAGAACATCGTTTGAAACTATGTCATTTTTTCTACTTGAGACGATGATTTAAGCTGAACATATGACAATATTTTTTGTTTTCTCAAACAAAACTTAATTATCTTACCTTGGAGAGATATTCAAATAAAACGGAATATTTGAACTAAAAACGAACGTTCTAAGTCCCAGGAGAACCATCATAAACAAACGCCTCTGTTTGGTCAAGTTTTGAGTTCAGTCACTTTATTTGATAAAGTGATTGCTTTAAATCATATTTGACAAAATAAAAATAAATAACTCAACGTAAACGTCAATTCGATAAGAGCGTGCACTTAGTGTCGTATTAGTAAATAGAAATAATGTCAAGTCTGTAAAATGATTATGAGAAATACACGTGTTTCTCGTAAATCACTCTAAGCTCGAGAAAACTTCAAACGATTAAGTTATTTTGGTTGACTGTGTTTCATCTATCACTAAATATGCCAACCGGGTGTTGGTCGTGATTATTTAAACTTGATATTCGTTTACCTTACTGCAATTGTTTGTTTCACTTTTTTCTTACTTAATTATGTATTAAATAAAAATTGCATTTTTTGAAAAATATTTTTATTGACAACTTAAGACAAATAAATAAATACAGTTTGTAGAATGCAACAGTTCAACAAGTCCGAATAACTATTTGCTTTATGTACGGAGAAATTGAGTGCACATGTTAATTTCTGCTGGGACCGAGTGCGTTTACTTCTTTGTAAATAGAAACGGTACGTAAATGTCTCTGTGTTAATAAGACGACCTATGTTCTATTTAGATGCGAGGGTGTTCTGTTAATATTCACGATCGTAATTTTAGAAATGGTTTGAAAACACAATTACTTCAAATCAATAACAAACACTTCCGTCGATGTAACATTGATCCTATAAAATAACGTATTTTTTATTTATTATTGAGTAAGATAACTGTTACATTAAAACCTATTAGACGTCTGTAAATCTCATGAATACTTTCGATATTTCTCACAATGTGTGTCGGTCAGTAAATTGCTTGCATTGAATGGTTATAAACAAAATAAGGTAAATAAAAAAAATCTCGTCTTTGTTGCATAGTAAAATCAATGAAGCTAGGCAAACGCTAAGCAAGGTAAACTCCAAATATTTGGAAGAATAAACACATTCATGTAGTCTAACACGTGTAATTATTTGTGGCATAGGTTATTTCAGTCATAAGATCGTAAATCGAAACATAATTAAAATTTGGCATGAACATTAAATTTAAATACAAAAGAAACCATGTTAAAGGCTTTTTCGGCCTTTTTGCCAGGAGCAAAGTGTAGTATCTGTTCCGATGGATACTACACCCTATAGACTGGTATTGTCTTGGCCTTCGGGGCTTGATTTACGCCGGTCTATTCGTCTGTCCTGTGCAGTTCTAGGAGGTCCACCCTCCCAGGCTTTGCCTGCCCTCTTTGGGGAGGGGGAAGTTTATAGCTACTGCCCGAGGCACCCCTACCGGGGGATGCCAACAGGGGCTGCCCAGGCATTGTTTGTAGGCCAGAGTGCTCACCTTCTCGGGCGCTGGCTTTTCAAATTCCACATTCCTGACCTTGTGTCACATCTTACCTTGTTGGGGGAAGATAAATAAATAGCTGATATATATTAGATTGCAGTAACTAATTTAATGGCGACGGCGATGCAGCGTAAACAAACTACTCCTGTCGTGATAAAGTGCAAGACAAACGATTAGTGCGTTGTAATGTATTTTTCTTACAAAATACAAATATTTAAAAACAAATTAAAAAGCATGATTATTTTACGCTATTGTTTTTGTAAATACCAATACGTAAATCTATCTCACAATTGTATGAATATAGATATGTCTTATTCATCCGTTCAGATATTTAATGTTGACGACCAAGACTTTTTATAAAAACAGCTCTGCAAGTAATTGAGTTATATCTTCGCAATGTGATGATCGTGATGTATTTTGTTTCCAACGGCCCCTTTCTCACAATGTATAATTGTCAGAGTGCTCACCTTCTCGGGCGCTGACTTTTTAAGCCCCACTTTCTCGACCCGAACTTGGGTCACATCTAGCCTTGTGGGTGTAAGATAAAACTGGCCTTGTTCCTAACCTCCAAGAGAAGAGGTAAATACATACTCTTTTCCCCGTTTTTAAGCGATATTAGCCGACGTTTCTATTGACAATATGTCGACTGAAAGGTACCTTGAGTATTAGTTTTTATTCTGTTAATTTCAGTCGATCTTTTTATGGCTTTTAAAAGTTTTTAATCGACGATTAAATATATTATTTAATATTTCGTTAAACTAATAACGCAACAGTGTTTCATCAGTGCGTTTTTTATTTGTCGCATGTTCTTGGCCATTTGGCTAAGATCAAAGTGTAGTATCTGTTCCGATGGATACTGCACCCAATAGACTGGTATTGTATTGACCTTTGGGGCTTGATTTACGCCGATCTATGGGTCTGTCCGGTGCAGTTCTAGGAGGTCCACCCCCCAGGCTTTGCCTCCCCTTTTTGGGGAGTAGTAAGTTTATTGCCTACTGCCTGAGGCACCCCTACCGGGGAATGCCGACTGGGCTGCCCAGGCAATTTTAAAACCCTAGTTTCCCGACCCGACCTTGGGTCACATCTTACTTGTGGGAGTAAGATAAAAACTGGCCTTATTCCAAACCTCCAAGAGAGGAGGTAAATTATAATCTTTCCCCGTTGTTAAGCGATATTCGCCGACGTATCTATTGGCAATATGTTTGCTGAAAGGTACCTTGAGTATTAGTTTTTATTCTTTTAATTTAAGTCGATCTTTTTATGGTTTTTAAAAGTTTTTAATCGACGATTAAATATATTATTTAATATTTCCTCTCTTTTTTTTCTTGTGATAGTGCCCCGACTCGTTATATTTCCGTTCATCATATTTAAACACATTAAAGGTGTGTATATATATATATATATATATATATATATATATATATATATATATATACATAAATATAAATATTTATATACATATATGTATATAATATATATATATACATATATATATATATATATATATATGTATATATATATATATATATATATATATATATATATATATATATATATATATATATATATAATCCATGGTAGTATAAACATCCACAGGGTAGAAATCAAAAGGGTATCAAACTCGGCTTATAAAAAAGTGATCTATGAAAATATAGAGCTGTATTATAAATGGTTTTATTCAAACATGTACAAACTGGAATGTCAGTGTATCGATCTACAGCTATCAATAGCTGAAGTCTCATTAGGGAGAAAGTTATTTTGTGATCCAACACCGACTGGGTAGGTCTACAAAAAAGCCTTCTGCCGGATGACACCTCAGCCTTTCATAGCTGTAGACCGATCACATAGATATGCCAATGTTGCAGACTGTGCCCATGTTTGAACAACACCATTCATATATATATATATATATATATATATATATATATATATATATATATATATATATAAATATTTATACATATATATAAATATATGTATATATATATATGTATATGAAATAGATATGTATATTTATATATATGTATATATATATAAATATACATATATATGTGTATATATATAAATATACATATCTATATATGTATATATATATATGTATACACATATATATATCTATGTATATACACATATACATATAAAGGTATATATATACATATATATATATATATACATATATATGTATATATACATACATATGTATATATACATGCATATACATATATATATATATATATGTATATATACATACATATGTATATATACACATATATATATGTATATATATATATATACATATATGTATATATGTATATACACACACATATATATATATATATATGTATATATATATATGTGTATATATATATATAGTTATAGGTATGTATATATATATACATGTATATATGTTTATATATGTATATATATATATATGTATATATATATATATACATATATATGTATATATACATATACATATATGTATATATATATACATATATATATGTACATATATATATACATATATATATATATATACATATATATATATATATACATCTATATATATAAACATATGTGTATACACATAAAATAGATCATTCAGTGAAGCCCGGGGTTGTTCCAATAAAAACAAGCTCGATGATACTCGATAACATAGTACAGAGCATGTATATGGTATTTTATGCAGGCTTACTAAAACATTCCTTTCAGAACACCAATGATCATTATTAAATATTTTTTCTTACAAATATTATTTATTCAAATTAAATGTGTATTCTCTATACGTGTTTCACTACCAAGCAGGTACTTGCTTGGCAGATCATCAGTGAAATTAAATGTCTGGAATAAGGGTTTTTACTGCCGACAAAACACAATGTTGCGTGGCAATAGTTGAGGTCACTAAAGAAGAGAAGAGGGAAAAATTTTAAATAAAAGTTAAAATTAAAATTAAAAAACAAGATAGAACAATGAAAAAAAAAATGTCCTAGAAAATGTCTTAGAAATGTAGCTCGTGCATTATTTGGTCAACCAAGCCAACAAGCAAATAATCGGTCCCAAATGCATTAAAAAAACCGGAACAATGTGCGATAATACACTTTCACGTCGGGCGGCACAATGATGAAAAAAATCCCCCCCCCCCCGCCGCAAACAACAAACTAAAACATTCGAGATACCGCTCACAAATTACCATTCCAATCCAATTATTGTATGGGAATTTGAAATCTAATTCATCACAAAGTAAAGCAACATAAATGTTCGTCCGAAATGCCAGCGGAAAGACGAGCCTTATTTCAAGGGCTGACTTGTTCTCCTTCGAAATAAACACACGACGAGTTGAACATCAATCTCGCAGAAACTCTCATTTATTTTAAGAAAAAATCTTAATTAGTAGATAGGAACTATTTATTCAAAATACTGTTTCTAAAAAATTCTATTATTAAAATTAGCTTTTATAGAAATTAATTATCTAGTGTCTACGATGTCATTTTACATTTTGGTAAAATATCCTCCATTTAATTATCTGCCGATTATAATCGTGTTGTAGTTTAACGAAGCGAAAAAACCTATCCCGCAGTAATTATTTTTAAAAAATTATTCATATATCAAAAATAAAATGTTATTATAAAAAAGTTTCTACAAAAATCTAGTTATTATTTTAAATAATTTAAAATATTTCCTAAACGGCTGTGTCTGTTTACAACTCTCTGGGGAGAATATTATTCTATATTCCATAAATAAATATTACTACGGAATATCGTTATCAGAAATCTATTTTCTATTTAAAAAAAAACATTTTTTAATGGACGGGGTTATTTTTTACCACTTTACGTGAACATAACATCATAACCTGAGATCGACTAGGGAGTTGAGCAACGTGAATCTATCTTCTTGCGTCTCCGAAGCCCCTGAGTATGCATCTGACACTGAGGATAATTTACCAACAGCTTCATATAGAAAATTCTATAAAATAGGAACTCACAAGAACCCACCTCACATCCCTGCATTGGAAAGCTTCGAAGCGGATATGCATAATATGGTTAAAAATATCAAAACCAAAAATAGATCACAATATTGGAATCCTACCATTGAACATTTCCACAGGACACAGACACGGATTAGGAATAACTTTAACATTACAGTTCCAGCAGATAAAACATTAAACACATACCCCATGAATATGGAAACATACGACAACCCAATCCTGAAAGAACTGAATAAAAACTACAAGACCGTAGGGAATGGGGTGTTACAGGATATTAACTCGACCGCTCTTAAGATCTGCGCGGAGATTGCTATAGAGGGTAATGTTGAGATCTATACCCCTAAATGCCCTCGTTCTACGCTTAAGAATCATGAGCCAGATTTTAGTAATAACCCATCCATTATGCTGATCTCGCCGTGTATTTCAGACATGGGTGCAATCAGCAAGAAACTACTAGACATAATATTGCCAGGAATTAAACGCAAAACTCAATTGAATCTGTGGACCTCATCAGAAGAAGTGCTAAGTTGGTATAAGGAATTACACATTACTAATCAAAGTCAATTAATCATGTTTGATATAGATTCATACTATCTCCCCATATCCTCTTCGTTACTTGAAAAGGCACTTACCATAGCTAGAAACGAATCCAACATTACATATATAATATAATTAGACTAGCAAGAAGACTCTAATATCATACAATGATAAGTTATGGACTAGAAAGGACAGGGAAAACAATTTCGATATTACTATGAGGGCTGGACTCAGCGCAGGTTTCTGACCTGGTAGGGATACATATCCTCAGAGAAATTGGTATTAAATTACCTGAACTGGCGGGCGGTCTATATAGAGACGACGCTTTATTCTTTGTCAACACAAGTATAAGGAATCTTGAAACTAAGAAAAAAACACTCAACATATTCTTCAGCTCAATACAACTTAGCATAAATATAGATATAAACTACCGGAGGGTCAATTTTTGGGATATTACGTTTAATCTATGCAACAACACATATGAACCTTATCACAAGCCCAACCACACACTCTACTATATCGACGCTAAATCGAATAACCCACCGATGGTGAAAAGAGCCATTATTGCTGCAATCTCGAGTAGGATATCTAAGCTGTCCAAGAATCAACAAATATTCGACGGCAGTAAGAAGTTCTACAATGAAGCTGTAACCAGATCACAATATAAGGAAAACATTTTTTACCTTGTGCCTCCTTCAGTTCGGAATGGGGGACTAAACGGGAAACGATCGCCTCTCGATCAATGGTTTCATATAATAGGGCAATGGGCAAGGCTAGATATAGGACACATGGTGTATCCCACGGTAATGTAAACCAGGTAGGGAGGGAACCGGTTAATAATAATATTCCTGAAGTTGGAAGTAACGAATTGAACACACATGCTACCCAAATCACGGGGAGGATAAAAAGAAAAATAGGAGAAGGACCACTACATGTTTCACCCCCCCTATAGCCAGCATATTAAGACTAATATCCTAATGATTTGTATAGCATAGTGGAAAAAAACCTTCCAAGGGATAGCAGATTGGGGGGGAATCATTAACAAAACTACTGTAAAACTGTCTTATTCAACCTGTAGACATATATCCGCATCCATCATAGGATATAATAATTCTAAGATAACTAAGACAAGGGATGCCATGTTCTCTTCTGGTGTTGATCCCAGTAACACCAGTTCAGTGAGAACCACCGTTGTAAATATACGTAGTAGTAGAACATCCAGCAACGACTCAGCACACAACTGTAACTGCAGAGCTTCTAACATCTGTCCACTGGGGGAACTGTAGTGTTTCAAGCAGTGTCTACAAATTCGATGTGATAACAGAAAGTAGTAGGAGATCATATATCGGATCCACCGGGGGATAGTTCAAAGATAGTTTCAGAAATCACATGAGTTCATTCAGGGGAGGCGAAAGGGAAGGCATAGTAGGGCTTACATTACTGTTGGCCGTTTTGTGAGATACCTCATTGCTAGGCAAGACCCTTTCGAACTGAAATGGTTCATTTTGGGAAGGGCTAACAAATATAAACCGAACAAAAGGAAGAGATGCAACCTATGTGCATTAGAGTCGTACAACATCATGCCATCTAGAGAGAATGTACTTAACGCTAGGCAGGAAATACTACAATGATGTCTGCATAGAAACAGTTGCCTAAAACCTGGATAGGAGGGGAATTAGGGGAAGTATAAACTTACATCAGAGATAGGCAGGATGGTCCCTTCTCTGAGGCAATCATGGGCAATAATTAGTGTATAATATTAAGGCTAAGAGATAGTAACACGTACTTATGCTAAGATATGACTTGATTCGATTATTAGCGGAGGCTCGGGACTTAGGTTGCGGGTGATAAGGTAGGAATATTCTATCGGAATAAGACCGATTGATAGTCAACTATAGTAAATACTTCTTCAGCAGAATAGAGGGGGGATTTTGTAACATATAAAAAGATAATGGAATAATAAATAATAGATCACAATTATTCTCAGAAATAGATATATTATACGAAATGCATTAGGAATGTTAAGTGATTTTAAGTCAAAAATAAGAAATAACAACTTGGATGCTATCACTATTTAATTAAATTAGGTTAACTTAAATTAGGTTTTTATTAGATTTAATTAAATAAAACACTGGATGGCAAGAATGGAGGAAAAAAAATTAAAAAATTAAAACATTAAAAAAAAAGAAATAATATTTAAGGAATAAATAATTAAAAAAACATGTATTTCTGAAAAGAGAAACAATTGAATTGTTCTGAAAAGTATTTTGTACAGGGGTTTTATATTAGTAATATGAAAGTCTACCGTTACTTAACGAGTTAGAGTGTTATTTTCCCGTAAAATGGCCAAAAATAACCCCGTCAATTTAAAAGATTTTTTTAAAATAGGAAATAGATTTCTGATAACGATATTCCGTAGTAATATTTATTTATGGAATATAGAATAATATTCTCCCCAGAGAGTTGTAAACAGACACAGCCGTTAAGGAAATATTTAAAATTATTAAAAATAATAACTAGATTTTTTTAGAAAACTTTTTTATAATAAGATTTTATTTTTGATATAGTAATAATTTTTAAAAAAATCATTTCTGCGTGATAGTTTTTTTTCGCTTCGTTATCCAACAACACGATAATAATCGGTAGTTAATTAAATGAAGGATATTTTCCCAAAATGTAAAATGATATCGTAGAAACTAGATAATAACTTTCTATAAAGAATAATTCTAATAATAGAATTTTTTAGAAACAGTATTTAGAATAAATAGTTTCTATCTACTAATTAAGATTTTTTTCTTAAAATAAAGGAGAGTTTCTGCGATATTGACGTTCAACTCGTCGTGTGTTTATTTCGAAGAAGAAAAAGTCAGCCCTTGAAATAAGGCTCGTCTGACAACTGGCATTCCGGACGAACATTAATGTTGCTTTTCCTTGTGATGAATTAGATTTAGAATTCCCATACTATCATTGGATTGGAATGGTAACTTGTGAGCGGTACTTGAATGTTTTAGTTTTATGTTTGCGGGGGGGGGGGGATTTTTTTCATCATTGTTCCGCCCGAGGTGAAAGTGTATTATCGCATATTGTTCCGTTTTTTGGGTTTTTGTTTAATGCATTTAAGGCCGATTATTTGCTTGTTGGCTTGGTTGCAGAAATAATGCACGAGCTACATTTCTAAGACATTTTCTAGGACATATTTTTTGTCATTTTTTTTCTTGTTTTTTAATTTAAATGTTAAGTGTTATTTTTATTTTTTCCTCTTCTCTTCTTAAGTTACCTCAACTATTGCTACGCCACATTGTCTGTTGTCAGTAGTTTCAACCCTTATTCCAGACATTTAATTTCCCTGATGATCTGCCAAGCAAGTACCTGCTTGGTAGTGAAACACGTGTAGGAAACACATTTAATTTGAATAAATAATATTTGTAAGAAACAATTTTTAACAGTAATCATTGGTGTCCTGAAAGGAATGCGTTGGTAAGCCTTCATAACATCGCATATATATATATATATATATATATATATATATATATATATATATATATATATATATATATATATATATATATATATATGTATATATACATATATATATACATGTATATATATATACATATATGTATTTATATATATAATACATATGTATATGTATATATATATATATATATATATATATATATATATATATATATGTATATATATATATATATATATATATATATATATATATATATAATCTAGTAATCCATACACGGGTGTTAAGTCGACACTACATAACATCGGTGCAACAGACTTAGTAAGATTCGAAAGCGGAGACCTCACAACTACTTATGGTGCTACATATCTGAAGCAATCTGCTGAAGGAAATTCTCCCCACTTAGCATTGTGCAATATTCCGACGTACAATAATAGACACGTGTTCTATTATTAGTATCGTATATTAAAATCAAATAAATAAACATCACACAGTATGATATATATATATATATATATATATATATATATGTATATATATATAAATATATATATGTATGTATATATATATATATATTTATATTTATATATATATATATATATATGTATATATATATATGTATATATATGTATATATATATATATATATTTGTATATATACATATATATAAATTTATATACATCGTTAGAGAGAGATAAACACAGACACATAGCAATACGCAAAAATAGAATTGATAATTTCTTTAAAAACAACACTTAATGTTCAAAGATAGTACAATTTAATATTCTATTATATGCCCGTATACACTTGTCTTTGGGATTGACGACCCGGGTTCGATCCCACTCACGGCATGCGAATTTTCGAGTCTGAAAACTCCCAGCAGTAAATGACTAAAGTTCAGGGAAGGTTCAAGGCAGCGGAAGGAGAGGGAGGGGCTCCACCTTCCATATGCTGTGCCCTAGACACGGTGATTCTAAACAAATCACCGCTGCTACGGCCATGGGCAGTGTGTGATGTCGGCAACGACACTCGTGCGCGTCCAAGCTATGCGACCTTTACCTTACCTTTACCTTACCTTTACCATATACTCTGTAAACATCAATTTCATATCAGCACTGAAGTAAAATAAGTGGTTTGCTGTTTTTATCTACAATGCTAATTTCACTTACGAATATCAGGCAAAAGGTGTTTCAAAATATATCATATACACATGAGTCCTTAATTAGTTTGTTTGTCCTTTATTAGTTTGTTTTGCAGATGTTTTAGAAATTGTCTGTAACTTTTAGACAGCTTTTCGCCTCAAACTGTAATACGTCTTCGAAGAATATATAAATCACAGATGTCCGGAATAGTATATCAATTTAACAAGAAAGTGTTCAATCTTTTAAAAGTGTGTGTCACTCCGTAATAAGTAATCAATTAACCCACTGGTCTTAGTTACCATCAAGTAAAACGTTGTATATATATATATATATATATATATATATATATATATATATATATATATATATATATATATATAACTTCTTTGTAGAATGGTAGGAAACATCCCAGCAGAGTGCTCGATTAATTAAGAATTAAAGTTAAAAATTAAGAGCATAATATTTATTTATTCTGGTACAGAAAAATTAGTACAACATTCGTACCGTCGGTTTCAAGCACGGAAGGTCTTACCCATCCGGCTCTCTTCAGCTTCTGTTGTCATCTGTTTTGGAAATGTGAGGTCACATGACACTCTTGTTGGGACGCGTTATTTGCTCAGTGTGTTGTGTGTTTGTTTAAATTTGAATTTAGTGTAATAAGACCGTTGAGATTTAAAGAATTTCTGTTAAAAAGTTTGTGTAATTCATTTGTGGGTGGGAAGTGTTTGTCGAGTAACTTGAAATTTTCAACCAAGCAGCACCATATTACAACAAAGCACTCCGCGACAGCGGGTTCAGAGAAGAAATCTCATACACCCCCAACCGAGACCAACCACGGGGGACCCGCAATAGAAGGAGATCGGTGATCTGGTTTTCCCCACCCTATTCGACCAATACCAAAACAAAGGTAGGCCAACTTTTCCTCAAGTTACTCGACAAACACTTCCCACCCACAAATGAATTACACAAACTTTTTAACAGAAATTCTGTTAAAGTCAGCAATTCCACTGCCCCTTCAATAAGAAAAATTATCTCTGCAGAACCCAAAACAATTACAAACGCAGGCTGCTCATGCCAAGACAAAAACAACTGCCCCCTGGAGGGAAATTGCAAAATCAATTCAATCATATATGAAGCAACCGTCACAGACCAGAATACCAGTAATGCAGAAAAATATATTGGGATGACGAAGGGAAACTTCAAACAAAGGCTATACGCACACAGAAACTCCTTCAGATACAAAAACAAGGCTAATACGGCACTCGCGACCCGAATATGGCAGCTTAAAGAAGAAAATACACCCTTCACCATCAAATGGAAAATAATTGAGAGAAAACCATCCTTCTCTCCAGCCATAAACAGATGTCCTCTATGTGACGCTGAAAAATACCACATTTCAAAGGCCATCATCGATCCGAATACAGCCTGTTTAAATGTACGCGATGAAATATTCAGGGGGTGTGTCCACAAGAGACAAGCATTGCTTATAAACTGGTCTGACCGATTCACATAATGTCTAACTACCCCCCCACCTCTACTAATATAAACACAATAAAAACGAACAAATACCTCATCAACCTATATCCACTTAAACTTCAAGAGCAAAAACTCCGACCTTCACAAAAATACAAAAATATTTAATTTATCTATCAGTCACTAGATTACTCTACAAATCCATTTAAACAAACTATATCCACATAAATTCCAAGAGCAAAAACTTCGACTTTCACCAAAATACAAAAATGCAAAAATATTTAATTCATTCATCAACCACTAGCTAAATCTACAAACCTATTTTAACAAACTCAAATATTTCATATTTCCAACTTAGTTACCTCCCTTAGGACCGAATTTCTTCATTAAAATCACTCCAATCTGGGAATAAGATATTTACACACTAACGTTTCTTTAGAACGCATACCTTCAAAAATATAACGGCTAATGATACAAATTCATAATTTGGCTCACGGGAATTTCAGAGAAACCCTTTCTTTATTTTTGTTTTTAATTTTTAATTTTTAATTTTTAATCTTTAATTTTTAATTTTTAATTTTTAATTTTTAAATTTTATTCTTTATTATTATTATTATTTTTAATCTTTAAATTTATTTTTAATTTATTTTTATTTTTATTTTTATTCTTGCCATTTTTATTCTTGCCATTTTTATTCTTTCTTTCTCTCTCACTCTTTTTTATTCTCTACATTTTTATTCTCTATATTTTTTTAACCCCTTTTTTTATTCTTCTTTTTTATACCTTTTTATACTCTTTCCCTTTTTTTATTCTTTTATTCTTAGTATTGAAATGTTTTTTATATATATATGTTTTTTATATTTATTTATATATATATATTTTTTCATATATATATTTTTTCATATATATTTTTTTATTTTTTACCCCCCTTTTTTTATTCCCTTTTTTATTCCCTTTAATCTTGACTTCCTTCGTGTTTTAAATCTCAACGGTCTTATTACACTAAATTCAAATTTAAACAAACACACACAACACACTGAGCAAATAACGCGTCCCAACAAGAGTGTCATGTGACCTCACATTTCCAAAACAGATGACAACAGAAGCTAAAGAGAGCCGGATGGGTAAGACCTTCCGTGCTTGAAACCGACGGTACGAATGTTGTACTAATTTTTCTGTACCAGAATAAATAAATATATATATATATATATATATATATATATATATATATATATATATATATATATAAAGATAAAGATAGATGGACGAACAGTGATAAACATGTACGAATGTCCAAATTTATTTCAAACTTCAAATGTTCCATGCAAGGTATATTCTGTGATAAAACTAGGCTTATTGTTATTTCCTTAAGCCAAGGCTTTTCAAAGATTGAGATCTTATACATGTATTTATATATATATATATATATATGTATATATATATTATATATATATATGTATACATATATATGTTTATATGTTATATATATATACATATACATATATGTATATATGTACATATGTATATATATATATATGTATATATACATATATACATATATATGTATATATATAATATATATACATATATATATACATGCATATATATATATATATGTATATATGTATATATATGTATATATATACATACATATATATGTATGCATATATATATGCATATATACACATATATATATACATATATATACATATATATACATGTATACTCCCATATATATACATATATATATACCCATATATATATACATATATATACCCATATATATATACATATATATACCCATATATATATATATATATATATATATATATATATATATATATATATATATATATATACTAGCAAGACTACCCGGCGTTGCCCGGCGTGATAAAAAACAAAGTAGTAGAAATTAAATAGTGTGTGTAACATCTTTATATAAACACATCAACTCTCTTCCTTTCTCTAGCCGTCTCTCTTTCCCTGACCCCGATTATTTCCATCCCCCCTTTAACCCTCTATTTCTCTTTTTCCCATATGATTCTTCTCTTGTTTAAATGTGTTAAAAACTAATAATAATGTTATTCATCCTCGCCGGAGTCATCCGCTTTCAATATAATAGAGTAATGTTACATTTATTGCACCGGGACATGAAAAAAATACAAGAACCATGCATTGGCCGTATACTGCACAAGTACCATGCCCCGAATCATATACTGAACAAGTACCATACCCGGATCATATACTGCACAAGTACTATACCCTGGTTCATATACTGCACAAGTAACATGCCCCGGGTCATGTTATGCACAAGTAC
>OY744523.1:45761096-45773596 GCA_963556195.1 Sepiola atlantica
GTCCTTCTCAGGTATTCTTTTCCAATCTTCTCTTTCATTTCTGTTGATTTGATTGTGTCTGGTGTCAAAACTCACAAATATGTGTTGCTTTTTTGTTCATCTAGCGTCCTCATCTGCACTTGGCTGGGTAGTTCCATGCCCTCAGTCGTCTCCAGCTTTTTTTTAAATCTCTAGCAATGCCCACTTTTCCATTCCGAATTCCATTTTAATGTCCTGACTGAAGATTCTGGTCGTATTTATCAGCTTTTCCTGTTCTTTTTTACTTTTTGCAAATAGCCTCAGGTCGTTCATTTACATGAGATGGTATATTCGTTGTTCTCTGCATGTGAACTTGTATCCGGCATCACATTTACTGAGTATGTAGTTAGATGGAATCATGGCTATGATAAACAGTAGTGGTGAAAGCCAGTCTCCTTGGAAAATGTATCTCTGTATGTTTATCTCCGTTAAGTATTGTCATCCAGCTGTCAGTTCTAATCTCCATGTATCGATTTCTTCCTTGATTAGATTAATAATCCCGTTGTGTATCTTGTACATTTTTAAACATTCAATTATCCATGCTTGAAGGATTAGGTCGTACGCTTTCTGATAGTCAATCCATGTCATAGATATGTTATTTTTTTTGCTTTTTACTTCTTTCATGATATTTTGATGTATGTATAACAGATCATGTGTCTCTCTTTTCCCTTTCTGGCATCCTTCTTTGTTCCTCAGGAAATAGTCCAGGGAATGGTAAATTTGCTCTCTCAGTTGTGCCATTAGGTTTTTCTACAGTGTCGGTAAACAGGTTATTGTTCTGTAATTACTTGAAGTTGTTGGCGTTGGAGTAAATATAATATGCTAATGACTTAAGCGAGGAAGGTTGTGAGTAGCGGTTTGAGTAGTTTAGAAATGTTATAGATGGTCCTTCAATGCTGGAACCTATAGGTCTAATTTGGGCGTGTTTTGGTCTTGTGTGTTTTATATATGTATATATATATATATATATATATATATATATATATATATATATATATATATATGTACATATATGATATATATACATATCTATCTATGTATACATACAAGTATATATATATACATATATAATGTATATATTTATATATATATATATATACATATATAGTGTATATATTTATATATATACATATATATACATATATAATATCTATCTGTCTCTCTATATCTATCTATCTCTACCTCTCTCTTACTCTATATATGTCTGTGTTTATATACATATATGATATGATATATATATATAACTATCTCTCTCTCTCTATATATATATATATATATGTATATATACACATAGATGATATATATACATACATAATGTATATAAATGTATATATATATACATATATGATATATGTATATACATGTATATATATTTACACATATATGATATATATATATATAATATATGTGTACATATAACATATATATATATATATATATAAATACATGTATATTATATATATGTATATATTTATGTATATATCATATATGTATATATATATCATATATGTATATGTATCATATATGTATATATATCATATATGTATATATATCATATATGTATATATCATATATGTATATGCATATATATATGTATATATATGCCATCTATGTATGTATATATATCATGTATATATACAATATATGAATATATATATATATATATACATATATAAAATACAAAGGATAAGGTTAAATAAAATACGTTTTAAAGCAAGTTTAAAGGTGCGATATTTTTTTTTTTAAGAGAATTGATACCGATTTTTTTCCTTTTTTGTTTATAAACTTTCATGTTTAGTTTATAGTACATATGAATGTGGCTTCTTCAGTGTAGTGGTAGATCCGGCTGCCCAATAAGATCGGATCTAGAACTACACTGAAGAGGCCAATTCTATCTTGGCGAAATTAATAAGTACTAACCAAAATAAAATTTTATAAAAAAAAGGAAAAAAAAAATCGGTATCGATTTTTCTTCTTTTTTATTTAAATATCGCATCTTTAAACTTGCTTTAAAAGGTATTTTATTTTACCTTACCCCTTTTTCTTTAATTCTTGTTGGATGCTTTAAAGAAGGTATAGACTTTTCAAATATATACATATGCTACGTGCAAGCGTAATCTTGTACCGAAAGTGAGAAAAATAACACCTCATTTACCGGCTGCAACCACTACACCGGCTGTCACATAAAGTCGGATCTACAACTACACTGAAGAGGCCAATTCTATCTTGGCGAAATAAGGCTGTACTATAAACTAAAAATGAAAGTTTATAAAAAAAATGGAAAAAAAATCGGTATCGATTTTACTTTTAAAAAGAAAAGTATTGCATCTTTAAACTTGCTTTAAAAGGTATTATTATCCCTTACCCCTTGTTCTTAAATCCAATTTGTTTGCTTTAAAGAAGGTATGAACTTTTCAAATATATATATATATATATATATATATATATATATATATATATATATATGAAGCAATCCAACAAAAGATATAAGCGTCAACTAATATCTTATAATTAGTGAAACATCCGGATAAAAAAACTGAAGCTCAATATACTGGATAGAGCATTAATATTATAATATAAAATGAAGCAATAAAATAAGGTGTCAATCAAATTTTATTAGAATTCAAAGTTCATGCAAAGCATCCTTAAGTCCTTAGCTTATGAGTTTTCAAAGATAATTCTTCTCTTCAGAGGACCATTACCGCAGTTATACTACTACAGGCAATAAAATTACGCTTTGAAAATATATAAAATTATATACACAAATATATAAAAATACATAACATCAAACATATCAATCCAAAAACATACTTTTGTTGAATCCATACAGTCCATCCAGGTCATACAAGTTGAGAAGCATAATCAGGAAGGACATTACTCCAAGATACAAACAGCAGTCCAAATATGTGAAATTGAAGGGGCCGGCAAAGTTATCCAGTCGCGAAATGTGTCCATATTCAATGTTAATGATAAATAAATCAATCAAAATAATACAAAAAATCCAATCAAAGTTTCGCTCTTCTGGCTAGATGTGATGGGAGTCCGTCTTATTTTGCTCAATTCGGATTTAGCGGGTTTCCTAATTAAACAACGAATTTGGATTTGATTAGAGTTGCACATGTTGGGATCTCGGAACTTTGATTGGACTTTTTGTATTATTTTGATTGATTTATTTATCATTAACATTGAATATGGACACATTTCGCGACTGGATAACTTTGCCGGCCCCTTCAATTTCACATATTTGGACTGCTGTTTGTATCTTGGAGTAATGTCCTTCCTGATTATGCTTCTCAACTTGTATGACCTGGATGGACTGTATGGATTCAACAAAAGTATGTTTTTGGATTGATATGTTTGATGTTATGTATTTTTATATATTTGTGTATATAATTTTATATATTTTCAAAGCGTAATTTTATTGCCTGTAGTAGTATAACTGCGGTAATGGTCCTCTGAAGAGAAGAATTATCTTTGAAAACTCATAAGCTAAGGACTTAAGGATGCTTTGCATGAACTTTGAATTCTAATAAAATTTGATTGACACCTTATTTTATTGCTTCATTTTATATTATAATATATACATATATATATATATATATATATATATATATATATATAGAGAGAGAGAGATAGATAGATAGATAGATAGATAGATAGATAGATAGATAGATAGATAGATAGATATATAGATAGATAGATAGATAGATAACGAGAGAGAGCAAGAGATATATACAAGCATATAGAGTAATACACCGACAGAGACACTGGAAGAGAGTGGAGCAAATAGAGAGTAATATGTGTAGATTATTGTCACTTTGTGTTCATTATATAGGGAACGTCATCACCGGGTAAATGAACATAGTACGAACACAAATATTAATGCTTCATTATTCCCACACACGCATGTGCAGTTGGTTTCTTCTGTAGATTTCTATTAAGATATAATGCCTAATTTCTCTCGGGGATTCAGTCCATCTTAAATTATCAAGTAAATCATACAAACTTCCATAACTTAAATTGTTTTGAACATTTTCTAATAATTTACACTCCTTACTTTATAGATGCAATCTCTAATACAATTTTACTTAATATTTTTTGCGATATCTTCAATTCAAGTAAATGAACTGGCTGAGGTTATTATGCAGATTAAAATAGTGTTACATAAAAGCCTCTAAACATTGATATTGTTTAGATTTAATATACATAGATGTGTGCTCGATCAAACGAGTCAGGAAATCAAAGTAAGGAAAATGATTTGTAAGAAACGTTTGCGCAAGCGTAATGCTATAAAATGAGTTAATCATTTCTAAGCCTCGTGTGCGCAATGACATCTAAATAAGTTAAACGATTCATAAGACTAGTGGACGTATCGTAAACACAATATAAATGAGCTAAATCCTTCCGAAGACTAGTGTGCGCATGCTGAATGAAATGGAAATAAGTTAAATGCTTCATAAACGTAGTGTGCACATTCTCAATGAAATCAGAATAAGTAACAGTGTTCTAAAGATTAATGTTCGCATTTGTAATGACGTCAAGATGAGTATTTTTATGAAAATCGCTCCAGACAAGACATGACACCACTTGCTGAAACGAAGTAACACGGAGAAATTATTACCGCAAAAAAAGAGATACCAATTGACTTTAGTGTTCAAGGTCAATGCTATAGATGCGATAAACACAGTCACCAGGAAGAGAGTTCTACAAGTCTTCAGTTCTTGGAAATAAGCTACTGTAATAGGAAGCTGTATAACAATGTAGTATCAACACATTGAATTGATGCCTACCACTCTACCAACGAGTCCAACGTTCAACAAATGGAATCATGTAAAATATCACACATTTCGTAAGAACCTATGTCATAATAGTATTTATAGAACAGACTGAGACAAACAACATCGCGTCCATAAAAGATACAGTGCAAAGCAGAAAAAAAGGAAAGCCAATCAAATTACAAGTCTGTTTTAGCACCTATTCAAGCACTTTCAAATGGGACAGAGATTAACAAGCCCAAATATGACAAAAGTAATCCATACAGTACTTTTGTGATCAGAATTAGTGTTATCATTCCTTAGACTATTCTTGTATATGTTGTTAATGTGTTAATCGTACATACTTTTATTAATATTTAATATTAATAATATCAACACTATTATACATATTTATTGTATTTAAATCATGTATAAGGCATATTCTTAAAAGTAGTGTATTTAACGCGTCGTCTTATATTATAATAAGTACTAAATTGTTTTGGTTTAATAGATGACTACCCAATAAGCACCGATACATTTAATATGGTTACCATTTACTTATTTCTTGATCCTGTGTAATGTCTTTGTATATACGGGACATATTTACATTTTCTGAGTCATCGTATTTAATGTATTGTGTGTTTAATATATCGTATTGTTTGTTTATCAATCATACTTTCGTAGTCGTATGCATGCGTTGTATGGATTCAATTACTATGATAAGGGATTGACATATTTTATTATAGCATGCCTTTCATAAGCCATTACTTTTCAGATAAATCATGAAACACATCACACAACAGGGTCCAGGCCTAACTAATAAAACAACAATATTTTAAAAGAAATCGGCTCCGTTAATCTACATGCATTTCCACGAGGATACTCCACTGATATATACGCTTTTCCACCAATTCAATGGCTTTTTTGTACAACGATTTGTATTTGGCATGAAAAAACGAATTTTTTTTTCTTCCGATATATCATATTCATGAAAGTAAGCTTTTTTGTCTCTGGAACAGTTTGCAAAAAGTTAGAATTTGCATGGAACCAGATCTATAGAAGAAGGTATTCGCGGATTTATTCTTAGTTTAATTCAAATAAGTTTGCCATCGTTGCAGCTGACTTCTTGCACAATGCATAGTGGGAAATCGTATTTTTCTTTATTGGATTGATTTCACGTGATACTATCGATTTTTATCCGGAGTCAAATTGTTAATCCATCTTTTACGAATCTATTAATTGTTAACTATTGGCGCAAAAAATATTGTTTTCCGATGAAACAGTTCCAACCAAGTCTCTGCTGTTGTTATTTATCGACTTTGTCCAAACGCAAAATTAACTTTTTTACACAGCTTTCTCATTGGCAACTCTTCATGCGAAACAATGAAAACACTGCCACCTTAAAAATAAAACTAATTTCCAATCGTACGGAATTTCATTTTACGATAAGGCAAACTAGTTTTAGAAATGCGTACACCTATTTGTGAAAACTGCGGGTTTTTGTCGACCTAAGCATACGACACCATTCACATTGTTTCCTGCAGAGCATTACCGTGAGGCTTTGTCTGAACAATATGTTTCTATTCAGGAACCCATGCTAAACTAACGGAGAAGATTCACACGTTTTTATATGCAACAGTAGCTTAAGTTAATAACTGCAATTTTAAACTCATAATCTGATTCTGCTCTAATTTTGACATAGACAATCTGAATATCAAATGCTTTATAGCAATCATATGTATTTTTATTAGTGTCAGACTCGAGTCAGATTGAGGTATGTCTTATTGAATTGTTCGTTTACCTCAGTTCTGCAATGTATAATCGTTCTAAACAATTCCACAACGTATTTATTTCAAGAAAGAATGATTTAAAATTGGATCGATATTCAGTAAAATCGATGATTATTCGAAGAAAGTTAATGTTGAATCAACATAAATGAACCCCTCTAAAGACTGAGATACAAGAACTGATATTATATCGACAGGCGTCACGAAACAATGTCACCAAGTCGATAAATTAGAAGCGCATCTGTCACCGAATCTAAATTATTCATTCAATCAGTAATTTTTCGGCTATGAATTAAATCAATTGTATCACAACGAACAGCGTCGTTTGGCAGTTGTAGCCGACAGACGATCATCATGAGGCAATGGTGTCTGTTTAGTTGCTCATATTTCTGGAAATGTATTTACACACAAATCCGAGTCCCAATGGAAATACGGACTCAGCAATAATCAGTTTTAAGTGACAGTTTCGCGAAATTAAAAACTCACTCATCAGTTAGGGTGATATTAAAACTACAACTAAGAATAATGTCAGATTTCTACCTGAGCATGGCTGACGAAATGAGAGCTGGATTTATCACATAAAGATATCCGTTCCAGGGCTCGACAAGACCCACACAAAGAATGTCGGAGGTTATATCGGTTGAAGCGTTGTGATAATAACATCTAAGATGAGCAAAGTAGTAAAACTTATATTAATAATTATAATATAAACAATTATTAAAATATGGGAATAACAAGTCCACTTTAACTTCATATGTTAATGAATTACATATTAAGTAATCGTCGTTTATTTATTTATTTATTTATTTTCTGATATCAGTGATGGAAAAACAATCCATTAAATAAGATCTGAAATAAGATCTACTAATTTCCTATTCACATTATATTTAGTACGTTTATTTTTTCTGCGATTGCTTCAAATTCTACATTAAACCTGTACATATACTCACACAAACACTCCCCTTACCCACACACACACACATATATATATATATATATATATATATATATATATATATATACCCACATATATGTATATATATATATATATATATATATATATATATATATATATATATATATATATTTATTTGTGTTATAATGAAATAATTCCAGGAGGAGTTCCGGGTATGAGAGCTCAATGTGATGAACAGAGCCAGAATAAAATGAAGTATGATAACACGAAATTACATAATCATCGATGCAATAATGTATTTCAACCTTGTGGTTTTTGCAAGCATCCCATCCAGTCGATCACATTTTTGAAACTGAAAGAAAAGTATTAAATTCACAATCGACAATTCAAATATAATTGGAGAGAAAGGTGGTGACAACCCATCCAACACGTATTTAGAGAGAGTGGGACATTGAAGCATATCAAATCTTTAAGTCTAACTTGGGAGGGGGAATTACATAATTTACTTCAGACACCGAAGGGGAGGGAGGAAGGGGGGTCCTGTTTTTCAAAGGAATCGGGTCGTGTCAAAAATCAACAGTATTAACCCTACTGACTAGCTATAAATGTATATTGTCCGTGGAAGGAAGGAACCTAAAGTAAATTCTGACACAATCTCACTCACACGCATACATAGGCAAGCAAAAATACGTACACATCCTATGTATGTACATACACATATCTCCACCAACACACAATCATATACAAACATACACATATACATATATATATATATATATATATATATATATATATGTCAAACACCCACTTATTATGAAATAGTATTTCACAATAATGTTTTTTTTTATTTATTAGAAGAAACTATTTCCCAGTAATGTTTTAATTGTATATTTTCATTTATTATAAAGTATTTCGCAATATATTTTTATTGCACAATAATGTTTTAATTCTATTACTTTATTTATTATAAAAAAGTATTTCACAAGATATTTTTTTATTTTATTTTTTCATTTATTATAAGAAAGTATTTCACAATAATATTTTATTCATTTTAATTATTATAAAAAAATTGTTTCACAATAGTTCTTTTCAAGAGTGAGACTTAAGTAAACTAAAACAAAACTAGCATTAGTTATACTCCGAGATTAATGTTCTAATCATAGCTACTGCTTCTACGAAACTGTATCGTAAATGAAGTGTTGACAATGATTTCATACTAACTGAATACATATCATTACTTAAACTTGACAAAAACATGGTTGACACATTGGAAACGATACCATGGCTTGCAGCAAATGTTTGCAGTTGCGCAATCTGCCATCTAAGTTTCTCCTCAATACGGTATTCGAGACCCACTAATTTTTGTATTAGAACAACACCCTCCTGTTAAGAACAATTGTGGTGTTAATTTATCTGTGGAGTAAAGATTTTCAGCAAAACCATTATGCCAGAAACTGGGTTAAGCCACGTAATCATCATCTATTAATGCATGCACGCAATTTCCGGAGTGACACCCTCAAGGATTGGGAGTATTTCAGCTGATTGAACTCCGATGAAAGTGGGAATAGATGAAAGCAAGTTCTATCATACACAATACTGTAGAGGGAATTGGTGAAGACACCACTAGATATTTGGCACGGTCAAGAATAATTGGGTCGCTGTTGCTTTAGGGGAGTGCCCGATTGGAAAAGGGGAACTTGTGTCCACATAATCAGATACTGGATATAGCCTGGCAGTAGAATAATTAGCGATGGTAGGTCTGCATATGTTAATTCATCACAGATAGACAGTGGCGTATACCACCACTATGTATTGGTCCATGAAATACATTTCGTGAATCCTAATGATTCTACAGTCTATTCCCATTTAATTTAGAATACGTGCATACAGGCCGATCGCAAACTTCGCCGGCATTTTAGTACATCAGATACTCTGGGTAGCTCATATTTGTCGGAATTTATTTGGAGAGGCTGAGTCGCCCAGAACAAATTCAGCGAGATTTCTGTTGCGTTTAATTTATTTATTCTTTCTAAAAAGAACTTTACTTAAACTTAACCGTGAAATAGTTTATTTTTATATAGGATATATATATATATATATATATATATATACATATATTTATATATTTATATATATAGGATATACATATGTATATATAGTATATATATATATATATATATATATATATATACATAGGATATATACGTATATATATATATATATATATATATATATATATATATATATATATATATATATAGGATATATATATATATATATATATATATATATATATATATATATATATATATATACATACGATATGTATATATATGCTTGAACTTTGAATTCTAATAAAATTTGATTGACACTTTATTTTATTACTTCATTTCATATATATATATATATATATATATATATATATATATATATATATATATATATATATATATATATATATATATATATATATGAATAAATGTGTTCAGGTACAAAACTTAGGAATATATTTAAAAATGATACGCGAAAATCTCTCTAAGGCCCCTTTCGACTATCATCTCGTCAGGAGAAAATAGATAGTTTCAATTAATAATATTGTCGAAAGATAGAGCAAATAGGGATTTGAAAGTGCCTAAATTAACAATAGAGCGATTTAAAGTCAATTTAAGGATTTACTTAAAAAACGATTAAAAGGCACTGCGTTAGGGGAGAACAAAAAAAAGGAGGGAGGGATTTCAAAGTTTCCCAAAGAGATTAAGCGATCTACCAAATTATTTCTGCCGGCACAAGGAAGGTTTCCGCATAGCGATAGAGACAGACTCCAATATTTTCAAATGATTCTTGGAATCTGCTCGATGCAAGACCTCAAAACGGTCAGCTTTATAGCTACAAGCACAGCTAGTGTTTTCAACCAAATGCTGGCCAATAGCAGAGTCCAAAGGCGTATTTTTGATGAAATGTGATGGTTTATGCGGGTCTGCGAATAAAAGGAAGTGCGCGCTATATAGCCAGCATCACATTGGCATTTGAATTGGTATACAATCTTACTATAATTTGTATAGGGAACACTATCCTTACGAAAGTTAGGAAAAGCAGGTCTAGCAACGTAACGTAATCGTAAGGCAACATAGTAGACACACTTATTAATGCTATGAACAATCTGTTTACCTAGTTTAATACTATTTCCCCCTATGCAAGGTAATTTTAAATAAATGGGGCATGTATATTTGCCTTACGATTAGTTTATGCTACGTATATATGTACTTGTTCGCATAGATAGATTTTTCGTTGTGATGAATCTTCTCTTGAAAAAGATATATTGGTAGCTGTAGCAGAAAAAATTAATCTTCCACCTCTTCTTTCTCTACTTCGTTATCTTCCTCTTTCTCTTCTTCTTCTTCTTTCTCTTCTTCTTCTTTCTCTTCTTCTTCTTTCTCTTCTTCTTCTTCTTCTTCTTCTTTCTCTTCTTCTTTCTCTTCTTCTTTCCACGTCGTCCCTCGTAGACTACGCTCTCAGCCTTCTGCCGTCTTGCCTCCAGCGACCCGTTTTTATATCAAACTGGACTCTCGTCTCCGCGAGAGAACACGAGATTTCACGGGATTACCTGGCGATATTAAGCCTAGGACGCCATCTTGCCGCTCTTTGGGCGGTCCAGCCCTGCAGAGCGCGCATCGAGACCGTTTGCCAGGTAATCCCATGTTTTCACAATTTATAACACACTCCCCCCTGATCTCATTATCACAGAAAGAGCAGGGAGGTCGTGTCCTTTTTCTTCGAGTGCTTCTTCGGGGAGGGGGATTCGGGGCCTCATCGTCATCCGTGCTGTCTTCCGTGGCAGGAAGGTCAGCGAACCTGAGGCTGCGCATCGCAGCATCACTGTCCGGGCTTTCATCAGCAGTAGGAGGGTCAGTACATTCAAGGCTATCACTCTCAGTGTCGCTGCGCGATGAAGCCGTCATGAACCAGAATGATGGTTCGCTGGTCACGGATTCAATGTCATTATCCTCGTTAAATGGCAGCTGCGTTTGGAATACCGATCTTAAGTCTTTAATGTGACGGGGTACTCCATCAACTCGCACCGCCTGCGGGCTGATCACTTCAGTGACACGACCGGTTCCGTAACGAGTCGTGCACTGGCCTCGATATTAAGCCTAGGACGCCATCTTGCCGCTCTTTGGGCGGTCCAGCCCTGCAGAGCGCGCATCGAGACCGTTTGCCAGGTAATCCCATGTTTTCACAATTTATAACACAGTAGCCTCTCCAAATGTATATATATATATATATATATATATATATATATATATATATATTTGTTTATATTATTTTATATATATTTTTTAATTTTTTTATATATTTCTTATTAAGGCATCCACCCACCCCAGGCAACCCCAATTATTAGAATCAGACCCCTACCTTCACCGATTAATCATCCCCCCCCCTCTCGATGGCGAAGAACTACATGTTTTGTAAACATCACTTCTTTGTAAACACCGGCTTTAGATAATGCCATAGATAGCCGTTAAACAAACATTCAATTTCCATTAGACTTCTCCCGTGCCGGACCCCTTAAATATTTGATCATTTTAGTACACTCTTAGAGCCTGATCCACTATCAACAAGTTCGTAGCAGGCCCTCCCGGACCTGTCGATGGTGAATCGGTTCAGTTAATTCCGAGGCTTATTCATCGTTCTATAATTTTTCTATAGTATTCCCATATCTTCTACTTTCCATAACCTCCAATGTAAGTCCTCTAACCTTTTAAATGTTCAAGCTCCTCAAATTCATTCCTTATACCTATCTACACTCCACTCAGTATGACATTTTAGGACCCGCTTTACACCCGGAAACCGTTGCACTAAATAGCCAGTGCCATTTTAATAACACGCTTATGCCTTCAGTATTCTTCCCTGCCACGCGGGTTTTTTATTTTTTATTTTTACTGTTATTTTCATCTTTTAAATTCGCCAGGCTACCATCATTATTAGTGTGACTATTATTATTAATATTATCCCCTTCTCTGCCAC
>OY744523.1:45781096-45863596 GCA_963556195.1 Sepiola atlantica
TATGCCACTCATTCTATATGTATATGTAATTATTAATCTGTATTTCATGAGAGCACCTGTTTTAAGACGTATATACATAGTATAGAAGATTTAATGATTACCTATTTTTATTGCTTAAATTAAAATCATAAGAAATATCATACAGTGTTATTGATTTATTTTAACTTCATATTACGCGAGCTCTATATTGGTGTTTTTATATTTAATAGTTAAAAGGTTTGACCTTCTGACAAATTGTATTATCATTTTCGTATTCTATTTTGTCCTCCGTCCGTGAAGGAATATCCTTATAGATGTAGATACGTTTTATTTTTGCTCCAACCCATAGCGTTCATTTTTTCAGAGCTCGATTCTTTTCACATAAATACCGACTTGGTGTCCAACGTTACCATTCTGCGCAGGGAATAACGAGCAACATATATCATGCGATAGAAATAAAGAACGATGTCAAAAATGACACACCAGTTCCTGTATAATCACCGGAGTAAGAAACGTTGAGTCTGGTCAGTACCAGCTTGGTGACGAGTTAGGAATGCCAGTTGTTGTATGTAGGAAGAAGTGGATACTTCTCTGCAATAACTGCAGAAACCTAACGTCGCCATCTCCTCTAGCCAGGGTATACATGTGGCTGGTAACCGCTTATGAATTTTATGCTCTTCAACACATTCCTGATTCGGGGGAAAGCGGTTTAACATAGTAAGGGTGAATTCTCTTTACAGGTACCGCGCACTCATCTCCTTACGTCAAATATGCCGGTTGCGAAAATATTTACAAAGACAGAGGGAGAGTGATGGAGAATATATATGTGCATGTATCTTTGCGTCATTTTATATGCGGCAAGGTATGCATTAATTAGTACTGTGGTATGTTAGTGTATTTTTCCGCGTTTATATATTGGTAAGTGTATATATATATATATATATATATATATATATATATATATATATATATATATATATATATATATAAAGAGGTGTACTAAAAGCGAACTTTTAGGAAAGGTAAAACTTTTAACTTTGAAACTTCTCTCATTACTTCTCGTGCCTCTAACGACCTACTTATCTACATCGTATCCTCTCCGCTGGACACTTCGACACCGGACTTTTTGGCAATCGGACATTTGCTTGCACCCTGGCACAGTTTTGCCCTACGTTTCCTACCCTACAATTTTTATTTTATTTCATTTTTTCAAATTTTAAATCTTGGCCATTGCCAACTTATCTATCCCAGCGACTTCCTCTGATGATAAGATTTTGATCTTTGAAAAGCCTGGCTTAAGGAAAATTTAACTTGAATAAATTGCCTTTTTGCGGATTATACCTTGCTTTGAACTTTTGAATTGAATTTTGATTTGGCTTTTGCTTTCTCTAATTCCTTTCCACTCTCCTTCATATATATATATATATATATATATATATATATATATATATATATATATATATATATATATATATATATATATATACATATATATATATACATACATATATATATATATATATATATATATATGTATATTTATATATATATATATATATATATATATATATATATATATATATATATACATATATATATATGTGTGTGTGTAGGAGGGTGTAGCCGCCCCCAAACTCCGTTTTAAGAAGGTTAAGCAGAAAAGAGTGTGTGACATGTCAGGTGCATTACTGCTGCCGTTCGGATTACAACATGGTTGTCTTCAAATTAGATGCCATTTAATAGCAGTCATATACCGAACCTATCAGTAATGACTTATTGTTCATTCTATTAAAACATTTAACATTCAAGTGACAATATATCCGTTCTCTTATTCTATGTCCTCAAGTGGTTATGAGTTTGTAAACTTTGTTGGAAACAAACAGAAACCAAGACAGAGAAAAAGAATAATGCCTACATTATTAGAGTCATGCTAACACATTGTGTAACTGTTCCGATTGTCGGCTTAACTATATAGCTACATAGTTTATAAGAAAGTGAATACTGGATTTGTGCAGTAATATATAAATATATATATATATATATATATATATATATATATATAAGTATGTGTGTGTGTGTGTGTGTGTGTGTGTGTGTGTGTGCTTAGTAATGCCGAATCCTGATCAGGTCTGCGAGGTATTATTGTCATTATCCCCGACCCGCAATCTTCTCTGCCAATCATGATTTTTATATCGATGTCAACATTGATAAAATAACTAAAGTAGTAATCTAATATTTCCCTAGAGGCAAAACAGACTAGCCTTGTAGCCCAGAATAGACAGACACAAACCGACCCTTGATAGAGTAGTCTGTTAGGCGTTGTGGTATATATATAGATAGCTGCATAATAATAAAATATTTATATATGTATAATTAGATTACAGGCGCCATCTGTGTAGAAAACCATATAATTCATTTAAATAAGGATCATGAATCATGATGGGTCAATGTGAAATTAACAGTCGCTTTACCGCACCACAGTTGCTTAGGTCATGTCACATATAGTCATTAAAGTCGACTAGAATCAATGGGTAATCGCTGGTAATCTTCTGTAGTTTTCTAATATTTAATGTGCATTGAAAAGCAATATATATATATATATATATATATATATATATATATATATATATATATATATATATATATATACATTTGAAGATATGAGTGCATACACATACCTATATTTATAACCATACGTATACCCCTTAGTTTGTACTTCTAACACCAAATATACATATCAGAGCATCCGATCATTGAAGATGGAATGCAAAATGAGAATTGATAAGATGCCGCTGCGTGTAAAACAATTAGACATACCACATTTTGTAATTAATTGATATAAAATAGAATATAATTGCATTTAGTACGTTCCGTCGTGGCATAACCTTACACATATTTTAGATAAGATTAAAATGTAGTGTTCTTTAGTAGTCAGTAAACATATTAACAATCATCAAACGTGTCCAGTTTATCTGAATATTACTAAGAAAAAAGTAAACAATAAATACTCGCCACTCAAAATACGACAATTATTTAAAATAATTATCGAATTAGAAACATTCTGTAGACTCTTAACGAGTAAAATCAAATATATTATATGTCTTAAAATTGTATGTGTGTCAGAAAATCATAAAGGAACCACCCACTTTTACCTCCTAAACTTTTTTCAGAATATTTGAGCAGTCATAACCTTTACAATAATAATAAAGTTGTAAAATACGATAAATCCATCATATCCCGCCATATGTATTACTATATACCCGTTCACCAAATATTTTCGCTAATCAATTTAAATTAAACTCATATCCTATTTTCGATAAACAGGAATCAAACTGGGTTTCTTCAATTCGCAGCCATTCGAAGGCTGTGATCTCAATTCATAACACGAATATATGTTTTTATTGTTTAGTAAATCACACCCAGTATATATTTAACTAACCCATATCCAATATGAAACAGTAATTTATGTGCGTTTAAATTGGATTAAAAGGCAGTTCTTCGCGATATAAATATATTTGTTTCTTTTCAATAAGATTTCGCAAAGTGTACTACTTTTATCTGCCATTTTTGACCGGTCATATACTGCCGTAAGACACCGTTTAATTGTTATTTCGAATAACACGAAGTGTTTACTATCGATCAAATATTCAGCTATTATTAAACTCTCAACTTTCCTAAGCTAACGTTATTTGAATACAGTGGAACCAAGTAGATGATTGAGACAATTAGCAGCGAACGACTTCTGTTAATTCAAATAACGGGTTTCTCAAACAGCTCGAACACTATGTTCTACTTGTTATGTGACGCTTATATAGTTGTTAATATATGGAAGCAGATGCTTACTTATGTGTGTTTACGTCATACAGCAAATACACAGGTATACAATTTAACATAACTGCCAACTACACACATGCATTTGCTTTTGAGTAGAAATTTAAATACGCATGAGCAATTGTTTTTTTTACGATGGGATACTTATTGGGTTTCATGTTTTGTTTAACATTAACAGAAAAAGTTGTGTTATTTTTATTATTAAACTTTTCCTGCGCAATACTTATAACATTACGTCTCATATATCATCTCAGAGAATCACCATATTTGTTGCCGTCCATTAATCGACAGTTTCAAGTCGATCGGCCGTCACCCACGTAACGTCCGCGTACAATGGAGGTCTGTTTTTCAAACAGGACGGCTAGTGAATATCTTCATCAAAATGTGGAGCGAGTCAAGCGATTCCGTCTCGAAAGTCGCTACTTATGGAAAAATAAATCATGGGATCCATTGGATCACTCATTAACTTAGGTGTCACTTATTTAAATGAGGAAAAGGTGAGATTCTAAAAGCACTCATATACATCAAACATAAAAATGAAAATGCAAAAAATGTCTGTATTCGTTCGCTATATATTTCTGTTTTTCTCTCTATTTGTTATCGCTCACTCTACAGCTAACGTTAAAATATTAGTATAAACATTATCACCGCGTCTTCCCGCTTTGACAATAAAAATATGGTGATATTTGAGATAATGTAAGCGGCGAATAAGGTATAGTAAATAGTAAAAGAAAGACTAATAGCGATAGTCGAAGTAGTCGACACATTCGCCATAGAGGGCCATTTTGCTCGCTCCTTGGGCGTAAGTATAGAAAGATACGGGGAGCGGATTTTATTATGTTCGACTGTTATATTAACATACAACAAATGACCCAAGCGACATTAATATATACCTGTTAAAATAAGAGCGAGGAATAAAACCGCATCCAATCAGAAACGGTTTCCCATGTATACAGGGTGGGCCATTTTGATGATGGTTAATTAAACGCATAGGCTATTCTGCCGCGACCGGCAGAATAACGACCCCCTCGTTATTTTGCCGGTCCCGGCAGAATCACGAGGGGGTCGTTATTTTGCCGGTTCATGTTTAGTTAACATTACTGATACAGTTACAGCGAAAATTTCAGGAGTCAACAATTTAAACAGTTATTTCACCATTTTTCCGATAAAAAGACAATAATTAAACGAAGATAATGAAACTGAAAAAAATAAACAAATCTTTAATACTTGTTTTTGTTTCCTTTTGGCTAAGATCAAAGTGTAGTATGTGTTCCGATGGATACAGTAACCCATAGACTGATATTGTATTGGCTTCGTGGCTTGATTTACGCCGGTCTATGGGTCTGCCCTGTGCAGTTCTAGGAGGTCCACCCTCCCAGGCTTCGCTACCACTCTTTGGGGAGGAGTTAGTTTATTGCTTATTTACACATTTTCCCAATAAAAAATAAATATTTTTTTTAATTTGAGGAATAATTATTTAATAATGTAACATTAAATGAGATGAATAGTCAACAGTGATTTTTTTAAATAATTTAAAACTTTATAAAAACGAGTGAAATGATGAGAAATAGTCCAAGCATTTATCTTAAAATATAGTTAAAAATCAGTTTTTAAATTGCTGTTTAGACTGTTTATAAAACTGAAATTATAAAAATTATATCTGATTTAATTTCTTTAGGCATTTATCTGCAAATATTTTAATAATCAGATTTCTTAACAAGAGTTATTTATGTTTCATATCAATGAATGAACACACTATCTTTTTTCTTAAATAACTAAAACATTTTTTATCCGACGAAATTTACTTCTAAATCCGACTTAAGAATCTAAGTGTCTGTAATATTTTCGTTCATTTAATTAATTTTTACTTTTAATGTTTTTTTTTGTATTAAAAGCAGATATTTCTTTTATATTCAAAAGATTAAAATAACCGACAGAATAACAACTGATTATGACGATGAAAATAGTTGTCCTTATTTACTTAATTACTCTTTCTTTCACAAGACGATAACAAGTACGTTAACAAACATAAGCCGGCAGTATAACGAACCCTCGTTATTTTGCCGGGACCGGCAAAATAGCCTCTTTCTTAATTAAAAGTCCTATATACATGTTTAAATATTCGTCCGTTTTGTGATTTCAGTCTGTTTGAAAAAAAAATCCATAGTTTTTTGTTACCGTTCTTCTCTCCCGCTCTCCTCCCCCGCTCTCCCCCTCCCTTACCTCAGCCCTCCCCCCTCTTCTTCCCCGCTTATTTCTCCCGCTTTCTCCCACCAAAATTGTTACAAGCCTATGCAAACAACACAATTAATAGTTGCATAGGATCAAGGAGGATTAGAAGACAGAGGAGAGACAGTACACACAAGACCTCCTCTGGAAGTGCGGAAAGTGCTGGGATCCTGGGAAGACTTATTGCAACCCAATTTCCAGAGATAACTAATGGTTCAGCGAGAAATCAATGGTAACGGGTGTTGCGATACTGCAAGGTTATTTGCGGTTGCTATCGAAAAGAGGTGGTGAATACTGGAAATCTAGCGATAAATGTTGTCACTAAGACTCCAGGGAATAACACCGGTTGTTGTCGGTGAGCAATCACTGATGATAACCTGTGTGAAAACTCCGAGGAAGTAGAAATGATGATGATAATAATTATTATTATTATTATTATTATTATTATTATTATTATTATTATTATTATTATTATTATTATTATTATTATTATTATTATTATTATTGTATATGTGTATACATGTATATATGTAGATGTTTATATACACAAACATCAAAGAAGTACATTGGTATTTGCGTTAAACTTCATACAAACAGTTCAATATGCACACATTACCGCAAACAACCTATTACACATTAATCCGTGTTTCACGAACATATGCCTGTATTCCTCATATACAAGCAATAGTACATATAAATCCACTTGTTTGCTTCTCCCAAATATATATTCAACAAAGAACTTAGAAAACCATTTCTCCAATTCATTGGCTCCTCCCACGTGACATCCTGCATCTTAATATAAGGACACATCTTTTAAAACACCTAAAACACCAAAATTATATGATGTCAAACTCCTTATGTTTTTGTACATAACATACTGGCTGCCCCAACAAAATAATAAGCGTTTTCTTTCTAAGAATAAAGAAATGCAAGAAGGCATATTTTGCTCGTTACTAATAAGTTTATTGATAGTTTGTCGACCTATTAAGGATTATCTGTGTACTTAAAAACGAACACATGATCAATTTTCAAATAACACCATCTACGTTATTCTTTAACGTGTCAGTAAATTCCCTGCTTTCGAGCAGACATCCCTTTTTGCATAAATATAATAATGTCATTAATGAAATGTCATTAATGAAATGTCATGTAAACATTAAATTAGCTTATTTTATAGCACAAAAAATAACTATCCTTTTGCTAAGGAACACTAGAATATAGGTTCACAATTTACGAATACATGATCGAACAGCTCGCGTTTCAGATCAAATAAGTAACAATGGCGTAGTTTCGCGCTTCTTCATCTTTTTTTTAAATTTCAGCGTCAGTAAAATTTTCTAGTTTTTTTTCATTAAACTCACTACTTCTTTATTCTTCGGAATGGATAATTTGATAATTATTTTTTTTTTAATTCGATCCCTATTTTATATTTTCATGGGTTGACCGGTCACGATTATATAATTATATCTGCACGAACCTAGAACATAACATAGCTGTCATCTCCGAATGGGTGACCTATTTGCTAACAACATTTTTCAAGATATTCTTCATGGATAATTATTGTTTCCGCAAAGGTGGATTCTCATTTTTCGTGTAAGGCTTAATTAACATATTTGTAAAAGAAAAAAAAAGTTATCCTCTTCCTATTTTATTCTATCTTACTCATACTTGTTTAACTGTTTTATTACTCTCGAGAATAGTTTCTCATTTCCTGGGTGAGGTGGTTATGTTTACGGTGCTACTAAACTAGGGCATAACAGTGTTGTCATCGTCGAATTTGTGACATATTTGCGTTACCATGTTTTTAAAAGACATCATTTAAGAATCACGATTGGTTTTGCAAAAAGGAATACTCAAAAAAACCAAAAAACTAACATATCTATACCAGAAAAAAAGGTATCTTCTATGCCATTTCCAGCAGGGGTGGCTGTGTTACAAACAATGTTTTTCAATGTTATGTATAATATAGGCAAGTATTATTATATTCACTGTGCAGTATGTTCATTTACAAGCTGCAGGACGTCTGTGTTATACAACGCACTTTTGCATGAATACAATGTAATCCACAAATTCTATAAAACAAGTTACTTTTACAAAGATACATTTTTTCAAGCAAATACACTTGGAATATTCGTAAAAGTTGTGAGTTTCTACAATCTGCAACACATTATTTATAGATAAATTATATTTTAATCCCGTCAAATACTTACAGTGAAACGGTGACTTTGTAATAACAATTTGTTTTATGCGTGACCACATTTTCCAAGCCATTATTTGTTTCGCAAAAATGGATACTCAGTTTTCCTTAAAAAAATAAAATATGCATAGTAGAAGAACAGTTACATGATTCATTAGGGGAAGGTGCAAACAAGTTTTATTTATGACAAATGTCTATATTCAATAGCGTTAGTTTGTTTACTTTTGAGTAAGTTTATGTACTTACTGCAGCAATTCTGCGTGACAAAATAACTCTGCATGAAAACCATTTATCCACCAATTTCATGAAACACATTTTATTAGAGACATACATAATTTTAAAGAAAATACACTAAAGATAATCGTCGTATTTTAACTTACAATACATTTAGTGTGGATAAATCTTATTTTAATCACGTTCATTACTCACAGTAAAACGCCGACTTTGTCATAATAAATAATGTAAAGTTGTTCTGAAAGAGATTTAGGTTGATGTTGTTTATAAAAGTTGAATCTATTTTTCTGTTTTCGGCTTATATACAGATATTGCATTTATATAAAAATTAACTTCCTAATCAATGTTCAGTAGAGATAGAGATACAGACTGCATGTGGGTCAAATATTACTATAATTTAATTCGCTTCAACAACTTAGCAGATATCATAGTGAACGAATAGATAATACACTGCCAGCTATAGGAACAGGTTATGACTGAGACGATAATAACATGACGAACTAAGAGGGATAATGTCTGGAAGAATTATATCATGACAATAAGATATATAGTACACGAACACAAACGGAGAAGATACTCATGGATAGATGATCACATGAGAAACGAGCATATGCTTTTGTGATACTGCCAGTTTATTTGCTGTGACTATCGAAAAGAGGTGGAGAATACTGGTATTCTGGGGAGACTTGTTGTTACTCAGACTCCATGAAATTCACTGGTTTTTTGGTGAGCAATCACTGATGACCTGTGTGCGCACTCTTACTGAGAAAATAATTATAATAATAATAATAACAATAAAAATAATAACAATAAAAATAATAATAATAATAATAATAACAATAAAATAATAATAATTATAATAATAATGATAACAATTATAATAATACAATTAATTATGATAATAATAATGATAAATGCTACAGTTATTCATTAATGGGGCCTACACATATTCAAAGTATACTACATACGCATATAGTTATTTGTCGGTTACGTTGTACCACTTTACTCATATTGCTAGTAAAAGATTTATAACAAATCTTATGATAATAAGATATTAATTAATGTGATATAATATTGTGTTAAACATTCAAATCATAAGTATTTAAAGATTACATAAAATATGATAGGTTTTAAGTTGTATTTTGATATTAAGATAACATTTATTTTATAGTTCTAAACATGATTTAATTTTGAGTGCTTTTCGCGTTGCTTCATATATACATATTATTTTTTATTTGTGGTTTACTTATTTGATTTTTATTGCTGTTTTCTTAACTTTTCCATTTCCGGTTCTGTCCAGCGTATTCTAAAATTATAGTTATATCGAGAAGGGAATGATACGTTTGTGTAGATAAAATAAGGAGTGAGCTGTTCATTAATGCAAGTTTCAAGTGTCAACGAACGGTGACCTACATTTGTTTACCCTACCTTGAAATGGATTTGAAGTTATCTTTACTTTTTCTCATTTTCTTAACATCTGTTTTTTTTTCTATGATACTTCTTTTCACGCATTAGTGTGTTTCAGTCTGTGAAGAAGTGTGATAACATTGCAACGTTGGTTGTTAGCGTAGACTGAAATATTACTTATCTAATTATATATATATATATACATATATGTGTATATATATGTATATATACATATATATATATACATATATATATAGATATATATATATAGATATATACATATATACATATATATACATATATATATATATAGATATATATATACATATATACATATATATATATATACATATATGCATATATATATATACACATATATATACATATATATACATAAATATATATACACATATATATGTGTATATATACACATATATATATGTATATATATATGTATATATGTATATATATATATAATATATGTATATATATATTCTGTATAATATAGAAAATGTCACCCTTGCATTCATACATAACCGACATCTTTTATGTCTATATATGCTCCGACATTCAATAAGGAAGCTGTTATGCGTGTTTCGCAAACTTATTTTCATTTATTCTCATTTATTTTTTTCTTATTTACTCCGAATTACGTGACTCTTCCAAATAAATATTCTAGATGGCTGTCATATTTATTTACATTTTCTTACCTACTTCCCGTGCAATCAAATTCACCGTGTTCTTTTTTTCATGGTATTAGAATGAAACGGACATCGCTTATTAAAGAATACTTAACACACGATTAAGATACGCATTCCTCAAAACAACCAATACTCGCTAAGAGTTTGAATCCTGCGTTGGTGTTTTTTTTCTCGATTATCTTTTAATGAAATGTGTTTCTTTTTTTCATACGGTGATATATTTTTGTTAATTAAATCTATAATTAATATTTTCCAACACAACGTTGGGTGCCGTTCTAATTATTCGCGGAATAAAAGTCTTTCAGATTGGATGTAAATTAAAGGGAATGTCAGTTGTAGTAAGCGTAACCATTCTTCTAGTATTCATGTATTCTTTCAAAAACGTGGTCTTTAGGGATTGCATCAGTCGAAAATGATTTACTTTCTCTTACCGGGGATAGTACAGACGACGTATCTGTTCAGAAAATAGATTATATAGATTTTTATTAACGCACACAATTCACAGTTTGTTTTTACGTCGAAGATGTTTACGTGGCTAAACTAGTAAATAACACTGTCGTCATATATAAAATTAGAAGTTTAAATGCGTTAAGCGTATGATACAACTATTATATCGAGATAAAATTAAATATTTATCGGATTAATTGTTTTACAAAAGTGGATGATCAGATTTTTTAAATATTGTAATATGAGAGAAATAAAAACACTATTTTCTTTAAGATTAAATGATTTCAGGATTTAATGAATACACGTTTTTTGCGAGACACGACAATTATATTTTAAAATTATTATTATACATATATTTTATTTAAATAATTTCATATTAGTCATTGACAGACATTACTTATAACCATCGCACCTGATCCAATAAGATATGTCGTCTATGAAATAAACCAAGCCATTAGTATATCTACTCTGTTAAAAGTTGTGTTCTTCAAATTTCATACGTATACTAAATTAAAATACACCGAGAGCACTTTTAGTTAGTGCCTGTTATCGGCAGCTTCATAAGTTTCCTTCGGGTTTAAATATTTGCCGATTTAAAAAATATTTATTTCCTTACTGGGTTTATTAGAT
Organism: Sepiola atlantica; assembly: GCA_963556195.1. Lineage (NCBI taxonomy): Eukaryota > Metazoa > Mollusca > Cephalopoda > Sepiida > Sepiolidae > Sepiola > Sepiola atlantica. The sequence goes on from OY744523.1 coordinate 45,792,752, forward strand.
TTTATTTAACGTTTTATTTTTCAACATATAATTACCGTACAAGTATAATAATACTTTATACGCTCGGTCGGTGAAGAGAACCCCTTCTAGACTGATAACACACATTTATATAACACAATGTATTGATTTAAATTTGAATTTTTAAGAATTCGAAACAAAAATGAAAATAAATTGTTAGCTTTATAATAAAATATTTGTTTTACATGTAATCACTATTTTCTATATATATCCCCAGAACGACGCCGCGACCGAGTCCTTGCAAGTGCACACACTTTCTTCATATATATATGTATATATATATATATATATATATATATATATATATATATATATATATATATATATATATATATATATATATATGTATATATATGTATATATATATATATATGTATATATACATGTTTTTTTCTGTATATATATATACACACAACATATACATATATATATACAATATATATATATATATAATATATCTATATATATACAACATATATATATACACAATATATATATATAAATACTCAATATATATATATATAGGCAATATATATATACACAATATATATATATACAATATATATATATATATATATATATATATATACAACAAACATGTATATATACATATATATATATATATACATACACATATATATATACAAATATATATATATATACATATATACACACATATAGTTATACAAATATATATACACATATATATACACATATATATACAAATATATATATATATATATACAAATATATATATACAAATATATATATATATATATATACAAATATATATATACAAATATATATATATATATACATAAATATATATATATAAATACACACACATATATATATATATATACTTATATAACAATATATGTATATATATATATATATATATATATATATATATATAATTAACATGAAAATTAAAATATCGTTTTCAAAATCAAGACATACCCGAAAGATTCTCTCAAAAAAAGTGCATAACATGATTATTAATTCATGAATATGCTGTTACTGAAAACATTACCAGTTGTTATGAGAGATAAACATTTACATATTTACGTTGGCTTTTTATTAAAGTAGAAATTCAAACTTTGCCACATTTATTATTTCAATTGTTATATACATGTATATGTATGTGCACGATTTTGCGTGTGAGTTTCTGCTATAATTTGTATTTTCTCTTTCATAAGCACTTATTAAAACACGGTAAAAATGTTTCTTTAAAATATGTTGAATTCCTCAAAACACACCTTGCAGTTTGTGTTTTTCTTGACATACTTAATTCTCTTCCGAAACAAGTGTGCTTAGATTCACATATTATAGGCTATGTAGGATTAACGCGAAAATACAAGTTATTTCTTTTGTACGTGTATCATTCCTTTGGTTTGTTATTCAAAGCATATTCGTAAGACGTACCTATGTTTTTTTTTTATCGTAACGTCGTTTTATATTGAGGAAATGCTAGGGAATCTAGCGAGCATAACGGCCTTCATGCGTGAGATTGCGTATAGCTATAGAGAGGGAAACATTACAAAACAGAAAGATGCAATTCTAGCGTATCTTATACATTAAATTATTATGCTTCCGCTAATTTCCTAGCAAGTATTCGGAATCTACTGCCATTTTTCTGAAAGTTCCTTTGCTGATATGAAATACAAAGTATGCAGGGAAGCAATAGAAATAATATTAAGATAACTCTCTCGCTGGATATATAAGGAATGGTGACGTGCGACGGGTCTGCATTCATATTTGTGTGTTTGTGTTATTGTGCATTAATGTATAACGATATAAGATATACACATTCGACAATGATGCTTTACTCGGGTAAATCGCTTAAATAGATATATTATTCGCTTTTATTTTCATACAACAGTCTCAAAGAGTGCATGCACCTATACTGTAACTATGTTTTACTCAGGCATAGAATTTAAATGGTACTCACATTTAACAAGAATGTTGACCCTCGAAATTTAAAAAAAAAACATGAAATAGAAATATACTTACACAACACGAATATCAGTTTAGTCTTCGAACATTACAACAGGTAATCGAATATTAAACAGCTTCTAATCGTGAGGCTTAATAAAATATAATCCCATATAATGACAAACAATAAAGATAAGTATTACTTATAATGATTATTTTTGTCACTTTCCGGGCACATTTTTATAAAGATGTTTTCAGAATTTACGTGTTATCCCCCGTACTAATACCATGAAATGAGCGTAACCAATGCCAGTACATCGATATTGTACTATTGAAGATCCGTCTGTAAGCGTGTATTCTAAAGTAAGTTAATAATCTGTATGAATCTATATCAAAATAAGTGTAAGAAAGCAATACACATGTAGACATACGCTCACACAAGTATATGAATAGGAGTGGTGACCGCTAAATTATCGATCGTATTTTGATTTGACTATTATCGTTTTTTTTATCGAGGTTGATTTGGGAAATACTGTATTTTATATGGATTTCATATCAAAATGCTGATGACAATTTTTGTTCTGATTTGTTTCTGTGATTTGGCACACATGTAAAATGTGGTATGCTATAGTTCTCTGTACAGTTAGAATATATATATATATATATATATATATATATATATATATATATATATATATATATGTATATATATATATGTATATATGTATACATATATATATATATATATGTATATATATATGTATATATATATGTGTATATGTATATATATATATATATATATATATATATATATATATATATATATATATATAAGCGTATAGCTATTAGTTGTTGTTTTATTTAGGGTTCTGCCTTGGACTAGTTTATTTAATTATAATCATCTATTTTCGAAACATGATAACAACAGGGTGTATAGATTTTTATTTTAAATTAAATGTATTCAAAAGAAATTGTAAAGCTATACATATTTTATATCGAAATGTTATCATCGGAGGAATTATGCAGATAGATAAGTTGGCAGTGGAAAAGCCAAAATTCAACATTTGAAAAACTATTAAGAATGGAAAGTTGAAAACAAGTTCGTGTAAAAAAGGTATGTGGTTTGTCTTGTTGGTAATTGTCCGTTGATAACGTTTCCAATGAAAAAAGATTTAGATTGAGAAGAAAAGTATTCTGTGAAGGCAGCATGGAAAAGCGTTAAAAAATGAAATAACTCAAATAGTGAGATGTTGAGTTCAAATCGTAGGTGGAGCGCACTTAATCGGATTTAATATGAGGAATATATATATATATATATATATATATATATATATATATATATATATATAAATACATATATACATATATATACATATATATATACATATCTTTTGAGGGGCTACTAATATATGTTTTTTTCTTTTTCGTCCGGAGAGGTTTGTATCTCAAGTGTCGCAATAAGAGTGAAGAGAGCGGTATTCAACCGAACTAATCTTAAATTGTATTATTTATTTGTTTTGTAATACTGTGGTTCCCTACATGTGTTTGGCTGCCTATCAGGGTGATTACTGGGCGGTTTGTTATGGGAGACAACACCTCTCTAGAAGTAAACTAACAAAATACATTGGTAGACTCTCCAAATATACGTATAAATGCTCTGCGCTCTATAGTCGGAGCTCATCTAGCTTGATTTTTATTAGTGTTGTTCCGGACTTTACTGAATAGTCCCAGTTAAACATATAAATTATATATATATATATATATATATATATATATATATATATATATATATTACTATATATATGTATATATGTCTATATATGTTACTATATATATTAATATATTTATGTATATATATATGTACATATATATATATATAAATATATATATATATAAACATTTATTTCATATATATATATGTATATATATATATATATTACTATATATATTACCATATACATATGTATGTATGTGTATATATATAAATTACTATATATAAATTACTATATATATGTATATATATGTACATATGTATATATACATATATATAACTATATATATATATATATACATATATAAACATTTATTTCATATGGGTCAGATAGATTATGATTGGAATCTAATTCAACATCACAAGTATAAGTTCAGATATTAACATTTCTATAGAATATAACCTTTTCATTGGCTCGTCTAACAGATGTCTTAAATAAGTTCTTGTGACGATTAGAAACAAGGTGTAATCGATCCTTGTTGGACATACAGTAAAAATGAAAGCATACTAGAAAAGCATTAAGGCATGGTGTCTGCTCTAACTAGACACATCATTACTTGTTGATCTGTAAAAATTGTAACGTTGTTGGAATAATCCTAAGACTACAAGGTGGTTACATTAATTTCCCATGTTTTCTGTGCTGATGGGATAGCTGTGGTGATAACCAGCTTCATGCCAGACAAAATTGGCAACGACGACAAGGATTGGCATCTGGATCACACGTTTCGTCTGGTTGAACCGATATATATATAATTTGTCTTACGTTCCACATCAAAGACGGCGTCATGAACAACTTTGCAAAACCATGGTACAGGGACGGTCAGGATGTGCTTTCCTCCATCAGAAGTTTTAACGAATAAGCATGGAGAATATTTAAGTATGTGTATTGGATGGCCCTCAAATACTGGAACTCATCAAGTATTCCCGTTTTGATGAAGCACTGAATGTTGCTGACCCGTCTGATGTGATGCCCCTGACGTCAGTCATTTTAAATCTCGTTACCAACCACATCATTTAGTATAATCGTAAGCTGGGTTATTAGTTAATAGGGATATCCGCCAACTTAATTCGCACATGTCACACAAAATGCACCTCGTCTGGTCTAATCTGGACAATATTGCAATAATTTGTATAGAGTCTGATGAATAAGGAGGTAAGCGCTTTTACCCATATATCGGTGTTATGGAGGAACATTATAAAATACGATGGGAGGTCACGTTTCTGCTTGACGACTGCCAGTGCTTATAGATGCATGCGCACTGCCCTAGCTCAAACGAAGATCCTTGTAAAGAGGCAGCTACATTAGTGAATTATACTCGTCTTGCTATCTATTTTAAATATTTCGTAAGTTTTCTCTGAATAAATAAGTCTAATATATTTAGTATTGCGTTGTATTACCCTCTTGACTAGTCGGAATTAAATATATTTTTATAGGCTAATATTTAATTGTCTGATCTTTTTGAGTGAAGTAAGCATACTTTCCGAGTTCAGTGCCCAAACAACTTGTCTAAATTCATGTAATATGTGTTAGACTTTGAGAATATCGCAAACCAGTCATATATATATATATATATATATATATATATATATTATATATATATATATATATATAGAGAGAGAGAGAGAGAGATACATAGATATATATATACATATAGATATATACATATACATGTATATATACACACACATATATATATATACACATATATACATATACATATGTATACATGTATACATATATATGCATTTATACATATACATATACATATATATATATATATATATATATATATATATATATATACATATACATATTGTTGTGGTTGCAAGGTTGAACAATAATTAGTGAGGAATACAATGAAGACGCAAACAACAAGGAGAATGCAATAATAAGTGTATTAAAGAAAAGGTATAGTTACAGTATGTACAAATGAAGGTGTCGAGTCAGAGAGTCTTGGTGGGAGGACATGTACGCTCTTCGGCGTCACTTCCGGTGGTATTTAGGTAACACACACTAAGGCCAACCTAGGCTTGCCATTCATAGTGTAACGTTATTCGTATATGCAAATGAGTGGTTGCCACCACAACACCCTTCTCCCAAGATTTGAAGTCACACATATTTCAATATCTTTTTCTTTTTGGGTTTACCATCAATGGTTCATTAAATATTCTTTTCCTACCTTATCTTCGGGAATCAGGTGTATATTGAGGCGGTTCCAAATTAAAGGATTCGTATATGACAGCTATGGATTCCTCCTCTTCGACTGTTGTCGTATAATCATCATCTTGGATATGACGTTTTTTAATCTGATTTAGGTGCCTTTTATGTATACTCTGTGGACCTTTAATCATATATGTACAATCATCAATGCGTTTATCCACTACTCCACATTCCCAGTAAGATGTGTTATTCTTGTAGCACTTAAAATATACTCGATCTCCCGAGTTATATTTCTTTCTTCTCGTGTGTGTAGTTTTTCGGATAATTGCCTGTCTTGGCAACAATTTATCAAACGCTGATTTTACCTTTCTGGCAAACATTAGATCAGCTGGTGATATGTTTGATGGTGTACTAGGATGTGGTGTGATCCTATAAACTTGCAAGAATTGTTGCAAAGCTTTTTCTGTTGGTGTTCCAATGGATTTCTTTAACGCTCGTTTTAGCGTGTCCACGAACCTTTCCGCAAGGCCGTTCGACCTTGGATGATACGGCGGAGTCGTGATGTGCTTCACTCGGAACGTGTCGCAAAATTCCTTAAACTCTGCGGATGTGAACTGCGTTCCGTTGTCAGTGACCAGTGTGTCTGGTACACCGAATCTTGCAAACAACTCGTGTAGGAACCCTATTGAGTTGTTCGTTGTTGGATTCCTGCAACGCATTACCTCCGGCCATTTTGTGTAACTATCCACTACAATTAAATAATAGTTTTCTCCTACTGGACCAGCGATGTCCATGTGGATTCTCGACCATGGTCGGTCGGTTTTCGGCCAAGGTTTGTGTACTATAGGTGGGGATTTTACTGCTAACTGGCATCCTTTAAATTTATTTATTGTTGCTGCTATGTCAGTGTCCATGTTACGCCAGTACACGTAGCTTCTCATTAACGACTTCATTCGATTTATCCCCGGATGCCCCGTATGGAAATCTCTTTACATCCTATTCTGCAATGTTTTGGGTATTACCACTCTCTCACTGTACAGTAACACATCGTTACATATGGAGAAAACTTTCTGCACCTTTGTGTCCGTTATAATTATCTCTTTTATGTCCTTTATGTATTCGTCTTTCTCGGCTTCCCTTTTAATGTGCGACAAAGTTACGGTTAGTTCCTTAATGATGTTTGCTACCATATTTTTTACTTCAACATTTGTCCGAATTGCTGCAATGACTGATTCTTCCAGATTGTGTTTCTGTGGTATCAGTCTTGACAGTCCATCTGCATGGCAAATCTTTTTTGATGCTAGATGTTGTAGCTGGAAATCGTAATTAAGTAAGATTGTACCCCAGCGCAGCAATCTATTTGCGGTGTATACCGGCAATCCTTTTTTTGATCCATAGATCGTGACTAACGGTTTATGGTCGGTTTCAAGTAAGAATTGTCTACCATATAAATATCGGTGAAATTTAGTCACGGAAAAGATTATGCTGAATGCTTCTTTTTCGATTTGTGAATATGCCCTCTCGGCTGGTATCAGCGTTCTCGAAGCGTGCGCTATTGGTTTTCTAGACCCATCCGGCATAATATGTTGAATGCATGCTCCTAAGCCGTAGGAACTAGCGTCACTAGCGACGACTATTTTTAATTTTGTGTCAAAGTGCGTTAAGAATAATTCGGATGTTAGTGCGCTCTTTATTTTGTCAAAAGCGGTTTGACATTCTTGCGTCCAGTTCCAAGGTGTATCCTTTTTAAGCAGATTATTTAAGGGGGCTCGCAAGTTATCCATTCGTTCAATAAAAGATTGATAATAATTTGCGAGTCCTAAGAAACTCTGCAAGGTTGTTACGTTATCAGGTGCTGGCATATTTTTTATTGCCGCAGATCTGTCTGGGTCTGGACGTCGTCCATGTTTGTTTATTATGTGTCCAAGATACTTTATCTCGCTCATACAAAAGTCACATTTACTTACTTTTACTTTAAAGCCGAATTCTTGTATTCGAGTAAATACTTGTTTCAAATGTTCCTTATGTTCTTGTAGGGATTTGCTCCTGACAACAATGTCGTCCAGGTATGCACATGCGCACTCAATACCACTTAGCATGGTGTCCATCGCTTGCTGAAAAATGGCAGGCGCTACTTTGATGCCAAAGGGCAATCGGTTGTATTTGTATAATCCCTCATGCGTATTGATGCATAGTATTTTTGAGCAATTTTCCTCGACCGGTATTTACAAATATGCGTCGCTGAAGTCTATCTTAGAGAAGATATTACCACCATTTAACTTCGTGAATATTTCCTCTCGGCTTGGTAGAGGGTAATGGTGATCTTTTAATAGGGAGTTGACCCCGGTCGAAAAATCTGCGCACACTCTAACTTCGTCATTCTTTTTCTTTATGTATACGGTGGGGGCTGCCCACTCGCTGTGTTCTATTTTTGATAGAATTCCTATCTGTTCCAATCTATCTAATTCTCTATTAATCTTTTCCAACCCAGCGAACGGAACGTTTCGCTTTTTTCTAAAAATGGCTGGCGTTTTCTTTAAGTTTAAACGAGGCTTTGAATTTATTACAGCGAATTAAGTTAGTCGTGAATGCTTCAGGAAATAATACTTTTAAATCGTCTTTTATATTTACTGTTGTTGGAGAAGAACATTCTATTTTTTTACAGAATGTATTGATTGGCTTATCCCATAGTCCAAATTTCTCAATTAAATCTATTCCAAACAGATTTTCACTATTTTTCAGTACGAATATTTTTAATTTCTTCGTAATCCCTTTTAATTTTATCGGAAGGACAACTTCTCCTTCAAATTTTATACCACCACCAGTTACCGTCCGGGCTGATTTACTCGTTTTCATCATGGTTGGTTTTTTACCCAATTTCTTCCATGTATTCAGGTTTATAATAGAAATATCGGAGCCGGAGTCGAGTTGTAACTTTATTGGTGTTTTAAATATTTCCACTTTTACGTATTTTCGCCGATCTTTGTCTAATTTTGTATTTGATTTTGTTATCTGTACTCTCTTTCTGGTGTAATCTTTATATCTGCAGCAATCGCTTTTGTGTCCCACCTTCTTACAAATGTAGCATTTTTCTTCTTATAAGGACAATCTGATTCCCAATTCTTTTCTGCACATCTCTTACAGTTATATCTAGGAAGAGGCTTGTTATATTCTGTTTTATGGTTATTAGGATTGTAATATCCCGTTTCATTTCGATTGCTTTTCTTTGTAAAGTTCTTGGTTGGTGTGTATGGTTTTCTAACTTTTCTTACATATGCCACTCCGGATTCTTCTATATTTTTAAAATCCTTTTTTAGTGTAATGGCCCTTTCACAGTCCTCTGCTAGTTTCTGGAGGGATACATCTTGCTCAGATTCCAGCTTAGACAACACTCGTCTGCGTATTTCTGCTTTTTTCGTGGAAACTAACCCTTGTGCGAAGATTAGACATTTAAAATCTTCTACCGTTAGTTCCGCAAGCTTAAAATTATCGCAGTTTTTATTGACAACTGATGCGTATGTCAAATAATCTTGGTTGTCCATCATTCTTAGATTCATACACAGCCATCTTTTATGAAAAAGAGATATATTTGGATTAAATAATTCTTTTAGTAATTTCACAGCTTTCATGAACTCTAATTCCGCAGTTTTTTTAGGTAATATGTAATCTATGAATTTGCTGTGTTCTGATGTACACAATTTCCTGAGTAACAGGCTAACTTTCTGGCGATTTGGCCAATTTTTGCAGTCCAGTTGAAAGACATCCTCGTATCTTGTATAGTATGCTTCAAACGTCTTTTCTTTCCTCCAGCACATAATTAAATGTGCCCATACTATTAAAGATAGTTGTATGGGAGAAATTAACACTGTCGACATTTTCTCGATTACTCTTTAGTAGTTCCAGTGTTTTAGCAAAACGTTCATTTTGTCTTTCCTCGCGGTCAGCTTGTGCCTGTAAAAATTGCATGAACATTTTTGATAAGTCTTCCATTTTTTTTTTTTTTTTTTTTTTCGAGTCACAATTGAAAAAATGTATGGAGTACATTTAGTTCTTTGGAGTTTTTTTTTTCTCTAGTATTTTAGTAATTAAAATACGCTTAAATTGAGATAACCCTTTTTTTTTTTTTTTCTCGTGACGTTTTACTGTATTATCCGTTATCCAGTGACAACTTTAAAAAAAAATCCTTTCCTTGAGCTTTAATTTCTAGCTATGGTATTTCCTTTTAGTACCGCCGCCAAACAAATTATTAATTAAAAGATTCCTTTAGTTGTATTTTTGCTAACGGGGAGCAGTAATTAGAATCCACTGGTGAACTTTTTTTTTCGTAGGTTACTTCCTTGCTTTTCGTAATACGAGTCTGACCTGACGTTTTGCGACAGAACAAAATCCGCTTTTCGTTTGCAAGTTGGTCTTTTAGTAATACAAAACAGATTTGTCGTTTAGCGACAAAACAAAAATTCACTTTTACATTCGTTTGCAAGTCGGATTCTCAGAAAACAGCGTAAATTGTTGCTTTTGCCACGTTCGAGTTTTTTTTTTTTCACTTAAGTTGAAACTTTTCTTTAGCGTAAAATCCGTTTGTTCGTCAACACTTTGCATTGCACTTTTTTTTTTAATAGTTCTTCTTCATATCTCGTCGCCAACTGTTGTGGTTGCAAGGTTGAACAATAATAAGTGATGAATGCAATGAAGACGCAAACAACAAGGAGAATGCAATAATAAGTGTATTAAAGAAAAGGTATAGTTACAGTATGTACAAATGAAGGTGTCGAGCTAGAGAGTCTTGGTGGGAGGACATGTACGCTCTTCGGCGTCACTTCCGGTGGTATTTAGATAACACACACTAAGGCTAACCTAGGCTTGCCATTTATAGTGTAACGTTATTCGTATATGCAAATGAGTGGTTGCCACCACAACACATATATACATACATACATACATATATATATATATATATATATATATATATATATATATACATATATATATACACACATATACATATACATGTATATATATATACATATACATATACATGTATATATATATAAATATATACATATATGTATATATATATATAAATATATATACATATATGTATATATATATATATATTTATATATATATATATATATATATATATATATATATATATACAGGGTGGGCCAAAATAAGGGTCCTATCTTTAAATTTGAATAACTTTAATTTGAATAACTTCCACAAAATAAAAGTTAAACTCACCAAACTTTATGTGTGTGTAGACTGACCCTTCCGAGATTTTTTGAAATAAACAAAACAAATATTAGCCGAAAAACACTTTTTAAAACTTACAAAAACTAAAGTATTGTTTTTTACACTGTTTTGAGTTTTTTAAGCAAAAATAATGTTTTCTAAATAAGGTTACGTTCCTTAGGGCTAATACGGCTCATGCTTGCTTCGGAAGGGGTCCTTTTCTTATTCTAAAAAAAAAAAAAATCAATAAATAAAAAAGTTATGAATTTTTAAAAATAGGACCCTTATTTTGACCAACCCTGTATATATATATATATATATATATATATATATATATATATATATATATATATATATATATATATATATATATATATATATATACACTCCAGGTAAGTTTGCGTCCGGAGGTAAAACATTCAGTCAATATTTACAGTACACAAATATTAAAGTGCACTCTAATAGCCACAGCTGTTTATACATGATGATAGTATTTCCTTACTCAATACAACTACTATTCAGATACACATTGCATATATTTCTTTGGTCAAAGTAATCAAATATATATATATATATATATATATATATATATATATATATGCAATAAATGTGTATCTATATATTAAAGTGTTATTCCAATACAGAGGATATCGTTTCAGTGTTTTTTACCTCATCAGTGTATGAGGGGTGGTTGCAGGCTATGGTATGGGCTCGAATGCCGTTCGTAGATTCAGTCTAAAATGACGAGAATATTATCAGGAAAACGCGTTAGTTTTAAATCGACACATGAAGTTATTCAAATTAAGATACACTCCCTTGGGAGGCGGAGAAAGTGTGCATGCTGTCAACAGTGTTTGAATTTGCTTATATATATATATATATATATATATATATATATATATATATATATATATATATATATTTATGAATACACGGTTAAAAATAACATAATTCGTTCGTTAAATTGTACTTTTTTCATTTTTTAAATTTGTCTGATATTTTTTTTAGTATTACATCAAAAACAAATATTAAATTTTCCACAGGTTTCACAAGTTTTAAGAATCTTTACGATGTTTCGTCGGATCATCTACAGGTGTCAACAGCATATGAAAAAAAGCTGTGGAATTCTAAAAAAGACGGTGGAGGAACGCGCATAGTACGTTTTACGCGTTGTTGCTAGAAGTCGGTGACAATTTTAAATGGCATCACAGAATTAAATAGCATTACCATCATATATAAATATATATATATATATATATATATATATATATATATATACATATAAATATCTGTATATACATATATATATATGCATATATATATATATATATATATATATGTGTATACCTATGTGTATATATGTGTATATATATATACATATATACATATATATATATGCATATAAATATATATGTATATGAACATATATATATATATATGTATATATACATATATATATATATATATATGTATATAAATATATATTTATATACACACACATATATATATAAATATATGTATATATATATAATATATACATATATATATTTATGACATATATATATATACATATATATATATATATATACATCCAACTATATAGAGTATATACATATATATATATATTTATATATATATAAATATATATATATACATACATATATAATATATATATATATATATTATATATATATAAATATATATATATATATACATACATACATATATTTATATATATATATATATATATATATATATATATATATATATATATAAAGAGAGATAGAATAATCGAGGGAGAGAGGGAGTCGATTGATCGATTCAATAATCGCCCCCACATTTACTTCATGAAACAGAATCGAAATAATCGCCAAATCAAATAAGTATTTGTATCGGATATATCATCGTAGATTATTAAGATACCCAACCGTTTTCTAATGAATTGATTACTTTGTCAAACCATCACACTATATCTCGTGAAGTGGACATTGTGATAAAATGGTATTGTTAATCGATGACTATCGATCTGCTCTCGGCCATTGTATTGCACAGTATCGCCATACTTTCCGTGCAACATATTTTTTTACTTCCTTTCGTGTTGTGTCTGTGCGTTCAATTAAATTATGTCACAGTTTCCTGATTCAGTCAGACTTGTCAGAAAAGGGCTGAATAAGTACACCCACAAAGCGTAATAAATATATATATATATATATATATATATATATATATATATATATATATATATATATATATATATATTTATATATAACACTTGTTAAAAACACAGAATTCGTTTGTTTGTTTGTTTGTTATACTTTTTTATGTTTTGAATTTTTCTGATAGGCATATGTGTATTACAATGAAACCTATTAATAAATGCTTCATAGGTCTCACCAACATTTTCGATTCTTCTTCGAATCATCTTCAGGTGTCAAAATCAGATGAAGAAAAAGATGGAGAAAAAAGACGACCGAACACGCGCAGAGAACGGTATTCGCTATGTTCCAGGAAGTCGTTGACGATTTAACTTCAGCAACGCTGGATGGCCCACTGATCAAAATCACATTACGTAAAGCATATTTAAAATGTAATCACTTGTTTCGTATGTGATGTTATTTTTTTAGGTTGTTGTGTTTTTATGTAGATAGCTTCCAGTATATATATATATATATATATATATATATATATATATATATATATATATATATATATATATATATATATATATATATATTTAATTAGTTCATGAATGTATAGTGTTAGTGGTTTTAACTAAAATGTGTCTTACATCAAAGTGAGGACAGTTATGTTATTTTATATATTTAGTCAGAATATACACGATTCATGGTGAGGCGGCAGGATAGGGTAGTGGTTGTATAACCAATATAGCTCTTAGCTTCCTCTGCTGAAATTATAGGTGCTCAGGAATTAATCATAAGAAGTTCAATATTTTTAGATTTTACAGAGTATATTTATATTTTTTCGCTTCGTAAAATAACAACACGATAATAATCGGCAGTTAATTAAATGAAAGATATTTTCCCAAAATGTAAAATGACGAAACAGACACTAGATAATTAATTTCTAAAAAGTATAATTTCAATAATATAATTTTTTAGAAACAGTATTTTGAATAACTAGTTTTTATCTACTAATTAAGATACTAATTAAGATTTTTTCTTAAAATAAAGGAGAGATGTTGTGAGATTGACGTTCGTTCAACTTGTCGTGTTTTTATTTCGAAGGGGAACAACTCAGCCCTGGGAATAAGGCTCGTCTGACCGCTGGCATTCCGGACGAACATATATGTTGACTTTCCTTATGATGAATTAGATATAGAATTTCCATACTATCATTGGAGTCGAATGGTAACTTGTGAGCGGTGTCTTGAATGTTTTAGTTTTTTTGTTTTTTTTGTTTTGGGGGGGAATGTATCATCATTGTGCCGCCCGACGGGAAAGGGTATTATCATACATTGCTCCGTTTTTTTTGTTTTTTTTTAATGCATTTGTGACAGATTATTTGCTTGTTGGTTTGGTGGCAGATATAATGCACGAGCTACTTTTCTAAGACATTTTCTAGGCCTGTCTTTTTTATGGTTGTTCTTTATTGTTTTTTAATTTAAACTTTTATTTTTATTTTTCTTCCTCTTCTCTTCTTAAGTGCCCTCAACTATTGCAACGCCACATAGTGTATTGTCGATAGTTGAAACCCTTATTCCAGACATTTAATTTCCCTGATGATCTGCCAAGCAAGAACATGCTTGGTCGTGAAGCACTTGCAGAAAAAAAAACATTTAATTTAAATAAATCATATGTGTAAGAAAACATCTTTAATAGTGATCATTGGTGTCCTGAAAGGAATGCTTTGGTAAGCCTTCATACAATCGCATATATATGCTCCGTACTCTTAACTCGAGTATCATCGAGCTTGTTTTTCTTGGCACAACACCGGTCTTCACTGAATGATCTATTTTATAAGTGAACATACTAAATCTCTCTCTCTCTCCCTATATATATATATATATATATATATATATATATATATATATATATATTCTTTACAGACACAAGAGCTTACATACTTAACAGAACTCGAAATGTTATGTAGAGCAATTATGTGACATGCTTCGAATTGAACTTATTTAAATCAAATTGATCGCAGAGTCAAGTTGTGGTAAGCGCACCACCAAAGGAGTAACCCTCTTAATAAAATAATATGCTAATGTTATTCACCGGGTAGTCAAGAATATAAATTAAAAATCCTGAATGATCGTTTCTTTAGAATGAAAAAGAAAATATCATACATATAATTTACCTTGAATATATATATATATATATATATATATATATATATATATATATATATATATATATATATATATATATGTATGGTCAGTTTCTGCCGAACTCATCGAGTGGTATGCATACACACAGAGAACGACGAATGCCTTCCGTAATGACGCGAATTTGTTTT
The DNA here is from genome assembly GCA_963556195.1 of Sepiola atlantica. Classification (NCBI taxonomy): domain Eukaryota; kingdom Metazoa; phylum Mollusca; class Cephalopoda; order Sepiida; family Sepiolidae; genus Sepiola; species Sepiola atlantica. The sequence continues at coordinate 45,808,345 of OY744523.1, forward strand.
CTCACTCCAGGAATATGTGACACAAGGTCGAAAGATATGAAGTATTAAATAGCGTTTATAAAGAACAGGGGACTCTGGCCTCGTAAAAATCTCCTCGGCAGCCCTGTCGGAATTCTGCGATCATGGCGCATTCAGCAGTAAATGATAACTTACCTCCAACTTAAAGAGGGGATTCAAGAAATCGAAAGGGTTGACCTCATAGGGCACCTAAGGACAAACACCTAAGGTCGACAGATAAAAAGCTCTTGAAATGGGCCAGTTTCATCCGGACTTATTGTCGAGATCGGAAGCTGAACTGGTATGCCTGTCCTCTTAACCTTACACTAAACGAATTAAGCCGAGTGCTGCAACGGCACGCGTAGTAATACTATTAATAGTCTGTACAATGGTCCATCTACTTCTGAAGTAAGGTAGTTTACAATAAGATTCCTCTTGTTCCTGTTACTTCGTATAGAGTAAACATCTTTTTATTTTCAGGTGTATTTTAATGAAGTTCTACATCTTACGGTTAATTCTGGAGCTCAGTGTTTTTACTCAAACATAATTGTGCATACTGTCGTCCAGCCCGTATGTTTTTCTTTTTTATGTGTTCTAAATATCTCATTAAAAGACGCTCGCAAATCAGACATGTTTTCAATAAACACTTCGTAATGATTCGCAAAATAAAGAGAACTCTTCAGGGACGACATTCAAATGGTCTGAAGCTGACACGTTTTTATCGCACACATTTGTTTTAGGTTTTATCTTTTAATATATTAATCTATAATTCGATTAATATATTTTTTATTTTCTTTCCATGAATGTAGGCGATACTTACTTGATGAATTCTACATCCTTTAAAATAATATATGCACATCTTCGTCAATCTTATCGAATTAAACATCTTTCTTTTAAGAAACTGCTTGACTATATATATTACATTTCATTTTGTCAGACATTTCTTATATCATTCTAGCAAACAAGAACACTTTTAAAAATATTTTTAAAATGTGTTTGTTTAGTAATTCTGCTTCAGCATTTAATATTTCATATTTAATACAGAAATAATGTGTATGCATATCCCATAGTTGTAACAATTCTATAAAATATGTAACCAAATAGTCATTATGTTGTTCATAACAAAAATTTCCAATTTTAAAGTTTGATTTTCTATGATGTAACTGTTGTTATTCGTTCACCATACAATTTTAATTATTTACAAGCGACAAGTTTGCCTACATTTTTGTTCTCATAAAATAGGGTTACCATTTTTTCCACGATTTAACATTTATCATAGACAAATATAAGCCTAAGTCAAGTTGCATTTTACATTCTTATTTATTATTATTTTGACTGTTGCAAACCTTCTAGTATTTTCCACTTGGTACCTTTTAGCAATACTGATAACACATTTTGATTGGATTTTTTTACTTTACAGAATATCTTATTGTGCCCCCAGCGATCGCCGTTAAAGTACTTTTTCATTTTACATGAACAATCGAGTCACCAATGCTCGCAATTCCAACAAGGTTTAGAAATAACAATTATTTTGTTTCTTTTGTTTATCAAATAAAGAATCGTGAATTAGTTTTTGTTGCATTTATCTTGTATGAGATCCTCTGTTTTGTCCAACCTGTTTTGAATCAGTCACAGCACATTTACCATAAAAGTAATATTCCACCAATCACTGCCCTCATCTAAAAATGCTGTACAAAATGATATTTTTTCAGCTGAATAAAAGTTGAAAACGTTCGTTCACAAAAACATTCAAACTTAGTTTATCATCAACATAGGCAAATATAACTCTCTTAACTATTAGGTCACCCCCATCGTCAGTTTTTGCCCCAATATACAAATACATTTGAAACTACTCTCTCTCTCTATCTCTCTCTCTCTCTCTCTCTCGTGATGTAAATAATACACGCTATACCTCTTTCTCTAAAGAAACGCCAGTATGGGTGGACCGATATCAGTGACATAAACAATCAGTTTACTTTTGAAGAAGCCAGGGAAATGTCGGTGAAAGATTTTAATTTTCCTGAATGTCATAGTTAGACTGTGCTTTGAGCAAAATAAAAGAAGACTAGAGTGATTGACAAATTATAAAGAAGCCAACATCTGTTTTAAACACTTCGCCTCGTTTAGCAATATCCATCGAAAAGTAACTTACACTTTTTGTCGACATCTTACTTAGAGTAGGTCTCCGTGAAAATGAAAACTTCCCTCTATAGAGCATCAAAATTAACATGTTATTTTGATGTCGGGTATTAGCATGACTGAATCAATATCTAGATAGGTCACAGATGCATGTGAACAACAATCGATACACTGTCATCATAACTCTTTATTCTAGTAATGTAACTCCCGCAAACATTAAACGGCATAGTCTGAATATCTGAGGAGTTATGGTCGATTCACGTAAATGTGATTTTGGCAGTGGTTTCATCAGCTTGAAGTGAATATATGTTGTATGCAAATTTACCACTTTACTGAAAGTAATTATCATGGTAGGCGGGCTAGTAACTTAAGTGTAAATAAAAATAACTTTGCTGAGGTTTCCTTGCTAGTAAAACTCTTTTAAGGTGTCTTGTCAAACATGTTTCGTGGTTCCAGAAAGTACGCTTTTCATTCTAGATAGTAGAACAAAGATCTAAACTTCCGGCTTATCGAGGTTTATGAACTGAATAGGTAGACAGAGCGGTAAGCTTTTTTTCAGCGTATCCAGCAGTTTATGAATAATTATCGGGCGATTGTCTTAGCCTCAGAGGGGAATGCGGTTCTTGATTCTGATACTGATTCTGAGGAAGCTAAAAAATAAGGTAATTTGTCGATGAGTTGTAGCTGCTCGGTAAGTTCCGAAATGAGCATACATATGACGTCGCATTGACGTGTACATTTACACGCAGCTCTGGTCTACTGTATCATTCTAATTACATTTAACGGTTCTTAATTAGAAGCATCCGTTCAGCCTAATAGAGTGGTTTAGTTAGCACAATTGTTCTTAGAAAGGAAGGTTTACCAGAAAAGGCAATTAGTGATTATAAAGCGGGAATGGCAGGGATATATTTAGGAATATATGCTAGAGACACTTGTAGCAAATTATAAGGTAATATTTGTCAACTTTCGATTTTGGCTCAAGCTAGAATAATAAGGAACATTGACTTCAGTAGTTGAGTAATCTCGGACGGTAGTAACGGCTGATAGTATAAATGTTACTTTATAGTAACATTTATACTATCAGCCGTCACTACCGTTCGAGATAATTCAACTACTGAAGTCAATGTTCTTTATTATTCTAGCTTAACTGACTCCCTTGCTTTTCAAAGAACACCAAGCCCTCATTATTATAGCCAGGTTAAGATGAGTGACTCAGGAAACAACATACATTACACTGAGTTGCATGTATAGGAACGTTAACCCGCTCCACATCGATGCATCACTCGTCTCACATTGTCGAATGTGATGTTTTTTTACTACAACATGAGATTTTCTTAAGGTGATTCGTTTTCATTTTTAAGCGTTTCTCACCAGATATCCTTGTCGAGCTTCAGCGCATTTCAAAGCCTATTTAGCCGACTTTTTCGTTTTGTATTTTGATGCAGTATATATGTGTATATTGCAGTGCATACGTGTATATTGCATGATTGGGTACCATTTTGCTGAATAGTTTGTTTTTTTTAAAGAATTTCCACCATAAAATAAAAAAAGCATTTAAATTGAGTTTCTACTACGAGAAAATTAGTTATGCCGACGGATTGTTGGGACTTCTACACTGAATATTTTTAGAGGACTATGATTGCCTCTTGACGAACGAATGTAGACGTAAAATGATGTAATCCAATTTAGAATACCCTGTAACAACGACGAAGATAATATGTAATGTGTTACACGACGACGTTATGAAATATAAAAATAAAAGAATACAATACAAATATCGGAGTTTAACTTGATCTCCAGTAGATTAGGCATTTATCGCGATCGCGTTGATATATCTACAATATTAGTGTAGATAATAGTAGAAATGTTTCATGTCGGCCCTCTCAACATTTCTAGAATGAACATCTACATGAGAAACTATGTTTATTAGACATTATTAACAGGGGCATGTAAAATACGGTACAATTAATTAAAACATGCGTTTTGATAAGGTACTTATAATTAACCTCGGTCCGTAGCCCCCCCCCCCCAAAAAAAAAATAACTTACCTTGTTTTAAGGTCCACATTGATTTTACTGGTTAACTAGATGGTTTTTACTACCGTGTTGTGGTAGAGAGTTTTTTTTTCTAAATAGATAGAAATGTTCATTTGTAAAATATTTTACATGGGGCAACCACTAGATTTGTTTACCATGTATTTATTTCCCGGTCCGAGGTGTTTTACTTCATTATGTCAGATAAAGTACCTTATTTTACGCCCAGAATTCCGTCTATGATTCTTACTCAAGCATATACAGACTACACGGTATTATGAAAAATATCATGTGTTAGGCGAGACATTTCTTAGAAATTCATAAAATAGCTGTTGGAAAAGCGATAGTTATTCAAACCGATAAAGTCACAAAACAATTTTTTGAAATATACTATGATTTATCCAAATCATGATTTTCTATCTACTATTCCGATAGCATAGTTAATTTTTGCTAGTTAAAGAAATACAGTCAACTCATACGAAGACGGGCGCTCAAATAAAATGTCAAGAAAATAGTTATTTTCATTAACAAGCTAAAAAACATCAGGTGAAACTCAAAAAGAGGTAGTGTATACACTGATCGAGTACATAATTTACGGGATCAGGGGTCAAACATAATCTATACTAGACACATGAACAAAAAAGCAATCCTGAATCGGATGTCTTTGAAAAATATGTCACATTAATACCTAATGTAAGCCATATTTGCCAGCTTTGAGGTGTCGATAGCACAGAGGAGTTCAAAGCATAAACAATTGAAAAATAAAGCCCATGATCCTGAACTTAATTTTCATAAGTATCTGAACGAAAGACTACTAATTGATACGGAACAAGGCTAAAATAAAAAACATTTTTATCTAACCTATTGCCTTAATATATATATATATATATATATATATATATATATATATATATTTATATATATATATATATATACATATATATATATATACACATATATATATATATATATATATATATATATATATATATATATATATATATATATATATATATATATATATGTAGCTTCTGACATTAAACAATTATACTGTTGGTAACAGAGTCGCTAAGCCCAAGCTAAAAGCAGTATATGACAATACGTTATTTTTGTACTTGCTGTGAATAATTACTCGTGTTAACGTATCTTTTTGTTTCTGATTTATTTCCGGTTTTAGATAACAATAAAAATAACCATTCATTGTTGTACTTTGACAGCGGTGTCCGATCGCAGGCTTAACCCTTTTTCATTTATGTCGAATTACTTGTCTATAGTAAATTCAGGAACACCACTTCCCCAGAATTGATATCATGAGTATATATATATATATATATACATACATATATATATACATATATATATATATATATATATATGTATATATATATATATATATGTATATATATATATATATGTATACATATATATATATATATATACATATATATGTCGTATATATATATGTATATATATATGTGTATACATATATATATACATATATGTGTGTATATATGCATATATATGTATATACATATATATATGTATATATATATGTATATATATACATATATATGTATATATATGCATATATTTATATGTATATATGTGTATATATATATATATATGCATCTATATATATATATGTATATGTATGTGTATATATATATGCATATATATATGTATATATATGTATATATATACATGTATATATATATATATGTATATATATATATATATATATATATATATATGTATATATATACATATATACACATAAATATATATGCACAGCTTTCTGTTCTATCACAGCCGAGTCTAACTTGACCATTTAGACGACATTACACTCTCAAACTACATAGCGATCATTCGGTATTTGCGAAATAAGTAAAATGTCAAAGTCAACATTGTGATTTGCCTAATGGCCCGATTATATATATATATATATATATATATATATATATATATATATATATATATATATATATATATATAGTAAAAAAAGTATGATCATGGCAAGTAAGCTCCGCACAAGTTAATATGATTTATTCACGAATTAGCTTATCATATAAATGAACGCTGTATCCTGATCGACGATAACCTTATAAATGTTGATAATAAGTAAACCATTTAGAAACGTAAAGAAGCCTCGTTTTGATGCTTCTATACTACTAAGTTACAATGATACCTTAGGAATATGCAAGGTATCAGAAGCACCACTGGTCAGGAGGCCTGACTAAGAAGACAGCATTGAGTAGCATTTTCCTCCGTATCAACTGAATTTCGCATGTTAGTCTGTGACACTGAACCCTTTTCTGCTATACTTCTTTTTTTCTATTTTGAAAACTGTCTTTTTTCGGCGCTCATTATTATCTATCACTCAAATATGTGCATTTACATTCTTGTATTATTGCATATTACCATCAAACGTTAGTCAAATTCCTATGATCTAAATTACAGATATACGTATGAAGTCGAAATTAATGTCGGTACATTAGTTTGAAACTTCTTCAGTTGTCTACAGGTCGCCTTAGTGTCTAACCTCAGTAGATATGTTTTGAAATTTTTATTTTTTAATTTAATTCCTTCATTTCAAAATTTGGGCAAAATAAGTTAATCACTTAATTTATCGGGTTGGGCGGGCAAAATTATTTCAGCTACATGTGTGTTATCAGTAAATGAGTACCATTTGTGAGCTCTAAAACATATTGGTTAATTGTTTTTACACAACATTGAGAACACCTGATCCCTTATATATAATTGTATTACAGTCTATAGTTTTCTTCGAATGCCCGGCTGGCTTGGCAGGCTGAGAGCAGACTCAAGGCGTTTCCAGGAATAATGGCGATAGAAAGGCGCTTGTAAAGTCAATACAATTCGCGGTTGTCTTGAGTGTTGCGTGTCATTTATAGACCAATGTTACCGAGGGAGTTGCGTGTGGCAGAGCCAATCACTCCAGTCGTTTTCACAGCGATTTGTTGACATATTTCGACCGCTTGCGGCTCTCTGCTGACCTTGCTGCATGGCCAGGGTTTGTTGCCGATTCTATCACTGACGAGGGCGCAAAGGTGTTGACACAAGTCGCATCCCATATCAGTGACTTACCGTATGTGATTCAAGGGTGTGGTCGGCTATAATCAGGCTGCTGGAACTGGCTTAGACAGTGTGACCCAAAGGATGAAGCGCAGAGCGATAGAGACAGGTTTCCAGAAGATGGTTTCGTCGTATAGAGTTGAAAGCGTTCCTCATATCAAACTTAACCAGCAAACAGTCCTGCTGTCATTGTTGTTGGTCCTGGATAAACACTCTAAAAGCATGTAATGCAGCTTCGCCTCCCTGGTGAACTTCGAAACCAAGTTGGATGAAGGACAGCTCAGAGGCCAGTGTGTGGATCACAGGCTGTGTTGCTACTTTCGAGACACGACGACAAAGAGTGTTTTCCAACAGCAATAGGTCGTAATCCGCTGTTCTTTTTTTTCTTAACGCCGTCAGATTTGCTGAAAATAGAGGCCTTCTCGCACTTGGAGGAATATCACCGGAGATGATTTTTTCACAAAGTCTAGACAGGGCAGACAAAAAGCGACAACACGCTTCAGCTGTCGCAGATGATGTTCAATCTATCAAATATTCAGGTCTAAGGCTGTCGATTCCTCCGCTACTGCTTGGAGCGAAGGACTTCAGAGCCGCTCGGACGTCATCACAGAACACGCTGACTGGCACAGATGGTTGATTGGCGGTAGACTAAGTCCTGGTATCCGGTGGTGATGGAGGATGTTTTATTTTCAGCGCCTCCAGCAATTCGCTGTTCGGACATGCGACAGTATCATCCGAGTCAATTAGTTGAACGGCTGATAAAACATCGTCCTGGACTAATTTTGCATTGCCAGCTATCCTCAAAGCTGATGTTGGCTTGCATTGATAAAGGTATGAGTCGGTATCGGTTATGTCTCAATGTATACATTCCGAAAAGAAGCGGATGTTAGCTTTCACATCACGGAGCAATGATATGTTTGCTTTTGTAGGTTGTTCGGGCAAGGACTAAGCAAAGTCTAAGGCGTTCCCAGGAAATCAGAGAGTTTTCGGTGGTAACATACTCCATGGCGGAGGCCAGGACTTCTGACGTGCAGATCCTTGAAGCTCTTGGTATGCAGACAGGAATGTTGCACCTACTCTTGAGAGAGGTGAGCTTGCAAATAGCCAGGCGGTCAGGATGATCACTCCGGAAAGTAACAGGTGGATGATTATGAGTGTGCGAGCAGTTAAAGAAAAGTTAACCACTTCCATATTCGTGTTTCAGCCGAATCTTTTCGCTTGTCCGATACAGGTAAAGTGATAGAAGTGATGACATACATGACATAGACTACCCCATCTTCTGTTTATCGATTTGCATCGATTTCATTTTGCAGTGAAAGGCTCTTATATCCTGATAGGTAACAATTCGTTAGTCGGGACTTGGTGATCGGGCACATAATTAGGTTGGACATTAAAGCCGAAGCATCAACATGACTGTCAGAAAGACAATAGCCGAAACAAGCCAGTAACTTAACTTAAAAATAAAAACATCACATTTTGCAAATCAAATATATTACTCAGTTTTTTATTTTGTGTGAAATTCCCGACGCGGCCGTTCGGAAAGTATTCATCCGAGGTTATTAGTGATATTTTTATTTTCTTGTTTTTGCTTTTGAACATAAATGAAACAACTAGCATCACCAATCAGTAGATACAACGAAATGAATACTGTTCCAAGCGGCACACATGAAAACTGTTTGATGAACGCACTTTCAAGATAAATTACTTAGTTTGTTTTTCCATTTTTCTGTTGTTTTTTGTGTTCGAAGATAAATAAAACAACTGGCATCACCAATCGATAGATCCAACGAAATTAATACTGTTCCAAGCGGAACACATGAACACCGTTGGGTGAACGCACTTTCAAGACGAATTAATTTGCTTTGGTTTTCCTTTTTTGTCGTCTTTGTTTTCGAAGATCAATAAAACAACATGCATCACCAATCGATAGATCCAACGAAAAAAATACTGTTCCAAGCGGAACACATGAAAAACGTTGGATGAACGCACTTTCAAGACAAACTACTTTGCGTGCTTTTTATTATTTATTAAATATTTGTTTTCGAAGAAAAATAAAATCACTTGCATCACCAATCGATAGATCCAACGAAATGAATACTGTTTCACACGGAACACATAAAAACCGTTGGATTAACGAATTTTCACGACGAATTAATTTGTTTTTTTTTTCTTTTTCTATTGTATTTGTGGTTGATGATAAGTAAACACAAACTTGCATCACTAATCGATAGCCTCAACGGAATTGTAATTGAAACATGACTTATATATACCATAATCACATAGACACACTTTTTCGTAGGTGAGTTTTTTCAATGGGCATGCAAACACTTGAGTGATTCTTAGAGCCATGCGTAAGTATACAAGTCCGAATGGTCTAAATAAATGCATGTCTATTTTTATTTCAATATAGATATTCAAATAAATATCTGATCGTACATCAAAGTAGTGCATATTCTAAGAACTCGAAAAAAGTTAAAGGATAGCACGTATATACATTTATCACACTATTTTACCAAATAGACGTATGCGCATATCATATATACATGCATACACACACACACACACACACATATATATATATATATATATATATATATATATATATATATATATACATATATATATATAATTACATGTATTCATATAAAATGTCATAAGGATATATCACATTTTTATGTATCATTTTTTTGTATTCACTTCAACAGTGCTCTATACGTTAGTTGAGCTAAGTAGTAAGTTATGGAAATATATTACTGGCAATAAACCCACACAGATGCTTACGAACCAGATTAAAAAGATAACGTCAATAAAATCCACGTAAATCCAAAATCCAATGCCCTCTCCACCATTCATAAAACATATTCTGAATTCTATCGAACCTAGTCTGATCAATGATTTAATAACGACATTTTTTTTTTAATTATTGCTACATGTACAACACAGCTCTAAAATATAGTGGTTACAATAATATCGGAATTGCATACAAGAAACATGATACCAATAATTATAATAAAAATAAAAATATACGAAAAATAAATAGAATCTGGTATAAATCCCACTATAATCAGATGCTAAAAATTAAACTGGGCTAAAAATTCCTTAATCAAAATAAAACACACTTTTCCGTAACAAACACCCTGCATAAAATATTCAATAAAACATAATCTAAACCTGCACTAGAGCTGCTGGGAAAAATCTAGAATTTACAATTAACGCACACAATAACAACATACTAAAAGAGAACAGCAGAGAGAAAACACCGAAATTTCATAAAAAGTAACAAATATAGCAAGAATAACACTAATAATAAAATAAATACAAGCACAACGAATATTAATAACTTACACCTTTGTAGTCTTCACGGAAATAGAAATGAAAAACTTAGTAATGTAAAGAAAAAATGTAACGGGATGAATCGTATATTTTGTCCACTACGAAATAAATGCCTAACCAAAAGTAATGTTTACGAAGCCACAATATGTGTCAAAGAAACACCGAATAACAAGAAGTATTAAGTGGGTATGCCTTTCACTCAAAATAATACGTCCGGCCGTCATGGAACAATTTACACGACTCGTGTAGATTAAGTTGTAATGAGAGATTTGGAATCCTAAACTATAAAGACCCTCAACACCTATTAATATGTAAGAGTGATATAACAAACAACTGCCTGCACACACCACAAGTTACAATAGGTGCACAATACATTATAAATAAACAAACACATACATACAGAAATCAATAAATAAAACATAACTAAACATTAAACACTTTTTAAAATAAAACCTAAAATAAAAATACAAGTAAGCCCGTGTACAAATAATGTGACTATAAATATAGGCCAGTTTATAGAAAACATAACAAGATAATAGGAATACAGAAAGTAAACTCCACCGAATCATTTGTTTGCAAGATACCCCACGACTACCTAAGAAACCAACAAAAGCACAGATATTAGCCACCCTATAGACAACAACACAATAAAATAGGAAATAGGAAGTTAAATGAACGGAATATTTAATTGTGAGAAAACCAACGATTGTCTAATAAAACAGCAACGAATCTGATTGATTAACTAGCTAGACGTGTATATAAAAACATACGAGACATCTAACTTCATGCATTTTAGCCTGCTGAGTTTTGTCAATGCAATGTTTTGAAATGTCTAGTGCGAGTGGTTTGCTCCTGGGCTGCCATTAAGCGCCTGTCAGTAGATAGTTTGAGATTACCCCTGATACACCAATTCCAGCTGTCATCACCTGTAAATCCAGAATTCTTAAAGAGTACACTGTGTAGTTCATTTCCAAATAATGTCAACTCTCTCGCTTTCTCTCTCTCTCTCTCTCTCTCTCTCTCTTGCGACCTATTGTTGCATAACTACTGACATTAAACGTAACGAGCAGCAAAGGGGGGAAGAGAGCTTATTTATTACTACAGGCAGAAATCCTTCCGACTGAGGCAGCTCTCCAAAACAACCTCAACAGTTCGCTATCACGTCCTCTCCGGCCGAAAATAACGCGAAATGTTCACGAGAGGATTAACAGTGATTTCAATCTTTCTTTACGGCATCTCAAGCCTTTTTCAATTACGGCCTCTGTTCATTTATACGTATCTTACAGTCTCTAAAAAGTTCTCAAATAAATCTCAAAGTTTACCTTATCTTCTGTTCTCTTCTTTGGCCTGTGATTCGTCTAGTCTTCGCTGGCTGTGTCGTCTTGATCGAAGGAAGAGGTCTGTCTCAGACAGAATGAACACACGAGACACGAATTTTCTTGAAGGGATATTTCACACAAATTTCTTTATTCTCACACAATTTTCTTACTTCTTGGTTCGGTTGCTGTCAGGGGGATTCCGGCTTCGACTCTCTCATACTCGGGCTATTTTCTTTCCTTCTGGGATATCTTCTGCCCTCCCACAGCGGGGCCTTGCCGGTTTTCCGGCTACATGCTCACACCCGGTCTGAACGGTATCGCTTCTAGGCCCAGACTGATTCTAAAAAGCTAATTTCTTGTTCTCTGTGGTGACGTAATCATCGTTCCCACGCACGATATGGGGACAAAAATGACTCACTCTGATCTCTGACTCAAAGGTCACGTCAAGTGTCTAAATTTATTATGACTATTCTTGGATCAAACTCTTCTCTGACTCATTTCTGAGTCTAGAAACAAAACCTATTTTTCCATAACAAAATTAGCTATCTGATACTAGTTAATCTACCCGTTTAAAATACAGGGCCCGTCATAATATAACACTCCTCTCCACCTTATCTTTCAAAATTTCTTCCCTGAAGAAATTTACACAAATATCCAAATCCATCACCAACACTTTTTTTTTTTTTTTTTTAAATACACACGCACATATTCATCTAATCATCGGTACACGACCGATTGCTGATCGGGCGTATTGCCGCGATATGGGGGCACAAAAACAGAAACCCCTTTCCTTAACCTGTAAACTTAAATGGTCAGCCTCTCAAAATTACAAGAGGTACCGTTTTCCTACCACTGTCTAATCTGGACCATATACTTCGAACATCCCAGTGCCCCGGCGCAAACGTCCGCGAACAATCACCCATGTCTCTAGCTCCCAGCCCTTTTCATTAAACGTGGAGGACCCCATCCCATGTATCTATCTAGTCGATACGGTATTGGGCGAAATGTCACATCGAATCATCTCTGCTCCCGGAACACGCCGAATGACCACAAACTAGGCCCAACCTATAATCTTATAATTAAATCCAATTAACACCCGGTACCTCCTTTTTTTTTTTTTTAAATCGATCCCCATGGTTCTATCCGCCCCCGACGCGCGCACCCGAGTCACACCACACCCCAGCTTAACTCCATCCCCACTGGTGTTGAGCAGACACCAATTCCATGCGTTCCCTTCCCGTGTCCCTATCTATGCGGTAAGGGGGTAAGGTATCTTCGCAGCACACTCGTCGGCAAACATCCAAAATCCACAAAAAAATATGGGACCACAATTTCAAAGCTTAACATTTTACACAACTTTCACACACTCTATCGGCGCAGTTGGGCACACCTGGGTCACAAAAACAACAATCTCCATAACTGACCACCGTCCTTTTCTTTTTTTAACAAAATGTGTCTTTTTTCTTTTCTTTTTTCTTTTCTTTTTTCCTATGTCTTTTAATAATTAACTAAATTTGTCTCTCTTTTGTGTATCTCAACAATTCTCCCCTCGTGTCTCGCTCTTTTTTTTTTTTTCTTCCCTTTTCTATTACTTGGACCACACGATGTGTTCGTACTTCATGACAGCACCAGATCGATATCGAACCGTTTCATGTTGGAAACGGCAGGTCACGGCTACCAAATTAATATGTGTTGCATAACTACTGACATTAAACGTAACGAGCAGCAAAGGGGGGAATAGAGCTTATTTATTACTACAGGCAGAAATCCTTCCGACTGAGGCAGCTCTCCAAAACAACCTCAACAGTTCGCTATCACGTCCTCTCCGGCCGAAAATAACGCGAAATGTTCACGAGAGGATTAACAGTGATTTCAATCTTTCTTTACGGCATCTCAAGCCTTTTTCAATTACGGCCTCTGTTCATTTATACGTATCTTAAAGTCTCTAAAATGTTCTCAAATAAATCTCAAAGTTTACCTTATCTTCTGTTCTCTTCTTTGGCATGTGATTCGTCTAGTCTTCGCTGGCTGTGTCGTCTTGATCGAAGGAAGAGGTCTGTCTCAGACAGAATGAACACACGAGACACGAATTTTCTTGAAGGGATATTTCACACAAATTTCTTTATTCTCACACAATTTTCTTACTTCTTGGTTCGGTTGCTGTCAGGGGGATTCCGGCTTCGACTCTCTCATACTCGGGCTATTTTCTTTCCTTCTGGGATATCTTCTGCCCTCCCACAGCGGGGCCTTGCCGGTTTTCCGGCTACATGCTCACACCCGGTCTGAACGGTATCGCTTCTAGGCCCAGACTGATTCTAAAAAGCTAATTTCTCGTTCTCTGTGGTGACGTAATCATCGTTCCCACGCACGATATGGGGACAAAAATGACTCACTCTGATCTCTGACTCAAAGGTCACGTCAAGTGTCTAAATTTATTATGACTATTCTTGGATCAAACTCTTCTCTGACTCATTTCTGAGTCTAGAAACAAAACCTATTTTTCCATAACAAAATTAGCTATCTGATACTAGTTAATCTACCCGTTTAAAATACAGGGCCCGTCATAATATAACACTATAATTCTATTTCACCACAATTCTTATTATTTCCTCTTATTTGACTGCACGGAAAAGAATCTCATAATGTTTAGAAATATATTTATATAGGCACACTTTTTTTTATATTCACATATTGAACACGTAGTACACATTGACCAACCTACTTTCTAAGTTTATTGGATCATATTATTATTATTATTATTATTATTATTATTATTATTATTATTGTTATTATTATTATTATTATTATTATTATTATCATCACCACCATTAATAGTATTACTATTCCTCTTAAAAGTGTTCACCCATGTTATCATCTGTGAATACTCTCTCGCAATAAGTAGTCATGCTCCGTGAAGTCCGAGTCAAAAAAGTATTATTATATTTACAGCATTTTACATCTTTTTTATAAACATTACAAATCAGTTTTCGTAATTTAACAACCGCTTACTCTGGGTTTCATGCTAGAAACTATACTCGGTCTCGTCTGGAATTTAATAGACAATACACTCTCAGTAAAGGTCTGGTTTGTTCTTTCTCTTCTCAATCTTGTAATCCTACTTGATAATTCGTAACAGTTTTTGTGTGGTGCCATTCATATGTCTATATCTGGATGTGTGTGTAAGTTGGGGCGCAATTTTATTAGAATTCTTGTACTTTTCTTTTTTCGTCGGCTCGTGTTTCTTCTAAATATATATTGTAAATTACATATGGGAGTTTAGCGTACGGTGATAATATTTTTTGCTTTTTAATTATAGTTTCTTAAAGAATGTGGCTATATTCGTACGTGATGCTCGTGGTATGACTTATGTCATCCCTTATATTCTGATTTTTTGTAGTCTATATTCCTAGTTTTAAGGGCTGCTCCTAGTGTTCTTACATATATTGGTATTGTAGTGGTGTTCTTAATAATCCATATTCATTTCAGTTCCTGGCAAGGGTTACTCTTCCGACGAACACAGCCATCTTTTATACTGCTTAATTTATGGTCTCCATAGACATATCACTTTAGTATTGATAAACAAATTAAATATTGTAATGTTTTTATTTATTTATTGTAAGAAGTCTTTTTGTAATAAATATTTATTTTCCTGTCATGAACAGAATCGATTCCACAATATCAGTTATATGCATGAAACGTACGAATTATGTAATGAAGACTGTGTTCTATCCGCTATGTTTTTGTTCGAGCCTACCATCATGTTTCTGCAGATTTAAGAGTCAGAAATGCATGACCACTCGCCATTAATTTGAAATAAAAATAAATGTCGCTTTGTACTTAATTATATATGAGTAAATGTATTGATAGCCAACCCAAGGGCAAGCTCAAAGAAAACCAATATTTTGACGATGACTTCTACTACGTTCTTCTTCATCATAGAGGTTCGCTATGTGGCCATTATGGTAGCCAATGACGTCTAGCATCTGATAAAACCATGAGCTGTATAGATATATTTAAAAAAATCGGTTATGTCCGAAGTGTTTACGAAAGAAGGGACGACGAAATCAACGCAGCGACGACAGCGGCGGTGCATCCGATTAAAAGAAAATCGCGCATCCAGCCAGAACAAAAAAAGGAACAGTTAAAAGGAACATTAAACAAAAGTAAAAAGAAAGAAAAACTAATAAGGAATAAGAACATTGAACATCTCAACAATGAATTTAGTAACAAAAAATAGAATGACAACATTTATCGAACATTCTACGAGAATGGAAAGTATGGATACACTGCCTTGACTTTGAATTCATACTGAAAAGTGGACTGTAAATAAAAAGGAGAATATAGAGAAATAAGAAAAGCACAGAGCACAGCAATGGATGGTTAGAACTATTTAGAAAGTAGAAGAATGAAAGGGTTGATAAGTCGTAACGCATGTATATTATTAATCGAAAAAGAAACGAAACACACCATTATCACACACACACATATATACAAACATCTGCAGTGATGACATTTTTATGATTGTTATTTATTATTTGTTTGTGTTCTTGTAATGTTTGTTTGTTCTGTAGTGAGGCATGGCGTGCGTGGAGATACTAAGGATGACGAGCGAACAGAAAAGGGTGAGGGCAGAAAAAGAAAAAGGAGATAGTTTTTTTTCTGGAGGAATATGTTCGTTTTGTTTTATGTTATGAGAAGGAGGGTGTATTTTTCTACAAATCCCCAGCTATGTACAGTGTGGGTAGACTTAGTGAAGCTATAACGGCTGTTCAAGTATGAGATTTAAAAATCTAGTTGCAGGTGTCGAAGTTGTGGATCATGGGCAATAGTTATTCCCCATATACAGTAAAATCGAACGGGAAGAAATGGCAGATAATTATGTTTATTTTATGGAGACCTAGTTCATACTGCAGTTACACACTCGATCTTGTATAAGTGATTTTATATTTGATTTGTGAAATGTGTTTCCATCTTGGGAGTTTCGATGCTGAGTGAACTGTGTGCTGGGGACAACACTCCTCCACAACTACGAGGATAGATTATGGGTAGGCGATGATTAGCCTCCGCATATCAAATAGGTTTGGAAGTTAAGTAAGGGTGAGAGGTCTGCTAGTCCGTGCATCATAAAAGGAGAGGGCGCCATGGTTAGACACACATGTAAAGGAATTATCGTATGTAAATAAACTTGGACAGCGTGAGAGAACTTGCCCCTAACTTAGTGGTCTTATGTGTTCAGGTTTGAATGTTGGAAATTACCTGTCACCTTTTTACCGCGGTTGAGATAATTGTTGTTATTATCATTACAATCATCACAATTAATAACTATGAATGCGATTATTACTACCACAATAATAATTATTATTATTATTATTATTATTATTATTATTATTATTATTATTATTATTATTATTATTATTAGTAGTAGTAGTAGTAGTAGTAGTAGTTGTAGTAGTTGTAGTATTATTATTATTATTATTATTATTATTATTATTATTTACCAGCATGTTAAACACAAGCTTTTATAAGTACTGACCGATCGACAAGGGCTCTTCCCTTTACACTGAGTAAAACTACCTGTCGTATTTTCATCAATCTCCGCCGATGTCGATTACCGCTGCAAGATATTTCAAATATCGAAAATGCGGGGTACCCCTAAGCCAGTCCTGCTAACTTAATAGTCCACCCGAAATAGTTGACATTGCCACGAACGCGAGGAACATTCATTTTATCACTTAAAGAGTCCAATTCTGTTGATTTAAAGGACACATTCTACTGTGGAATAATAAGTTTTGGTTGCCGTTCAGACATTCATAACCTACTGGATTATATATAAGGGAGATATATAAAAGGATTTAAAAAATGGAAAGGACCGAATCTCGGAGGTATGAAAAGCATCTTTCCCCGATAGAATGTAGGTTATCAATTATATGTTTATCTTCTCTGCCCCTAACATATCTTGTCTACTTAATCCAGGAAATATACTCGCATGAGGAAACTCAGATTCTGTTTGCTTTTGTTTTTCTCCAAACACGTCTTTAACGGCCGGGATCTGATTATAATTGTTCCTGGAATACTCCGTCCACCCATCTAATATAATTCTATTTTGCGATTTTGTATTTGAATGCGGAATTGGTATAAGAACACAATTGGAAATATATATTATATATTTCCTGTAAGAGTGCTTCTCTCTTCCTTACGCACCAGTGAAATTACTAAGAAACTTTTCCGCCTCCCTCATATCTAATATCTATTCATATATTTCAATGCCTAGTTCGGTTGGTATACTTCCCATTATACTCTTTATCATATTACCCATCTTCCCCTATTTCCTTATAATGACTGTTTATATCCCCAACAAGAGGTGTATAAGGTGTATTTTTTCTCCCCCCTCCCCCCAAAAATTATCTTTGTCCATATCTTCACCTATACTCTTCTTCCTCGAGACTTGGCTTTTGGCTAAGATCAAAGTGTAGTATCTGTTCCGATGGATACTGCACCCCATAGACTGGTATTGTCTTGGCTTTCGGGGCTTGATTTACGCCGGTCTATGGGGCTGTCCTGTGCAGTTCTAGGAGGTCCACCCTCCCAGGCTTCGCCTCCCCTCTTTGGGGAGAAGTAAGTTTATTGATTACTGCGTGAGGCGCCGCTCGTGGAGAGGAGTAAATCAATACTCCTTTACTCTGCACCTCCTGTTGCAAGATGTTTTCTTCAAAAACGGCCTGTAAAAAAACTCTTGAACCTATACAATCTTTATTTACTAATTTTATTTTATTTTATTTCTATTTTCATGTTTTACGTTGTTTTTTATTTTCATTTTTATTTCATTTATTTCATTTCTTTATTTTTTATTTTAATTTTTTTTCATTTTGTATTTTTCATTGTATTTTTATTATCTTTTTATTTTTATTATTTTATTTTTATTCATTTTTTATTATTTTTATTTTTATTTTTATTTATATTTACATTGTTTTTACTACCCCTCTGACAATAGAATTTGTAAGATAAATTATTGCATAATTTGAAAGGGTAAATCTTTGGAAAGTATGTTATTATTTCTTTTATATGTACAGGCATGTGTTTATAGGTATCATTCGGTTTTCTCCTACTATGCCCCCAACATACTCACCGGTGACTCTTTCTGTCAGTGGATGCTTCTCTCGAACGATATTTTTTGTTTTCTTCTCTTAGATTTGTAAGGTGCTGATGAAGACGCGTTTTGGATTCGCTTCATCAAATCATAAAATAAAATAAAAGAAAGTATTTCAAAACTGTTTTGGAAACGATCATAGTCAATACTAGACTTGATGTTCTAATTCATGGAACAATAGTAATGTTTTAATTCATCCAATGTGTTTATATATATATATATATATATATATATATATATATATATATATATATATATATATATATATATATATATGTGTATATATATATATATATATATGTGTATATACATATATATATATATATATGTATATATATATAAAACAGGTTAATGTAGTTTGCCTGAAACATTGTTTATTAGCATGAAGAAATATCACATTTCTTTATATATATACATATATATATATATATATATATATATATATATATATATAAATATATATATATATATATATATATATATATATATATATATAAATATATATATATATACTCAAATATAAACTAAAAGTAAACTTTTAGTAGATAGAACCTATAGTGAAATAAGTGCGCTCAATCTACGATTCGAACTAACATTTCACCATTGGATTTACTTAACTTATAACACTTTGTCAGTACTGCCTCTAGGAAAAGTTTTTTTCGTCTTCTTAAAAATCTCTTTTTCATTGGACACTTTTTCAACGGACAATTACCATCTGGACAAACAACATATCTTTTTTACACGAATTCTTTTCACTCCAATTTTAATAATACTTTTTCAAATGTTTGAACTTTGGCTTTTCCACAGCCAACTTATCTATCTGTATATCTCCTCTGATGATAATATTTCGATCTTCGAAAAGCCTTGGCTTAAGGAAAGAATAATGAACATAAGTTTATTAAAGAATATTCCTAGCATTGAACAATCGAAGTTTTAAATAAATCTGGACATTCGTACATGTTTTTCACTCTTATTTCTTCTATCTTTATATATATATATATATATATATATATATATATATATATATATATATATTTATATATATATATATGCCTACAGACGATATCGCTTATATATTAATATATATATATATATATATATATATATATATATATATATATATATATATATATATAAATATATATATATATATAAATATATGTATATAAATATATATATATATATATATATATAAATATATATATATATATATACATAGGAATAATTTAAAGATAACGTGAACTAAAATATAAAGAGAGTATGGTATCGCCCCTGCGAGTTGTTTAGTCGTGGAAAAATATCGAACCAGTCGGCATTTATTCCTCTGAATCAACGATCTTATTCGACTATAATAATGCTCAGACGTATGTGCTTTACCTTACGAGACACATGTTTTTAGTCGATATAATATATTTGTGCTGAATGCGAAGTTTATACGATTACTGTGCATGTTTTTTGTTGATGAACAGCTTTACATTGCAAGAGAAAGATAACCATTTTCATGTATTTTGTTCGAAAGTGATAACACGACGAAATACACTATACATAAACACCCACGGCAATTACATACGCATACATTACGGAAGTGCATAGACAGCCCACGAAATATCATTAAATAGCAGCGATAACCGACATTGTCTGACATTATTAATAACAAAATAGCAGAGGTAACGCTAACCCTTACCCTAACCTTAACCCATACTTGTTTAGACATCCTAAGTTTCTACTTCCAACTTTTGTGTCTCTCTTCTGATCTCTCTAATATAATGGAAAATGAAACACATGAAATAAACAAAGAACACAAAAGAGACCACAAAAGTTATCAGCAGTTTACTTACAGTCTTACCGTTTTTCGAAGTTGCTTTATAAAATACTCCAATTAAGAATTACAAATTGATTTTGTTTTCTTAAATTTATATCAAATGTCCTTTGTTATATAATCATTCATACCCTTTAATCATGTTTTGAATTACACTTCATAGAGCACGCCGCTTGTTTTTTACCATGATTTTAAATAATCTAAAAAGAATATACATCATTTCTAAATATCGAGTTAAAAACATCATTACCGACAACAAATTATGAACGTTCGCTATAATTTGAATATTTTTTTTTATTGATAGTAACTTGAAGACACTTTTGTGTAAGTACAAAAAAAGTGAGTAACGAATCGTGTACATAACCCTGCCATTTAATGTGATTGTTTACTGAATAAATTAACTAGCTAGTCAGAAGGAAAAGTTGATTTTAAATATATTCACATTAACAATTTTCGTCTAGAAATACGTTTTAAAAATATAATTGTTCATATGGAAGAAGGTTACATGAATCGGCAGTGATAGTTTATTACCGAACATGAACTGCCTGTTTTTAAAAGAGTTTCTATATTGGCGGAATTCTTTAATGATTTCTGTTTGTATTATTAAAATATCAACGAAAATAATTATTTAAATGGTGACACCTGTTTTTGGAGAGCCTGTGGACGAGTTGTTATAGTACTTCTCTTTGTCTGAAAACTCCCTCTGTCCACCCAGCAGTAAATGGGTACCTGACTAATACTCAGGTAAGGTTCAAGGCAGCGGAAGGTGAGGGATGGGCTCCGCCTTCCATATACTGTGCCCTAGACACGGTGATTCTTAACAAATCACCGCCGCTACGGCCATGGGCAGTGTGCGATGTCGGCAACGACACTCGTGCGCCTCCAGGCTATGCGACCTTTACCTTTACCTTTACCTTTACCTTTACCTTTACCTTTACCGTTACCTTTAACTTTAACTTTTACCTTTACCTTTACCTTTAACTTTAACTTTTACCTTTACCTTTACCTTTACCTTTACCTTTACCTTTAACTTTTACCTTTACCTTTACCTTTTACTTTTACCTTTACCTTTACCTTTACCTTTACCTTTAACTTTTACCTTTACCTTTACCTTTACCTTTAACTTTTACCTGTGTTTTAATACATTCTACAGTGAGTTTTAGTTTGTACTAGCAGGGCTACCCGGCGTTGCTCAGGTTATAGAATAGAAGAAAAATCGCGTGTGTAACATCTTTATATTCAAACTTCTATTTCTCTCCCTTTCTTTATAGCCGTCTCTTTATCTTTCTACTTTTCTCTTTGGTCGCCCAATTTCACAGCTACTTTCTCATTTTGCCTTTTGCGAAAGCTGTTTCTTCTCCACCATTCCTCTTACGTTGGCCAGGGCAAAAGTATGACATATTTCTATAAAAAGTACCACCTCTGTCTGTGCCTTCTATATAGGTACATAATATATAAGTACCTATCGCCACTCTGGTGTGAATGCTAAATCCGTGTCTATTGTCGCCCAGGTGCGCATGGTATGTACGTACTTATCGCCATCCCTGTTCACATGCTATATACGTACCTATTACAGCCCCGGTGCGCATACTATATACGTACCTATTGGCGTTGCACGGGGATCACTTCTCCAGTCGCCCTCCTTCCACAGTTGCCAGGAGTAAAAGATGTCACGTACATGGTTGCCAATTCACCCTGGCTACACTATCTCCGGCCTCCCCTAAACTCTGCACTACCTCTCCATTCTCTGGAGTAAAATTTCTATAAAAAGTACCATATTTGTCTTCATTATTAATGTTAATAAGGGTGTTTGTTTATTTACTTCTTCATGTCCGTGTATGTTAGATAAAATAACCTAGGTCGATCAGGCCCCTCTGACAGCAGTCTTTGTTTATGATAATAATGGTGTCTATTTACTTCTTTCATGTTTGTGTACGTTAGATTAAATAACCTAGGTTGACCACTGATTAAATATTTTATATGAATATAATAAATGGTATAAATGGGGAAGAATAATTTTTTCTTTTAAATTCACCGATCGAGACATTATTTTATATGAATATAAATAATAGTGCTAACGATGGGGACCCTTCCTATTACATTCTACTCAGACTCCGTAATATTCCATTCGGGTTGAACTCCAGGCCTTGACTCTTTCCTGAACATCAGGCTCTGACTCCTACCCGAACAATTAGGACCTGACTACTTCCTGAAGAGCTGGCTCTGACACCTTAAACATCAGGGTGACTCTTTCATATACTGCAAGCTCTGAATCTTTTCCCGAACCTCCAGCTTTGACTGTTTCACTGTTTGACTGCTCCCCGAACATCAGTTTTTTTTTTAATCCTGTGCTATGGTGTGTATAATAAACACACCTGCTCTATCTAGGATATTGAACTCTATTTAATTAAACACTCGTTCTATGTAGGATAATGAGCACTTTTAAAATAAGGAGGCCAAGAGAGCACTATCACAATCAAGCGCCTAGAACTTGTTAAATTTCAATGTAAAAAAATGCTGACTGATTTGCTATTCTCTTTTACTGGATAACATTAAAAGCAGTGTTTAATTATTGATAACATTAAAGGGAAAATGCCAATGTTACCTTACTGTAAAGAATTTACTATTTTATGTTAACCTTCAACTAACCTTGCTCAGCAACAAATGTCTTAGCTGGGGAAACATAGAAATATTAATTTTTTTTCATATGTTAGAACAATGATGACCGACGACACTCTTTCCCACACTTCTGATGGTCTTGTGTCTAATTTGTGTTATGAGTAAATGTGGTATTGTGGTGACTAACATTCTAGTTATAGTAGGATATACATTTTTATTACTTTAGAACACTTTTGAAAGCCTTGTACTGAATGTAATTTTTTCATATTTTCTGCAAGTAAATAATTCAAAGTTTAGTATTTGTTCAGATGGATGCTACAACCCTTAATTGGTAACTGAAGTCGGTACCAGTCTAAGTGTTTGGTTAACGTCCGTAAAAACTAAAAAGAATGAAAGTTTACAACTTGTTCAATAAAGCAAAAAGCAAATATAAGGTTATGAGTAAATGTGGTATTGTGGTGACTGATCATTCTAGTCAAAAGTAGAATAGACCGAATTTACAGAAAGCTGCTGTATTTAGGGTAAAGAACACCGACAGATTAAGCAGGTACACCTTACCAAGTGTTACACTGTTCTATCTAACATATTGAACAGTTACTGATTTAGTATATATCCATTAGTAAATTACACACATGCTATCTCTATGATATTGTGCACTGTTAGATTCACCATAAGACATACTAAGAGTCACACTATATTATAACACATACTTGCTCTATCTAGAGTATTAAGTACATCCGAATGCAGCATTTACTATGTTTTGCGTGTCCTACTGCATTATTGCACACATCTGTTGCATCTAGGGAACTGATCAGTGTTTTCTACAAAATATAACATTTAGAAAGTGTCCTAGTGAAGTAATAATATATTGCTCCTGAGTTTGTTTCGGATTATAAACCTAGGCATGAACAACAAAACAATAGTAAAAAAATGTGCTTAACATATTTATGAAAAATGATTAGTTTATTGCTCAATATATTGAAACACATTTATTTTAAGTTTGTTCACCACTTTCAAGCAAGAATATAATGAAAAAAAAAACAAAAACAATTTTATATTTAAATGGGTGATTTTTATTTTAATGTGTCTTTTGAGAATGTGTAATTGTGTCAAAAGATAAAAACACAAATTTAAAAAAGGAACTGCAGCACTTAATGATATCAATCACAGAAACACATTGTTCAACCGTGATGTTTTAGTAATAAAAGTTTTTTTTAACCGTCCTCATTTTGATTATTTGTAATAAGATTTTGCTATAGTCTTCATTTTATATAAAAGAATATAAAAATAAATTTCAAGCTACATTGTCATCATCGAAATCTTCAGGTTGATTGTGTGGTTAATGAAACTAAGTAGGCAAATTCACTTAAATGAAAGATGTAATTGAGAAAAACAACCAAATTGTCTGAAATGGAAGATGAAATTAGAAAATATATTATTCAATTGAATGAGTACAGT
Organism: Sepiola atlantica; assembly: GCA_963556195.1. NCBI lineage: Eukaryota > Metazoa > Mollusca > Cephalopoda > Sepiida > Sepiolidae > Sepiola > Sepiola atlantica. The sequence continues at coordinate 45,833,299 of OY744523.1, forward strand.
AATCAAAATGATGTGGCTAAAAATGTACATCATTAATAATCACTTTTTAAAACTCAAAATATGAAAGTACTGAAATGTTTGTGTTAAGTTCTTATTAGTGACTTGCTATCATCAAGAATTCACCCCAAAGAATGTTCTTTCTTTTATGATTTTGAGGAATAGATAATTATAAACATGAGAGCTATGACATAGTTATTATTGCAAGAACAGAGTCCTTCGTTTGTGATGATCAGTGATCTTCTTTTTTTTTTTTACTAATCATACATCAAACTAAAGTCATGTATTAAAAGGAAATTGTTCATAAAGATTACACACTCACAAAAAAAATAACTGAAGCAGTGAGTCCTGTGTTTATAAGAATAAATAGTGTCTATTAATCCATGCATAAGGTAATGGGTAGTCTGAATTTCTCTTAATTCAAATTGTGGTATAGCCGGACTCTGATAATCAAATCTGAAGGAAAGAAAGCATCAAATATATAGAACATAAAGGAATCTATTTCAAAGGTGTTCTGAATTGTGAATAGAAAAGGATAAAATGCAGTTTGTTTAAAAATAGATAGTTTTGTAGTAAAAGATATAAAATTACAAAGAACAAATGCTGTACTCTATTGAAAAACGCTGCTTCAATTGAGATTTTCTGGTACTGGGGGGTCTCAGGCTGTTAAGCAATTCCAAACTGAAACAGAACTAAGATATTGTTTAGTAGTAAAATAGCTTGGCCTTTTGGCTAAGATCAAAGTGTGGTATCTGTTCCGATGGGTGCTGCACTTCATGGATCGGTGTTATCTTGGCCTTCGGGGCTTGGTTTCCGCCGGTCTGTGAGTCTGATCTGTCCTGTGCAGTTCTAAGAGGTCCACCCTCCCAGGCTTTACCTCCCCTCTTTGAGGAGGAGTAAGTTAATTGCTTGCTGCCTGAGGCGCCCCTGTCAGGGACTGTCGACAGGGCTGCCCAGGAAATTTGTAATGGCCAGAGTGCTCACCTTCTCGAGCGCTGGCTTTTCAAATCCCACTTTCAGACCTTGTGTCACATATTCCTATATTGGGTGGGGATTAAATAACGCCTTTTGGCTAAGATCAAAGTGTAGTATCTGTTCCGATGGATACTGCACTTCATAGATCGGTATTGTCTTGGCCTTCGGGGCTTGGTTTCCGCCGGTCTGTTGGTCTGATCTGTCCTGTGCAGTTCTAGGAGGTCCACCCTCTCAGGCTTTACCTCCCCTCTTTGGGGAGAAGTAAGTTAATTGCTTACTGCCTGAGGCGCCCCTACCGGGGAATGCCGACGGGGCTGCCCAGGAAATGTTTAATGGCCAGAATGCTCACCTTCTCGAGCGCTGGCTTTTCAAATCCCACTTTCCTACCTTGTGTCACATATTCCTATTGTGGGTAGGGGTTAAATAACGCCTTTTGGCTAAGATCAAAGTGTAGTATATGTTCCATGGATACTGCACCCCATAAACTGGTATCGTCTTGGCCTTTGGGGCTTGATTTACGCCGGTCTATGGGTCTGTCCTGTGCAGTTCTAGGAGGTCCACCTTCCCAGGCTTTGCCTCCCCTCTTTGGGGAGGAGTAAGTTTATTGCTTACTGCCTGAAGCGCCCCTACCGGGGAATGCCGACAGGGCTGCCCAGGCAATTTTTAAACCCCACTTTCCCAACCAGACTTGTGGGAGTAAAATAAAAACTGACCTTGTGCCTAATTCCTGGAGAGGAGTAAATCAATACTCTAGTGTAAATTTGTGTTGACGTTTTCCTTTGTGTAACTTTCTAATAGGAGATGTATTTACTATTGCCTGTTGGGTGAGGTGCCTTACTATATTCACGAGGGAGTCTCAATGGGACTATACAGTCATTTCACTTCTCACCAAAGTGCCATTGTTTTCACTAAGTTTCAGTGCTAATAGTTTTCAAACATTTAGTTAGAAAGTGAAAATAATTATAAAAAAATAAATGTGCACCAAAAAAGTAAACAAAAATATTTTCTCTAATAATGACGGTTTTCCCCTATCTGTGCGACTGTCTCCCTTGCTTCATTTGTGTGCATGGTTTGGTTTATATCATGTGGCAGTATTTATATGGTGTTGCATAGTTAATAGAATAATACACATGCTGTTTATTGAATGTAACATCGACAAACTAATAGAATAAATAGCAAGCAAATAAAAATACTTGTTTGAAACAAAATAGTTGAAGAATACATTACCAGAGCCTCGTTAGCCAGGGTTATACAGAGTGAAACGGGCTATAAGAACTGGTGTAAAGTTGCATCCATAACCTCCTAAGCATTTACACTGTTTTACCCTGTTACCACCTCCCAGAACAGGGACCAGAGGTGGAATTTTGGGAGGCATGTTTGGATGTTAAGCAACCAAAACCATGTTCTTTTAGTCAACTCTCAACTGTCATTCATTTTTAAGTTATTCTCAACTCTGGAGAGGTGTCATTCATTTTTAAGTCATTCTCAACTCTGGTAGATGTGTCATTCATTTTCTAATTATTCTCAACTCAGGGGGGGGCATCATTCATTATTTAATTATTCTAAACTCTGGGAGAGTTGTCATTTTAGAATTGGTAATTTGTATAAAAAAATGTAGTTAAAATGAATTTAGAATTCTGAAAACTCTTGAGGAGTTTCAAATTGGTGACTTACTGAAATAGAACATGGTGACAATGAATATTGGAATTTTTATTGTGTTTTACACATTTCAGTTGTCAATTTTGTTTCGTTTATTCGTTGATTTTAGATTCTTACTGATTTAGACTTTAGGTCATTTTCGGAGTAAAAATGAATTTAGAATTCTTAAAACTCTTGAGGAGTTTGAAATTGGTGACTTACTGAAAAAGAACATGATGACAGGGCTACCCGGCGTTGCTCAGGTTATTGAATAGAAGAAAAATCACGTGTGTAACATCTTTATATTCAACATCTTTATATTCAAACTTCGATTTCTCTCCCTTTCTCTATAGCCGTCTCTTTATCTTTCTACTTTTCTCTTCTCTGGTCGCCCAATTTCACAGCTACTTTCTCATTTTGCCTTTTGCGAAAGCTGTTTCTTCTCCACCATTCCTCTCACGTTGGCCAGGGCAAAAGTATGACATATTTCTATAAAAAGTACCACCTCTGTCTGTGCCTTCTATATAGGTACATAATATATAAGTACCTATCGCCACTCTGGTGTGAATGCTAAATCCGTATCTATTGTCGCCCAGGTGCGCATGGTATGTACGTACTTATCGCCATCCCTGTTCACATGCTATATACGTACCTATTACAGCCCCGGTGCGCATACTATATACGTACCTATTGGCGTTGCACAGGGGATCACTTCTCCAGTCGCCCTCCTTCCACAGTTGCCAGGAGTAAAAGATGTCACGTACATGGTTGCCAATTCACCATGGCTACACTATCACCGGCCTCCCCTAAACTCTGCACTACTTCTCCATTCCCTGGAGTAAAAATGTAACATTTCTATTAAAAGTACCATATTTGTCTTCATTATTAATGTTAATAAGGGTGTTTGTTTATTTACTTCTTCATGTCCGTGTATGTTAGATAAAATAACCTAGGTCGATCAGGCCCCTCTGACAGCAGTCTTTGTTAATGATAATAATGGTGTCTATTTACTTCTTTCATGTTTGTGTATGTTAGATTAAATAACCTAGGTTGATCACCGATTAAATATTTTATATGAATATAATAAATGGTATCAATGGGGAAGAATAATTTTTTCTTTTAAATTCACCGATCGAGACATTTTATATGAATATAAATAATAGTGCTAACGATGGGGACCCTTCCTATAACATTCTACTCAGACTCCGTAATATTCCATTCGGGTTGAACTCCAGGCCTTGACTCTTTCCTGAACATCAGGCTCTGACTCCTACCCGAACAATTAGGACCTGACTACTTCCTGAAGAGCTGGCTCTGACACCTTAAACATCAGGGTGACTCTTTCATATACTGCAAGCTCTGAATCTTTTCCCGAACCTCCAGCTTTGACTGTTTCACTGTTTGACTGCTCCCCGAACATCAGTTTTTTTTTTAATCCTGTGCTATGGTGTGTATAATAAACACACCTGCTCTATCTAGGATATTGAACTCTATTTAATTAAACACTCGTTCTATGTAGGATAATGAGCACTTTTAAAATAAGGAGGCCAAGAGAGCACTATCACAATCAAGCGCCTAGAACTTGTTAAATTTCAATGTAAAAAAATGCTGACTGATTTGCTATTCTCTTTTACTGGATAACATTAAAAGCAGTGTTTAATTATTGATAACATTAAAGGGAAAATGCCAATGTTACCTTACTGTAAAGAATTTACTATTTTATGTTAACCTTCCACTAACCCTGCTCAGCAACAAATGTCTTAGCTGGGGAAACATAGAAATATTAATTTTTTTCATATGTTAGAACAATGATGACCGACGACACTCTTTCCCACACTTCTGATGGTCTTGTGTCTAATTTGTGTTATGAGTAAATGTGGTATTGTGGTGACTAACATTCTAGTTATAGTAGGATATACATTTTTATTACTTTAGAACACTTTTGAAAGCCTTGTTTTGAATGTAATTTTTTCATATTTTCTGCAAGTAAATAATTCAAAGTTTAGTATTTGTTCAGATGGATGCTACAACCCTTAATTGGTAACTGAAGTCGGTACCAGTCTAAGTGTTTGGTTAACGTCCGTAAAAACTAAAAAGAATGAAAGTTTACAACTTGTTCAATAAAGCAAAAAGCAAATATAAGGTTATGAGTAAATGTGGTATTGTGGTGACTGATCATTCTAGTTAAAAGTAGAATAGACCGAATTTACAGAAAGCTGCTGTATTTTGGGTAAAGAACACCGACAGATTAAGCAGGTACACCTTACCAAGTGTTACACTGTTATATCTAACATATTGAACAGTTACTGATTTAGTATATATCCATTAGTAAATTACACACATGCTATCTCTATGATATTGTGCACTGTTAGATTCACCATAAGACATACTAAGAGTCACACTATATTATAACACATACTTGCTCTATCTAGAGTATTAAGTACATCCGAATGCAGCATTTACTATATTTTGAGTGTCCTACTGCATTATTGCACACATCTGTTGCATCTAGGGAACTGATCAGTGTTTTCTACAAAATATAACATTTAGAAAGTGTCCTAGTGCAGTAATAATTTATTGCCCCTGAGTTTGTTTCAGATTATAAACCTAGGCATGAACAACAAAACAATAGTCAAAAAATGTGCTTAACATATTTATGAAAAATGATTAGTTTATTGCTCAATATATTGAAACACATTTATTTTAAGTTTGTTAACCACTTTCAAGCAAGAATATAATGAAAAAAAAACAAAAACAATTTTATATTTAAATGGGTGATTTTTATTTTAATGTGTCTTTTGAGAATGTGTAATTGTGTCAAAGGATAAAAACACAAATTTACAAAAGGAACTGCAGCACTTAATGATATCAATCACAGAAACACATTGTTCAACCGTGATGTTTTAGTAATAAAAGGTTTTTTTAACCGTCCTCATTTTGATTATTTGTAATAAGATTTTTGCTATAGTCTTCATTTTATATAAAAGAATATAAAAATAAATTTCAAGCTACATTGTCATCATCGAAATCTCCAGGTTGATTGTGTGGTTAATGAAACTAAGTAGGCAAATTCACTTAAATGAAAGATGTAATTGGGAAAAACAACCAAATTGTCTGAAATGGAAGATAAAATTAGAAAATATATTATTCAATTGAATTAGTACAGTAATCAAAATGATGTGGCTAAAAATGTACATTATTAATAATCACTTTTTAAAACTCAAAATATGAAAGTACTGAAATGTTTGTGTTAAGTTCTTATTAGTGACTTGCTATCATCAAGAATCCACCCCAAAGAATGTTCTTTCTTTTATGATTTTGAGGAATAGATAATTAAAAACATGAGAGCTATGACGTAGTTATTATTGCAAGAACAGAGTCCTTCGTTTGTGATGATCAGTGATCTTTGGGTCTGATCTGTCCTGTGCAGTTCTAAGAGGTCCACCCTCCCAAGTTTTACCTCCCCTCTTTGGGGAGGAGTAAGTTAATTGCTTACTGCCTGAGGCGCCCCTACCGGGGAATGCCGACGGGGCTGCCCAGGACATTTTTAATGGCCAGAGTGCTCACCTTCTCGAGCGCTGGCTTTTCAAATCCCACTTTCCGACCTTGTGTCACATATTCCTATTGTGGGTAGGGGTTAAATAACGCCTTTTGGCTAAGATCAAAGTGTAGTATCTGTTCCGATGGATACTGCACCCGATAAACTGGTATCGTCTGGCCTTCGGGGCTTGATTTACGCCGGTCTATGGGTCTGTCTTGTGCAGTTCTAGGAGGTCCACCTTCCCAGGCTTTGCCTCCCCTCTTTGGGGAGGAGTAAGTTTATTGCTTACTGCCTGAGGCGCCCCTACCGGGGAATGCCGACAGGGCTGCCCAGGCAATTTTTAAACCCCACTTTCCCAACCAGACTTGTGGGAGTAAGATAAAAACTGGCCTTGTGCCTTACTCCTGGAGAGGAGTAAATCAATACTCTAGTGTAAATTTGTGTTGACGTTGACCTTTGTGTAACTTTCTAATAGGAGATGTATTTACTATTGCCTGTTGGGTGAGGTGCCTTACTATATTCACGAGGGAGTCTCAATGGGACTATACAGTCATTTCACTTCTCACCAAAGTGCCATTGTTTTCACTAAGTTTCAATGCTAATAGTTTTCAAACATTTAGTTAGAAAGTGAAAATAATTATAAAAAAAAGAATGTGCACCAAAAAAGTAAACAAAAATATTTTCTCTGATAATGACCGTTTTCCCCTATCTGTCCGACTGTCTCCCTTGCTTCATCTGTGTGCATGGTTTGGTTTATATCATGTAGCAGTATTTATATGGTGTTGCATAGTTAATAGAATGATACACATGCTGTTTATTGAATGTAACATCGATAAACTAATAGAATAAATAGCAAGCAAATAAAAATACTTGTTTGAAACAAAATAGTTGAAGAATACATTACCAGAGCATTGTTAGCCAGGGTTATACAGAGTGAAACGGGCTATAAGAACTGGTGTAAAGTTGCATCCATAACCTCCTAAGCATTTACACTGTTTTACCCTGTTACCACCTCCCAGAACGGGGACCAGAGGTTGAATTTTGGGAGGCATGTTTGGATGTTAAGCAACCAAAACCATGTTCTTTTAGTCAATTCTCAACTGTCATTCATTTTTAGTTATTCTCAACTCTGGAGATGTGTCATTCATTTTTAAGTCATTCTCAACTCTGGTGGATGTGTCATTCATTTTCTAATTATTCTCAACTCAGGGGGGCATCATTCATTATTTAATTATTCTAAACTCTGGGAGAGTTGTCATTTTAGAATTGGTAATTTGTATAAACAAAATGTAGTTAAAATGAAATTAGAATTCTGAAAACTCTTGATGAGTTTGAAATTGGTTACTTACTGAAATAGAACATGGTGACAATGAATATTGGAATTTTTATTGTGTTCTACACAGTTCAGTGGTCGCTTGAAGAGCTTAGTTTTACTGTCCCAGGTATAATAAAGTGGAACTTCCGAGTAAAAAAGTGTACGTGCAAAAAAATCTGTTTGACACAATTTGAAGAAAGCTGTTAGAGTGGTTGTAGGTGGATTTGCAACTCTATCTGCTGCAGTACTTTCAGTAAAGTATATCCGCTGTCAATTTTCTAGATGAACTGATAGGTGAATAACTGGGGGATGATGTACATCTATGAGAAAGTTAAGTATTCTCCAAATGGCTTCATTGGTTGATATGTAACGTCCTGTTTCGTATCTCTTAACTTCATCATGAGCATTACTTTCAATTGTGAAGATAGCTTGATCACTACCTTTATTTACATATTTACAAATGTATTTTATTGATTTCACGCTGTTGCAGTATTCAACATTGATATGTGCATCAAAAATCTTACAAAGCAGTTTATTATGTGGTACAACCCATCGGTTGTCTACAGGAACCGTTATGTTGCCAGGTAGGGTAACTGTCGTCTCAAAACCTCCAGCTAAAGGAGATAGTCGATATTGTGGGTAGCCATTTGTATCCGATTGAGTTTCACTCAAGAAGTGTCTGGGATATCTCTTACTGTAGTGTCCATCTTTGAGACAAAGTGAACATCTGTTTATGTTTCCACATGGTCCATGAATCATATGGTGCCTAATGATATCATGTAAAAGCGGATCTGCCACTGGATCCGGAATATCCGCACTGATAACTGAATCTATGTCAGAGGATCTCAATTTTTGTTGAAGCCAAACCAGACAATGAGCATGTGGCAATCCTCTTTTCTGCCACTCAACAGTGTACATGTATGCTATGACCACTCCTAAAATGTTTCCTTTCGTTAGGAGTTGGATAAGGATACCTAGCTTTAGATGGAAAACTCTTGCTATGAAAATCTTGAAAATGTGGCAGGTTAGTCACGTCTGATTTGCAAGAAATTAAACCAATTTTGATCTGAACCATGTATTGTGTTAAAAGTCCAAAGGATATGTTATTGTATGTAATATGTTTCTGATGTGTATCAATTGGGCAAATGAAGGGGGGCATTAATTACTATTTAAAGCACGTAAATTCTGTTTCCGTTTGGAGCTTGAAAGGCAAACAAATCTGAGGTGTTGGTCAGTAAATACTACTGGAAGTTATTGTAGTAAGTGTGAAACAGAAATATTGTTGTAGTCGAGTGGTGAACACTATCGACAACATGTCGCTTGCCACCGCCTCACGGGTAAATCTAAGTCTAAATTAATGTCAATTAGTGTATGTTGAAAAAAGAAGAAAATGTATTTAATATAAGGGCAGCAGTTTGGGGGGTGATTTTAATGTGGCTCTGTAGGCTTCTTTAATTTTAAAAGGCCCCCTTATCACAGACAGAGTAAGTGTTTATTAAAAAATTTCAGCAATTGTTTTTTTAATTTTTTTTTGTGAGTTTAATGTTTTTTTTTAAAATTTATTATAATGGAAAATATCTGAATTTGTCAATTGTTTTTTTATCGTGTAAAGTTCTAATGCCTTAAAAAGAAGTGTATCATATTTAATTATCGACGTTTACGAATTCATATTTGATTATGTCGGATGAGTTTTTATACTTAAAAATATTGTAATATTATTTATAAAAATATTGTAATATTATTTATAATGGGTGGCACGTTATTATGTAGTCGCTGTCTTATATATTTAGGTGGGGGTGGGTGGGGGAACATTTAATCCGTTTACACGGATTTTTCATTTTTGCCATTATTTTACGTAAAGGACAGCTATTACATAATAACGTACCACCTGATATACTTCTTTATACGCAATTATAACTTTACACGACAACATAATTATGCCAAATTCTGATACTTTATATCGGCAGCACTTTCCCCCCCGGCACCCCCCCCCCCCCGCCGCCAGCATTTTGGCTCACGTGACACAATCGCCGTCATTTATAAACAGAATAGTCTTCATTATGAACAGTTAGCATATATCCCCCCCCAATACACATTTTTTGTTGTTTATTATTTTGTTACCTTACGAGGATTGAACGAAGGTTGATGGATTTTCCCTTCTGAGTATATCCCCACTGAAAAAATAAATGATTGAAATTCTTTAAACTCAGTGCTCTGAAAGTAATTGAACCAATTTTCAATTAAAAAAAATTTAATACTGCACTTTGTTCCAAGCGAAGAAGCAAAGAAATGTTGTTTAGACCTTTCATATTTGTTTTACGAACGTGTGGCGGCGGTTTGCTGAGAATCGATTTACACTTTTACCCCCCGGCACAAATATGAAAGGTCTAAACAATATTTCTTAGCTTCTTCGCTTGGAACAAAGTGCAGTATTAAAAAAATTTTTAATTGAAAATTGGTTCAATTACTTTCAGAGCACTGAGTTTAAAGAATTTGAAACATTTATTTTTTCAGTGGGGATATACTCAGAAGGGAAAATCCATCAACCTTCGTTCTATCCTCGTAAGGTAACAAAATAATAAACAACAAAAAATGTGTATTGGGGGGGGGATATATGCTAACTGTTCATAACGAAGACTATTCTGTTTATAAATGACGGCGATTGTGTCACGTGAGCCAAAATGCTGGCGGCGGGGGTGTGCCGGGGTGTGCCGGGGGGTAAAAGTGCCACCCGGGAAAAGGGTGGGGAAAATCCATCAACCTTCGTTCTATTTCGTAAGGTAACAAAATAATAAACAAAAAAAAATGTGTATTGTGTGGGCGGGGATATATGCTAAGTGTTCATAACGAGGACTATTCTCTGTTTATAAATGACGGCGATTGTGTCACGTGAGCCAAAATCCTGGCGGCGGGGGTGTGCCGGGGGATAAAAGTGCCACCCCTTTATATTATAAAAAAGGAAAAAAATAAAACTTTAAACTCTAAAAAATAAGAAAAAAAAACAATACAAAAACTTTAACAAATTCTGATATTTTATTGTAATAAGTAAGGGTAGTTCTGCATTTCAAACGTCACTTGGACTTAATAATTGAAGAGTTCCATTCATTCCACCGAGTCAACCGGAAGTGCCAGACTGAATGTAAAGTCATCGATTTATCTTATTGTATGAATGAAAAGTTTCTGAAAGTAGGCAACAGTAATTTCTGAAGTGAAAATTTATCAATGAAATGAGTAGTTAGTGATTTTTTTTATTGTAAGAATTCAAATTCTATTCACTATTTTGTCAATAGTGATCGTTTAAAACGATTTTAAGAAAGTTCAAATTCTGTATAAGTAACAGTTGTTTTAACTTCATGTAAATAAGTAAAACGTAAAATTTTTATATTAATTGTTAGAGGTGATTTTTTTTTAATTATTATAATATGAAATATCGGAATTATTCAGTTTAGTTTTTTGTAGAAGTATATCGGTATATGTTACGACGCTCAGCGCAGCCACGGGTTTTAACCCACCTAATAAACTGGTATTGTCCTGGCCTTTGGGTCTGGATTTACGCCGGTCTATTGGGGGTTGTCTGGTCCTGTGCAGTTCTAGGAGGTGCACCCTCCCAGGCTTCGCCCCCCCTCTTTGGGGAGGAGTAAGTTTATTGCTTACTGTCTGAGGCGCCCCTACCGGGGAATGCCGACGGGGCTGCTCAGGCAATTTTTAAAATGGTCAGAATGCTCACCTCTCGAGCGCTGGCTTATCTAATCCCACTTTCCCGACCTTGTGTCACATTTTACCTTGTGGGAGGTAGATAAATATTAGCACAGTCGCGAACGGGGTCCAAAAAAAGAACGAGAAAGGGTTTAAAAGCATAAATTTGCAACAATTGAAGTTGACCTCCGACGAGAATAGATATTTTTCTATTTACCTATGTAATTTGTTTTTATTTTTACGTAGTGTAAATGGGTATTTTTTTCTCATAGTCGATAATTGAAATCCCATTTGTAAAAAGTATTTGCTTAGTCTATGAACGAATTCTACATATAGTGTAGAAGTCACAGATTTGTTTAAAAAAAAAATGATATAGTGTTTTTTTTTTACGATACGTTTAATAAACAAAAAAATTAAGTTATAGAAATATTTGTAAATAAAATTAGCGATCTTAATTGTTGATTATGCCTAATGTACGGTTATTTTTTAAAATGTATATATTTAGTTTATTTATTAAAATATATTGCGTTTCACGTTGGGAAACTAAACAAAAATGGTTTTGTGTCAGTATTTATTTACTTGCCTCCCCACGAGGACAGAATGCATAATAAACCCATATATATTTTTTTTACGATACGTTTAATAAACAAAAAATTAAGTTATAGAAATATTTGTAAATAAAATTAGCGATCTTAATTGTTGATTATGCCTAATGTACGTTTTTTTTTTTAAAATGTATATATTTAGTTTATTTATTAAAATATATTGCGTTTCACGTTGGGAAACTAAACAAAAATTGTTTTGTGTCAGTATTTATTTACTTGCCTCCCCACGAGGACAGAATGCATAATAAACCCATATATATATATTTTTTTTTACGATACGTTTAATAAACAAAAAAATTAAGTTATAGAAATATTTGTAAATAAAATTAGCGATCTTAATTGTTGATTATGCCTAATGTACGGTTATTTTTTAAAATGTATATATTTAGTTTATTTATTAAAATATATTGCGTTTCACGTTGGGAAACTAAACAAAAATGGTTTTGTGTCAGTATTTATTTACTTGCCTCCCCACGAGGACAGAATGCATAATAAACCCATATATATAATTTTTTTTACGATACGTTTAATAAACAAAAAAATTAAGTTATAGAAATATTTGTAAATAAAATTAGCGATCTTAATTGTTGATTATGCCTAATGTACGGTTATTTTTTAAAATGTATATATTTAGTTTATTTATGAAAATATATTGCGTTTCACGTTGGGAAACTAAACAAAAATGGTTTTGTATCAGTATTTATTTACTTGCCTCCCCACGAGGACAGAATGCATAATAAACCCATATATATAATTTTTTTTTACGATACGTTTAATAAACAAAAAAATTAAGTTATAGAAATATTTGTAAATAAAATTAGCGATCTTAATTGTTGATTATGCCTAATGTACGGTTATTTTTTAAAATGTATATATTTAGTTTATTTATGAAAATATATTGCGTTTCACGTTGGGAAACTAAACAAAAATGGTTTTGTATCAGTATTTATTTACTTGCCTCCCCACGAGGACAGAATGCATAATAAACCCATATATATAATTTTTTTTTACGATACGTTTAATAAACAAATAATATTAGCGAATTTTTTTGTTTAAATAAAAATTAAGTTGTTTATAATTGTTTATTACAGAAACAAATAAAAAAAGTACGTAAACTTACGTTTTTCATAAATGGCGCGTTCAAAATGGTCTTATTGAGGAAGTGACATATATTTCACGCATGCGCAAATCGGTTTTGTACTATGTCTGATTTTTGAACACATCCTCCCCCCCCTCAACGTTTCGAGCCATTTCTATACGAAAATATGAACGTTTCCCCCCAATTCTCAGAGATAACACGTCTGGGGGCTGGCTGGTTTTAATAATGTCATCTGCGTTAGTGTCTGTTGGGTAGTATCGGAGGAGAAGACCTACATACATACATACATACATACATACATCCATACAGACAGGTGACGTTTATATAATAGACTAGCGGGGCTACCCGGCGTTGCTCGGGGTCATAAAAACATAATTGAAAAAAAATCGCGTGTGTAACATCTTTATATTAAAACTTCTATTTCTCTCCCTCTCTCTCTATAGCTGTCTCTTTATCTTTCTACTTTTATCTACCCTGGTCGCTACTTTTAAATTTTGCCTTTTGCGAAAGCTGTTTCTTCCCCACCATTTCATCCTACGTTTCACAGGGCAATAGTATGACTTATTTCTATAAAAAGTACCACCACTGTCTGCGCCTTCTATATAGGTACTTATAACCGCACCGGTGTTCATACTATATATTTTGAATCCCCTCATGATATCCTTCATCATTTTAACTCCCCTCGTTGTATTCATCATTTTCGATCTCCTCATACTATTAATCATTTTCAATCCCCTCATAATATTCTTCATCATTTTCAATCTCCTCATACTATTAATCATTTTCAATCCCCTCATAATATTCTTCATCATTTTCAATCCTCTCGTAATATTCCTCATCATTTTCAATCCGCTCATGATATTCTTAATAATTTTCAATCCTCTCATGATATTCTTCATTTTTTCAATCCTCTCATGATATTCTTTATTATTTTCAATCCCCTCATGATATTCTTCATCATTTTCAATCCCCTCATGATATTCCTCATCATTTTCAATCCTCTCATGGTATATTTCATCATTTTCGATCCCCTCATGATATTCTTCTCATTTTCAATCCCTTCATGATATTATTCATCATTTTCAATCCTCTCATGGTATTCTTCATCATTTCCAATCCTGTCAGTCTATTCTTCATAATTTTCAATCCTCTCATGACATTCTTCATCATTTTCAATCCTCTCATGACATTCTTCATCATTTTCAATCCTCTAATGACACTCCTCTATCATTTTCAATCCTCTCATGGCATTCTTCATCATTTTCAATCCCCTCATGATAGTCTTCATCATTTTCAATTCCCTCATGATAGTCTTCATCATTTTCAATCCTCTCATGATAGTCTTGATCATTTTCAATCCTCTCATGATAGTCTTCATCATTTTCAATCCTCTCATGATAGTCTTCATCATTTTCAATCCTCTCATGATAGTCTTCATCATTTTCAATCCTCTCATGATAGTCTTCATCATTTTCAATCCTCTCATGATAGTCTTCATCATTTTCAAACTTCTCATGATAGTCTTCATCATTTTCAATCCTCTCATGATATTCTTCATCATTTTCAATCCCCTCATGATATTATTCATCATTTTAAATCCCCTCATGGTATTCTTCATCATTTCCAATCCTGTCAGTCTATCCTTCTTCATTTTCAATCCTCTCATGAAAGTCTTCATCATTTTCAATCCTCTCATGACATTCTTCATCATTTTCAATCCCCTTATGATAGTCTTCATCATTTTCAATCCCCTCATGATAGTCTTTATCATTTTCAATCCCCTCATGATAGTGTACATCATTTTAAATCCCCTCATGATAGTGTACATCATTTTCAATCCCCTCATGATAGTCTTCATCATTTTCAATCCCCTCATGATAGTCTTCATCATTTTCAATCCTCTCATGATAGTCTTCATCATTTTCAATCCCCTCATGATAGTCTTCATCATTTTCAATCCTCTCATGATAGTCTTTATCATAGCTCTATCTAGGATATTGAGCACATTTCTCTCGGACAACACTGAGTACTTTGAAAATCAAGGACGCCTCATGAGTACTACTGAAATCACTTAGGTATCCTCTCTCCTTCTGATCTGCAGAATAGTCCAAAGGGGAACAAAGATGGCGTTAAAATATTTTCCAAACCTATCACTACAGTAGCTCTATCTAGGACATTGAGCACTTTTCTCCTGGCCAAAGCCGAGTACTTTGATAATCAAGGATGCCTCCTGAGGACTACTGAAATCACTTAGGTATCCTCTCTCCTTCTGATCTGCGAAATAGTCCAAAGGGGAACGAAGATGGCGTTGAAATATTTTCCAAACCTATCACTACTATAGCTCTATCTAGTACATTGAGCACTTTTCTCCCGGACAACGCCGAGTACTTTAATAATAAAGGAGGCCTCCTGAGGACTACTGAAATCACTTAGGTGTCCTCTCTCCTACTGATCTGCGAAATAGTCCAAAGGGGAACGAATATGGCGTTAAAATATTATCCAAACTATCACTACAGTAGCTCTATATAGGACAGTCATCACTTTTTTTCCCGGACAGCGCCGAGTACTTTGAAAATCAAAGAGGCCTCCTGGGGACAACTGAAATCAGTTAGGTATCCTCCCTCCTTTTCATCTGCAAAATTGTCCAAAGGGGAAAGAAGATGGCGTTAAAATATTTTCTAAACCTATCACTACAGTAGCTCTATCTAGGATATTGAGCACTTTTCTCCCGGACAACGCCGAGTACTTTTAAAATCGAGGAGGCTTCATGAGCACTCCTGAAATCTCTTAGGTATCCTCTCTCCTTCGGATCTGCGAAATAGTCCAAAGGGGAACGAAGATGGCGTTAAAATATTTTCCAAACCTATCACTACAGTAGCTCTATCTAGGATATTGAGCACTTTTCTCCCGGACAACGCCGAGTATTTCAAAATCAAAGAGGCCTCCTGGGGACTACTGAAATAATTCTTATCCATTCCCCCATCCTTTTCAGCGTAGATGCTGTTAAAATATTATCCAAACCTATCACTACAGTAGCTCTATCTAGGACATTGAGCACTTTTTTCCCGGACAACGCCGAGTACTTTGAAAATCAAAGAGGCGTCCTGGGGACAACTGAAATCAGTTAGGTATCCTCCCTCTTTTTCATCTGCAAAATTGTCCAAAGAGGAACGAAGATGGCGTTTAAATATTTTCTAAACCTATCACTACAGTAGCTCTATCTAGGATATTGAGCACTTTTCTCCCGGACAACGCCGAGTACTTTGAAAATCGAGAAGGCTTCATGAGCACTCCTGAAATAACTTAGGTATCCTCTCTCCTTCGGATCTTCGAAATAGTCCAAAGGGGAACGAAGATGGCGTTAAAATATTTTCCAAACCTATCACTACAGTTGCTCTATCTAGGATATTGAGCACTTTTCTCCCGGACAACGCCGAGTATTTCAAAATCAAAGAGGCCTCATGGGGACTACTGAAATAATTCTTATCCATTCCCCCATCCTTTTCAGCGTAGATGCTGTTAAAATATTATCCAAACCTATCACCACAGTAGCTCTATCTAGGACATTGAGCAATTTTTTTCCCGGACAACGCCGAGTACTTTGAAAATCAAAGAGGCCTCCTGGGGACAACTGAAATCAGTTAGGTATCCTCCCTCCTTTTCATCTGCAAAATTGTCCAAAGGGGAAAGAAGATGGCGTTAAAATATTTTCTAAACCTATCACTACAGTAGCTCTATCTAGGACATTGAGCACTTTTCTCCCGGACAACGCCGAGTACTTTGAAAATCGAGGAGGCTTCATGAGCACTCCTGAAATCCCTTAGGTATCCTCTCTCCTTCGGATCTGCAGAAATATTCCAAAGGGGAACGAAGATGGCGTTAAAATATTTTCCAAACCTATCACTACAGTAGCTCTATCTAGGATATTGAGCACTTTTCTCCCGGACAACGCCGAGTATTTCAAAATCAAAGAGGCCTCCTAGGGACTACTGAAATAATTCTTATCCATTCCCCCATCCTTTTCAGCGTAGATGCTGTTAAAATATTATCCAAACCTATCACTACAGTAGCTCTATCTAGGACATTGAGCACTTTTTTCCCGGACAACGCCGAGTACTTTGAAAATCAAAGAGGCCTCCTGGGGACAACAGCAATCAGTTAGGTATCCTCCCTCCTTTTCATCTGCAAAATTGTCCAAAGGGGAACGGAGATGGCGTTAAAATATTTTCTAAACTTATCACTACAGTAGCTCTATCTAGGATATTGAGCACTTTTCTCCCGGACAACGCCGAGTACTTTGAAAATCGAGGAGGCTTCATGAGCACTCCTGAAATCCCTTAGGTATCCTCTCTCCTTCTGATCTGCGAAATAGTCCAAAGGGGAACGAAGATGGCGTTAAAATATTTTCCAAACCTATCACTACAGTAGCTCTATCTAGGACATTGAGCACTTTTCTCCCGGACAACGCCGAGTACTTTGATAATAAAGGAGGCCTCCTGGGGACTACTGAAATAATTCTTATCCATTCCCCCATCCTTTTCAGCGCAGATGCTGTTAAAATATTATCCAAACCTATCACTACAGTAGCTCTATCTAGGACATTGAGCACTTTTCTCCCGGACAACGCCGAGTACTTTGATAATCAAGGAGGCCTCCTGGGGACTACTGAAATCACTTTGGTATCCTCTCTACTTCTTATCTGCGAAATAGTCCAAAGGGGAACGAAGATGGCGTTAAAATATTTTCCAAACCTATCACTACAGTAGCTCTATCTAGGATATTGAGCACTTTTCTCCCGGACAACGCCGAGTACTTTGAAAATCGAGGAGGCTTCATGAGCACTCCTGAAATCCCTTAGGTATCCTCTCTCCTTCGGATCTGCGAAATAGTCCAAAGGGGAACGAAGATGGCGTTAAAATATTTTCCAAACCTATCACTACAGTTGCTCTATCTAGGATATTGAGCACTTTTCTCCCGGACAACGCCGAGTATTTCAAAATCAAAGAGGCCTCATGGGGACTACTGAAATAATTCTTATCCATTCCCCCATCCTTTTCAGCGTAGATGCTGTTAAAATATTATCCAAACCTATCACTACAGTAGCTCTATCAAGGACATTGAGCACTTTTTTCCCGGACAACGCCGAGTACTTTGAAAATCAAAGAGGCCTCCTGGGGACAACTGAAATCAGTTAGGTATCCTCCCTCCTTTTCATCTGCAAAATTGTCCAAAGGGGAAAGAAGATGGCGTTAAAATATTTTCTAAACCTATCACTACAGTAGCTCTATCTAGGACATTGAGCACTTTTCTCCCGGACAACGCCGAGTACTTTTAAAATCGAGGAGGCTTCATGAGCACTCCTGAAATCCCTTAGGTATTCTCTCTCCTTCGGATCTGCGAAATAGTCCAAAGGGGAACGAAGATGGCGTTAAAATATTTTCCAAACCTATCACTACAGTAGCTCTATCTAGGATATTGAGCACTTTTCTCCCGGACAACGCCGAGTATTTAAAAATCAAAGAGGCCTCCTGGGGACTACTGAAATAATTCTTATCCATTCCCCCATCCTTTTCAGCGTAGATGCTGTTAAAATATTATCCAAACCTATCACTACAGTAGCTCTATCAAGGACATTGAGCACTTTTTTCCCGGACAACGCCGAGTACTTTGAAAATCAAAGAGGCCTCCTGGGGACAACTGAAATCAGTTAGGTATCCTTTGTGTTGACGTTTTCCTTTGTGTAACTTTCTAATAGGAGATGTATTTACTATTGCCTGTTGGGTGAGGTGCTTTACTATATTCACGAGGGAGTCTCAATGGGACTATACAGTCATTTCACTTCTCACCAAAGTGCCATTGTTTTCACTAAGTTTCAGTGCTAATAGTTTTCAAACATTTACTTAGAAAGTGAAAATAATTATAAAAAAAAGAATGTGCACCAAAAAAGTAAACAAAAATATTTTCTCTGATAATGACTGTTTTCCCCTATCTGTCCGACTGTCTCCCTTGCTTCATCTGTGTGCATGGTTTGGTTTATATCATGTAGCAGTATTTATATGGTGTTGCATAGTTAATAGAATAATACACATGCTGTTTATTGAATGTAACATCGACAGACTAATAGATTAAATAGCAAGCAAATAAAAATACTTGTTTGAAACAAAATAGTTGAAGAATACATTACCAGAGCCTTGTTAGCCAGGGTTATACAGAGTGAAACGGGCTATAATAACTGGTGTAAAGTTACATCCATAACCTCCTAAGCATTTACACTGTTTTACCCTGTTACCACCTCCCAGAACGGGGACCAGAGGTTGGATTTTGGGAAGCATGTTTGGATGTTAAACAACCAAAACCATGTTCTTTTAGTCAATTCACAACTGTCATTCATTTTTAAGTTATTCTCAACTCTGGAGAGGTGTCATTCATTTTTAAGTCATTCTCAACTCTGGTGGATGTGTCATTCATTTTCTAATTATTCTCAACTCAGGGGGGGGGCATCATTCATTATTTAATTATTCTAAACTCTGGGAGAGTTGTCATTTTAGAATTGGTAATTTGTATAAACAAAATGTAGTTAAAATGAATTTAGAATTCTGAAAACTCTTGAGGAGTTTGAAATTGGTGACTTACTGAAAAAAACATGATGACAATGAATATTGGAATTTTTATTGTGTTCTACACATTTCAGTTGTCAATTTTTTTTTGTTTATCTGTTGATTTTAGATTCTTACCTATTTAGACTTTAGGTCATGTTGGGAGTTAAAATGAATTTAGAATTCTGAAAACTCTTGAGGAGTTTGAAATTGGTGACTTACTGAAAAAGAACATGATGACAATGAATATTGGTATTTTTATTGTGTTCTACACATTTCAGTTGTCAATTTTGTTTTGTTTATTCGTTTGTTTTAGATTCTTACGTACCTATTACAGCCCCGGTGCGCATACTATATACGTACCTATTGGCGTTGCACGGCGATCACTTCTCCAGTCGCCTCCTTCCACAGTTGCCAGGAGTAAAAGATGTCACGTACATGGTTGCCAATTCACCCTGGCTACACTATCTCCGGCCTCCCCAAAACTCTGCACTACCTCTCCATTCCCTGGAGTAAAAATGTAACATTTCTATTAAAAGTACCATATTTGTCTTCATTAGTATTGTTAATAAGGGTGTTTGTTTATTTACTTCTTCATGTCCGTGTATGTTAGATAAAATAACCTAGGTCGATCAGGCCCCTCTGACAGCAGTCTTTGTTAATGATAATAATGGTGTCTATTTACTTCTTTCATGTTTGTGTATGTTAGATTAAATAACCTAGGTTGATCACCGATTAAATATTTTATATGAATATAATAAATGGTATCAATGGGGAAGAATAATTTTTTCTTTTAAATTCACCGATCGAGACATTATTTTATATGAATATAAATAATAGTGCTAACAATGGGGACCCTTCCTATTACATTCTACTCAGACTCCGTAATATACCATTCGGGTTGAACTCCAGGCCTTGACTCTTTCCTGAACATCAGGCTCTGACTCCTACCCGAACAATTAGGACCTGACTACTTCCTGAAGAGCTGGCTCCGACTCCTTAAACATCAGGGTGACTCTTTCATATACTGCAAGCTCTGAATCTTTTCCCAAACCTCCAGCTTTGACTGTTTCACTGCTCCCCGAACATCATTTTTTTTTTTTTTAATCCTGTGCTATGGTGTGTATAATAAACACATCTGCTCTATCTAGGATATTGAACTCTATTTAATTAAACACTCGTTCTATGTAGGATAATGAGCACTTTTAAAATAAGGAGGCCAAGAGAGCACTATCACAATCAAGCGCCTAGATCTTGTTAAATTTCAATGTAAAAAAATGCTGACTGATTTGCTATTCTCTTTTACTGGATAACATTAAAAGCAGTGTTTAATTATTGATAACATTAAAGGGAAAATGCCAATGTTACCTTACTGTAAAGAATTTACTATTTTATGTTAACCTTCCACTAACCTTGCTCAGCAACAAATGTCTTAGCTGGGTTATTTAACATATATATATATTTTTTTTTTCATATGTTAGAACAATGATGACCGACTACACTCTTTCCCACACTTCTGACTGTCTTGTGTCTAATTTGTGTTATGAGTAAATGTGGTATTGTGGTGACTAACATTCTAGTTATAGTAGGATATACATTTTTATTACTTTAGAACACTTTTGAAAGCCTTGTTTTGAATGTAATTTTTTCATATTTTCTGCAAGTAAATAATTCAAAGTTTAGTATTTGTTCAGATGGATGCTACAACCCTTAATTGGTAACTGAAGTCGGTACCAGTCTAAGTGTTTGGTTAACGTCCGTAAAAACTAAAAAGAATGAAAGTTTACAACTTGTTCAATAAAGCAAAAAGCAAATATAAGGTTATGAGTAAATGTGGTATTGTGGTGACTGATCATTCTAGTTAAAAGTAGAATAGACCGAATTTACAGAAAGCTGCTGTATTTAGGGTAAAGAACACCGACAGATTAAGCAGGTACACCTTACCAAGTGTTACACTGTTCTATCAAACATATTGAACAGTTACTGATTTAGTATATATCCATTAGTAAATTACACACATGCTATCTCTATGATATTGTGCACTGTTAGATTCACCATAAGACATACTAAGAGTCACACTATATTATAACACATACTTGCTCTATCTAGAGTATTAAGTACATCCGAATGCAGCATTTACTATGTTTTGAGTGTCCTACTGCATTATTGCACACATCTGTTGCATCTAGGGAACTGATCAGTGTTTTCTACAAAATACAACATTTAGAAAGTGTCCTAGTGCAGTAATAATGTATTGCTCCT
Source organism: Sepiola atlantica (assembly GCA_963556195.1). NCBI lineage: Eukaryota > Metazoa > Mollusca > Cephalopoda > Sepiida > Sepiolidae > Sepiola > Sepiola atlantica. Next base: position 45,855,023 of record OY744523.1, read on the forward strand.
GAGTTTGTTTCAGATTATAAACCTAGGCATGAACAACAAAACAATAGTAAAAAAATGTGCTTAACATATTTAAGAAAAATTATTAGTTTATTGCTCAATATATTGAAACACATTTATTTTAAGTTTGTTCACCACTTTCAAGCAAGAATATAATGAAAAAAAAACAAAAACAATTTTATATTTAAATGGGTGATTTTTATTTTAATGTGTCTTTTGAGAATGTGTAATTGTGTCAAAAGATAAAAACACAAATTTAAAAAAGGAACTGCAGCACTTAATGATATCAATCACAGAAACACATTGTTCAACCGTGATGTTTTAGTAATAAAACGTTTTTTTAACCGTCCTCATTTTGATTATTTGTAATAAGATTTTTGCTATAGTCTTCATTTTATTTTATATAAAAGAATATAAAAATAAATTTCAAGCTACATTGTCATCATCGAAATCTCCAGGTTGATTGTGTGGTTAATGAAACTAAGTAGGCAAATTCACTTAAATGAAAGATGTAATTGGGAAAAACAACCAAATTGTCTGAAATGGAAGATGAAATTAGAAAATATATTATTCAATTGAATGAGTACAGTAATCAAAATGATGTGGCTAAAAATGTACATCATTAATAATCACTTTTTAAAACTCAAAATATGAAAGTACTGAAATGTTTGTGTTAAGTTCTTATTAGTGACTTGCTATCATCAAGAATCCACCCCAAAGAATGTTCTTTCTTTTATGATTTTGAGGAATAGGTAATTAAAAACATGAGAGCTATGACGTAGTTATTATTGCAATAGAGTTATTATTATAGAGTCCTTCGTTTGTGATGATCAGTGATCTTTTTTTTTTTTTACTAATCATACATCAAACTAAAGTCATGTATTAAAAAGAAATTGTTCATAATGATTACACACACACAAAAAAAATAACTGAAGCAGTGAGTCCTGTGTTAGTCTGAATTTCTCTTAATTGTCGTAAGTGTTTATTAAAAAATTTCAGCAATTGTTTTTTTATTTTTTTTTTGTGAGTTTAATTTTTTTTTTTTTTAATTTATTATAATGGAAAATATCCGAATTTGTCAATTGTTTTTTTATCGTGTAAAGTTCTAATGCCTTTAAAAGAAGTGTATCATATTTAATTATCGACGTTTACGAATGCATATGTGATTATGTCGGATGAGTTTTTATACTTAAAAATATTGTAATATTATTTATAAAAATATTGTAATATTATTTATAATGGGTGGCACGTTATTATGTAGTCGCTGTCTCTTATATATTTAGGTGGGGGTGGGTGGGGGAACATTTAATCAGTTTACACGGATTTTTCATTTTAAAAAATAAAATAAAAATAAAACTTTAAACTCTAAAAAATAAGAAAAAAAACAATACAAAAACTTTAACAAATTCTGATATTTTATTGTAATAAGTAAGGGTAGTTCTGCATTTCAAACGTCACTTGAACTTAATAATTGAAGAGTTCCATTCATTCCACCGAGTCAACCGGAAGTGCCAGACTGAATGTAAAGTCATCGATTTATCTTATTGTATGAATGAAAAGTTTCTGAAAGTAGGCAACAGTAATGTCTGAAGTGAAAATTTATCAATGAAATGAGTAGTTAGTGATTTTTTTCATTGTAAGAATTCAAATTCTATTGACTATTTTGTCAATAGTGATCGTTTAAAACGATTTTAAGAAAGTTCAAATTCTGTATAAGTAACAGTTGTTTTAACTTCATGTAAATAAGTAAAACGTAAAATTATTATATTAATTGTTAGGTGATTTTTTTTAAAAATTATTATAATATGAAATATCGGATTATTCATACGAGAGTTGAGATTCGGTGGACCAGAAATGCGTGCACACTTTACGTATAACTTATATAGGAAAATACCCCCCTCCTAAATTATAAAATAATAACAATTTTCATAAATTTTTTTCTTAGCAGATATTTTTTTAGGCTGTTTACATGTAATTTGCCAAAAAAAGTAGAAACTTTTTTTTTTAGGGGTCGAAATACGAAAGGTGCACTTCTATAAATTTACCAAAAAAAAAAAAAAAAAAATGATATAGTGTTTTTTTTTCTTACGATACGTTTAATAAACAAAAAAATTAAGTTATAGAAATATTTGTAAATAAAATTAGCGATCTTAATTGTTGATTATGCCTAATGTACGGTTATGTTTTAAAATGTATACATTTAGTTTATTTATTAAAATATATTGCGTTTCACGTTGCGAAACTAAACAAACATGTTTTTGTATCAGTATTTACTTGTCTCCCCACGAGGACAGAATGCATAATAAACTCATATATATATATTTTTTTTACGATACGTTTAATAAACAAATAATATTAGCAATAAATATATTTTAATTTGTTGTGTTTTTTTTTGGGGGGGGGGGATGAACACTTGTCAGTCAAATGTATTTAGGTGGGGGTGGGTGGGGGAACATTTAATCAGTTTACACGGATTTTTCATTTTAAAAAATAAAATAAAAATAAAACTTTAAACTCTAAAAAATAAGAAAAAAACAATACAAAAACTTTAACAAATTCTGATATTTTATTGTAATAAGTAAGGGTAGTTCTGCATTTCAAACGTCACTTGGACTTAATAATTGAAGAGTTCCATTCATTCCACCGAGTCAACCGGAAGTGCCAGACTGAATGTAAAGTCATCGATTTATCTTATTGTATGAATGAAAAGTTTCTGAAAGTAGGCAACAGTAATGTCTGAAGTGAAAATTTATCAATGAAATGAGTAGTTAGTGATTTTTTTCATTGTAAGAATTCAAATTCTATTGACTATTTTGTCAATAGTGATCGTTTAAAACGATTTTAAGAAAGTTCAAATTCTGTATAAGTAACAGTTGTTTTAACTTCATGTAAATAAGTAAAACGTAAAATTTTTATATTAATTGTTAGAGGTGATTTTTTTTTTAAATTATTATAATATGAAATATCGGATTATTCATACGAGAGTTGAGATTCGGTGGACCAGAAATGCGTGCACACTTTACGTATAACTTATATAGGAAAATACCCCCCTCCTAAATTATAAAATAATAACAATTTTCATAAATTTTTTTCTTAGCAGATATTTTTTTAGGCTGTTTACATGTAATTTGCCAAAAAAAGTAGAAACTTTTTTTTTTAGGGGTCGAAATACGAAAGGTGCACTTCTATAAATTTACAAAAAAAAAAAAAAAATGATATAGTGTTTTTTTTTCTTACGATACGTTTAATAAACAAAAAAATTAAGTTATAGAAATATTTGTAAATAAAATTAGCGATCTTAATTGTTGATTATGCCTAATGTACGGTTATGTTTTAAAATGTATACATTTAGTTTATTTATTAAAATATATTGCGTTTCACGTTGCGAAACTAAACAAACATGTTTTTGTATCAGTATTTACTTGTCTCCCCACGAGGACAGAATGCATAATAAACTCATATATATATATTTTTTTTACGATACGTTTAATAAACAAATAATATTAGCAATAAATATATTTTAATTTGTTGTGTTTTTTTTTGGGGGGGGGAATGAACACTTGTCAGTCAAATGTTTTTATTTAAGTGTGAAAATACCGTTTTATTTCGCTTACGAAGAGAAATGTAAATATTTACTTGCGTCCCCACGAAGGGAGATTGCATAATAAAGTCATATCGTGTTTTTTTTTTTACGATACGTTTAATAAACAAAAAAATTAAGTTATAGAAATATTTGTAAATAAAATTATCGATCTTAATTGTTGATTATGGATGGTGAGGCCAATGTACGGTTATGTTTTAAAATGTATTTATTTTGTTTATTTATTAAAATATATTGCGTTTCACGTTGCGAAACTAAACAAACATGTTTTTGTATCAGTATTTACTTGTCTCCCCACGAGGACAGAATGCATAATAAACTCATATATATATATATTTTTTACGATACGTTTAATAAACAAATAATATTAGCGAATTTTTTTGTTTAAATAAAAATTAAGTTGTTTATAATTGTTGATTACAGAAACAAATAAAAAAAGTACGTAAACTTACGTTTTTCATATTTGGCGCGTTCAAAATGGTCTTATTGAGGAAGTGACATATATTGCACGCATGCGCAAATCGTTTTTGTACTCTGTCGTGATTTTTTAAAACATCCCCCCCCCTCAACGTTTCGAGCCATTTCTATACGAAAATATGAACGTTTCCCCCCAATTTTCAGAGATAGCACGTCTGGGGGCTGGCTGGTTTTAATAATGTAACCCGCGTGACCGTGTGTTGGGTAGTATCGGAGGAGAAGACCAACATACATACATACATACATACATACATACATACATACATACATACATACATACATACATACATACATACATCCATACAGACAGGTGACGTTTATATAATAGATAATCACATTTTCGAAAATGGAAATTTAAAACAATGAATTTAATTTATATTTATTCTACACTATTTTAGTTATTTAATAGTCCGTTTAGACTTTGAAGGACCGATAATTAATAAGGCAATACAGTGGTATATTTAAAATAATTTCTATTTACAGAAGTACGTACTATTATGTTACTAGAACAGTATTCGTGTATTTCGTCAAAGGCACCTCCAGACATAGTGCCTAGAATAGCCTCATATAATCAGGAAATAGGGTAGACAACAATAACATCATAACACCTTATTTTTAGCATTAATCAGATTATCAGAAATACAACCTAATATGTAGTATCGTCTTGCTATTTGTAATGTTGTATTTATTAATTAATCAACTCATCTGACATTGTTTAAAACAGAAAAAAACGGTCAACTAATGAACATATACACGTTACTGTTAGAATATTATGTGCGACCTGCATTTAGATACATAATAGCTTAAACACGAAATGTTGGCACTGTTTCAACATCACTAAAGTAAATTTACAATAGAAAATCCCGCCTATAAAAATCACTAATCAGCTCCAATTCTGACTACACTATTACAAAATGCATTACTTTTTCCCATATTTTTCTAGATAAACTGAAATGATCATACAATAAAGCAATATTGAAGGTTACATTAACGTTCAATTCCTTGACACGAGACAGTATTTCCAGCTTATGTAAATATAACATGTGTTTTTCAATATTTTCAGATAGTGACCCTCATGGATTTGAATACTTCTTTCCGAGCTAATTTTAAATAGAATTAGACAAGCAATAATGGACTGTTTACTCTGACAACACGGAAGATGGGGTGTAGGTGGGGCGATTTTAGAGATATGTAAATGAGGAGAGGGGACACCGAATGCAATATATGTAAAAAAATTGGTATATGATCCTACCCACGAGAGTTGGTTATAAACATAAGTCGTGCTTTAATGTGAAGTAGGCTATGAGCCCCACAAATCCAGTAGTAAACAATTTATGAACATTACCCGAAGAACACATCTGTCGGCATCCCCCGATAAAGAGGGGAGGTTTGTTTTACGTAGTCTCTCTCCAGTTTCAGCTCTATCGCATTTGTTTCAACTGTCTAGTATATATTTTAATACGTATTATTGTAATTAGAAGTAAACACTCGAACTCACTCTAAACAATTCTTTTTGTTGAATAAAGAAGAACTGTCAGATCCGCATATGCTTCCGTATCTATACTTTTTCTACTGATTTCTCAAGAAACATATTGGGATGTTCTATTTGTATGAGGTAAAATGTGATGCATATTTACTCTTGCTAATGAAATACAACCATTTACATACAATTTCAAATTATCGTCTACTAATCTAGCTCTTCGAAAATTAATATTGCAACAAATAGCAAATATATACTCACACTATTTCGTATGATAATACAAACATATACAATATTTCACTATATATATATATATATATATATATTTATATATATATATTGTTTAGCAAAGTATATACATTAAACGATTTAAAAAAAATGAAAAATGCATATTTGTTTTACACTTTCATTATTAAAAAAAGAACGAGGATATCTATAACATATCCATGCTCATTTATCTCAAGGCTACATCATCAAATAACATTTTACTCAATGTCCTTTACATATACGTTGTTGGCGCCATTGTTTTAAGGAAGCAGCTGCATTTTAAAAATAAATACATTTAAAAAGTTGTGTAAATCGATAAGACACCATTGCGTGTTTTCTCCGGTAACTCCACGATATATCATGAAGCCTATATCGAAGTTCTAAGTGAAATCCGTACATATAAACGTACTCCGTTGACACACACATACTCGTAAGATTTACGAAGATAAATATATATGTATTTGTATTAGTGCACTATTCATGACTGTTTGAGACTATCAGATGCTGTATGTAGGAGTTCGACAACACATTTGCATTGTCCTTACCTGAAGTAACAATATAACTAGTTCTGTAGAACGAATTGATACAGATATTATTTTATTTTTTTTTGATTTTTTACACCTTTTCTGTAGAATAAAAACATCGTAGTTTAAACTATCGTCATGATCATTAAGCTGAATCGAACCGTGCCCGTTTAATTAGTCAACATAAATCGTTGGAGAATCTGTAGCATTTTGTCTGACATATATGCTATGCCAAATAACAACAAACTTTGTTTCTCACCTTCACCATCATGAATATTGGTATATATAAATAGTATATGACAAAGTCAATGTTATTGTGTAATCATTTCAGTTTTAAATAAAATATTTCACCTGAATACACCACCGACCTTTTTCTTTCTTAAAATGTGTGTTTAATAGGAGATATTATGGATTAGCTATATAAAATGACAAAACTATATTGGAACCTAAAACAAGGAAGTAGATTCCTGAAAATATAAACAACGATTAACAACAAATAATGAATTAAAAAATGTGAAACCAATTCAGAAAACATGTAATTGCCCATTTCAAGATTGAAAATAATTAAATTTATCTCGTTTACTCAAATAGATTTGCAGGTTTACAAAAAGTAGTATTTAAGAAATTTCAGCGTCGAAATTTGTATTTCCAAACGACGGTTATTCTGTACAATTATAAGATTTCATTTTAAATTATATTGCATTTTGAGATGTAGAAAAAAGTAACAACGAGTTAATGTGATATAGATTTTTCTAAAGAGAATATAACTTTCATATTAAAAATGCATTTTTTTGATCTAGATTAAAATTTATTTTTTCTATTATATTGCATTTTAAGATGTAGAAAAAAGTAACAACGATTTAATGTAATATCGACGTATTTTTTAAGAGAATATAATATCATGTGTTGTAAACTTTTATTTTAAAACATGCATTTTTTTTAAAATCTAGACATCAATGTTGTTTTTATGAGAAAACAAACCCGCGCGAATAGTTTGTATTACTTTATTTCACATTCAAAATGTGATTGTTAACGTTTCTTTTGAAGCAAAAGTTACAAACCTGACTTTTTTGTTCCATTTTACTTTAGCTGAAGTTCTCAGAAATCAGTGGGTCCCTTGGTGGTGTTTAAACTTGATCTCTATATTTGATACATATATTCTATTAAAGTTATTATTTTTTGAATCGTTGAGTTATTAAAAACTTATAAACAGTAATATTCCTCTCCACAATTGACTAGTTAACTATGTTATAGTATATATTTCTTGAAATCGCTTGTTCTTACTAGATCCCAGGACAATGATTCATCTAGTCTGGTGGAGTAGACCACTAAGTGGTGTTACTTGGGTAACATTGCTAGGAAAAGGTGCACTATTCCTCATAGCAGCAAGTATATGCTCGTGCGAAGGGGATCTTGTGTTTGCTGTGAATACTATGCACTTTTATACATTGGTTAGAGTTTAACAGTCTAACCCATTGAATACTTTTTTATCCAAATATGCGACATTCCAACAAAACGCCTATTCAATACAAAACGAACATGTGCCAAACTGCAACTTGTTTAACATCCGCAATGATCCTGTGCGCAAGTAGTATTAGGTATTAGTATCATGCGGCATCAGCACACACAGTAAATACGATGTCAGTATTTTTGATGATAATATTTAGAACTAACATAAAAAAATGTTGACGTTTTAAATGTTGAATTTTTATATGATTTTCAATGAATATCATTTACACAATCGTTATTAATAATAAGTAACTAATTCTTGAATTAGTTTATTATTTTTATAATCGTATTCATGGTATAACATTTGAATTTAGTTAACTTAATAAATCATAGTAGCTTAGCAGGATACTTAAACATAATTCGGAACTTGTTTTCATTTATACAGACCAATGATGTATTTCTGCATGATGAGTATTATTTACGTACAAACAAATCAATCAATCACTGCTGTATCTTATTGGCAGAAGTATAACCTCGAAGTTTAGTGTATATAGATTTCGCTATATATCGATGCATATTCGAAGTGATTTATAAATTACCAATTTACAATAAGCATAGGTTGTAAAGAAATATTGGATATCTGATTGTTTAGTAATCAGCGTGACATGTGTGAGATAAGACATTACGCTCGTTACACTTTCCTCTAAAGAAAAACCTAGCAAGAACCCTCTTCTAACTTACCAATTAAATATAATATTATTGTTCTTTCTTTTATCTAT
>OY744523.1:45868596-46078596 GCA_963556195.1 Sepiola atlantica
CCGGAAATTGCTGTATTGCCTTTTTATTTATATACGCGCAAGGAAATGCATATACATACATATATATATATATATATATATATATATATATATATATATATATATATATATACATACATATATATATATATATATATATATATATATATATATATATATATATATATATATGGGAAAATGAAAAAGGAAAACCAAAAAATGGATGTTTTTATGTGTACATCAACGTTTCGTCTTTATTTATAAGACTTCATCAGGATGATAATATGGAGTAAAATGGCATGCAAGTACAAACACATGTAGGGTTGACATATTGGGAAAAGGGAAGAAAATAATGGCCACTACTGGGTGGACGTCCGTATTGGTGAGGAGTGAAAAATGAATGTTGATGAAAATTAGTGGGGAAGAAGTGGAACAATGGGGGTGAGCAAGGACTACTGTGGCTGGTAGTAAGAGAAAGAGGTGGGGGATGACCAGGAATAATGTGGATGACAGAGAGGTGGTGGAGGAGAGGCAGGAAGGGGGTGTTTGAACAGATGGCTGTAGTCAAGACCGAAGGGGAAAAAGTAAGTTGGAATGTTTGTGTGTGTGTGGGGGGGTGTATGCAGAGAAAAAGAAGGGTGGGTAGAGAAGGAGGGGGCTGTCATTTTGGTGGATGGGCGAAAGTTATTGTCTTAGAGAGCGTTTTGAGAAAATGAGGGGATTTCAGAAGGGGGATATGGAAGAGTGAAGGTACGAAAGAAATCGTTGAGAGGGGGAATGGTTGAGGGAGAGAAGGGGGATTTAGTGTGATAGGATACGAAATATTTGAAATATTTGGAAAATGATGGCAATGAGTGAGGGAGTGGAGGGGTGGAGGAGAGGAAGGAGGAAGGTAATTGAACAGGTGGGTTTGGAATATTTGAAATATTTGGAGAATGAGAAAGTTTCATTGGACTGCAGTGTTAAAACTGTGAGGGTAACACGGAATGAATTAGAGAAAGTAAAGATTTATGTAGAAAAAGGAAGGATGTGAGTAAGTGGAAGAGTGTCATTAAGGTTAGAGATGAAAATAAATGTTATCTATGATCAGGCAAGAGTTGTTGTTCTGTAAGGATGATCTTGCTTATTAAGGGTGATAGGTTAAAGAAGCCATTTCGTTGCTTAATGGTGGTAGAGGCGGTTATAAGAGCAGTTTCCAATAATCTTCGCCGAGATTTGTTGTGGAGTTATTTTGTGATTTCGGCTTGTTCAAATTTGAAGGCATGACCATGTTCTAGTGCATGGGAGAAAAGTGCACTAAGAAGGTTGTTGTTTTTTATGTCTCTTTTGTGTTCATTTAATATTTTCTTTAATTCACGTTGTGTTTCCCCCACATAAAATGTATGGCAGTCATTGCAAGGGATAGTATATAAGCCGGCATGGGATGTGGGTTTTATTTGGAAATGTCTGGATGTGTTTAATGTTTGTTTTATGGATTGAGATGTGGTTTGTACTGTAGGAATGCTTAGTTTGTTAAGCGTGTTGCATATGGATGTGTTATTGGAATGCGTGGGTTAGAGAAGGGGTCTGTCTATGGGAGAGGTGTTAGGAGTTTGATTTTTTTGTGTGGTGTTTCTGGAGAATATTTGGAAGGCTTTTTTCTCGGCATTTAATATAAAATGTGGGGGGTATTGCAATGTTTTTAGGGAATTAAACATGTACTTTATTTCTTCATCTATGTGTTGGGTGCTACATATTCTAAGGGCGCGTACATGTATACATACATACATATATATATATATATATATATATATATATATATATATATGATGGCAATTGAATTCAAGAAAATTTCTTAAATTTTAATTTAAAAAAGCAAATTATTATACTTTCTGAATAATTTTTTTTTTTAGAACCCAAAGTAGATAATATATCTTTGTTTCTGTTTGAACATTCTATTAATATAGATTGGAAATAGAACCGATCCCCAGAACAATCGCCCAATCAGTCTGCTGCCGATCTGTGCTAAAATCTTTGAATCCTTAATCAATCTAGCGATAGTACGACACTTAGTTAATACTAAACTTCTTTCTGACCGCCAGTATGGATTTAGACAAGACCGATCTACTGCAGACAACCATAACGGTCATCTCTGAACGCATGTATCATACACTTGACAAGGCAGGTGAAGCTAGGACAGTAGCGCTTTATATATCCAAGGCCTTTGACAAGGTATGGCATAAAGGGCTCCTCCTGAAAATACGATCATACGGTATTACAGGGCAATTACTTAATATAATTAGATCTTTCCTTGACAAAAGAAATATCCATGTTGTCCTCGATGGCCGTTCATCTAAGCAACATGACATAAATGCTGGTGTACCCCAGGGATCTATCCTTGGCCCCTTGTTATTCCCGATCTATATAAACGATCTCCCTGATGGCATAGAGTCTGAGATTGGTTTATTTGCTGGTGACACCACCCTTTAACACTCACCATGTGGGCAACCCCAACGCAATCATATCCGCGGCAATGGCTGCATCTTTAGAAAATGACCTCCAGGCTGTAGTGGATTGGGGTCATAAATGGTTGGTAACTTTTAATGCCGCAAAGACAAAACTCCTTTCCTTCAATAACTACAAGGAACCTTTTCAACTACCGATTGTCATGGCAAATAACACCCTACCTGAGAGTTGATCATTCAAACTCCTCGGCCTAACCTTCACAGGTAACATGAATTGGAACAAATACATTGAAGACATTGCCAAGGCTGCCGCAAAGAAGGTTGGCTCCCTCTACCGTGCTAGTGAACTCCTCACACCTGACATTATCCTGTATCTCTACAAAGCCACCATCCGCCCATGTATGGAGTATTGTTGTCACATCTGGGCTGGTGCATTATCTACTAGTCTATCCCTCCTTGACAAGGTTCAAAAAAGAATCGCCAACCTAATAGGTCCCTCACTGCCAACCAAGCTACAGCCTCTGTCCCATCGCCGCAATGTAGCATCCTTGTGCTTGTTTTACAAATACTTCAACGGATTATGCTCCGATGAATTGGCTACTCTGGTGCCCCCTCGACGTAAATTCACTAGATTAACTCGACAATCAACAAAATCTCATTCATTCACTGTGAAGGTCCCCAGATGTCGGAGAGCTTTCTACTCAAATAGCTTCTTTCCTCGTACTGCTGGCCTCTGGAACTCCCACCCTGCCCCATGTTTCCCCAACAGTACAGACATGCAGAAATGTTAAACTAGTGAAAACAGACACCTCGCTGCGCAGATCCTAATCTAGGTTGACCGCCCCCTACCTTCTCCCCTTTTCTTTTTCTCAGTAGCCCCTTACGTCTACAGTGGCGGCCTGCCTTGTTTGGGGTCAACTATGTTAAAAAAAAATTGTAAACAGTTTGCTTTTGTTAGAGATTTCAAATATAGACGTTTCACCTATTTTTTCAAATTTTTAATTTTAATAAATGTTTTATCCCGACCTTTCCCGTAGTTTGGTTAGGCCATCTAATTCATAGGAATTCTTGTATGTGGCCTCGTTGCTCGGTGAGTACTCACTTCGCATGCAAGTGAGTTTTTTTTCTGAATCCCGAGTTCGGATATTTCTACTGATGAGCCCAAGGAGGGGCGAATGTCAAGTCTAGGACTTCCAGTATGTGGCTTTCATGGAGTGTGTGGTATTCGTTGTCTGGTTGTGTAAATAATTATATATATATATATATATATATATATATATATATATATATATATATATATATATATATATATATATATAAGACAAGAATAGATAGAAGAAATAAGAGTGATAAACATGTACGAATGTCCAATTGTATTTCAAATTTCGATTGTTCAATGCAAGGTGTATTCTGTAATAACCTAGTGTTTATCATTCTTATCTTAAGCCAAGGCTTTTCATAGATTATATATATATATATATATACATATATATCAGGTTGGAAATAAACTAATGTCGTTTTGTTCCAACCCATTTATCTAATATCACTTACACATTACGTCATTTCTTAATATTTACAATGCGTTCCCTCATTTTCCATTACTTCTGTCCAACGATTACCTAGCTTCTTGATGCTTTCTTTCAAAAAATTCTCTGATTTATTTAAGAAAACAATTTTTGGTCATTTTTGAGTTGGTCGTCATTTTGATAAATGTTATTGTTCAAGTGATGCTGCAATGACATTTACAGATGGTAGTCAGATGGAGCAATTGAAACCTCCCAATTGAAACTCATGACCTTTTCCTGGGTGAATTTTGCTGTGTGATGTTTCGCGTTATTATGCTGAAGAACTACACCATTCCTATTGAGTAATGCTGGTTGTTTTTAATTATAGAGCAATTCTCAGATCATCCAGCTACGCACACTATTGTACTGCTGTGATTGTTTGATTTAGCTCTAGTAACTCATAATGAATCAGTCCATTAATGTCCCACCATAAACAGAGCATACTCTTCTTTGGGTATAGTCCTTGTTTTTGGAACAGGCTTTGGACTTTGGTTTCGGTCAAACCATTGTCTTTTGAGTTGGGTATTCTTGTAAATAACCCATTTTTCATCTCCAGTCATAATTCTTTGCAAAAGTTGTCATCGATGATTTCTGGAAATCAAAGATGTGCAAACACTCAATATTTGACTCCGTTGAGCGTCGGTCAAATTGTGGGGAACCCAGAGTTCAAGTTTTGAAACATTTCCTAACTCGTGAAGGCATGAAATAATTTTGGTATGGGTTGTATTGTATTGTTGAGCTAATTCCCTGCTGGTTAACTTTGGATTGGTCTCTACAGCGTATTTAATGGCGTCTTTATCAATTGATTTTAGGCTTCCAGAACGTCGCTGATCTCACAGGTTAAAGTCTCCAGAAGAATACTTTGCAAACTACCGTTTACATTTTCGACAGTTCCAATAGTCCTTGCAGCTTCTGCACTGAGCTTCCTTTTTTTGAATTCATATGCAATGTATAAGATACTCCTTTCTAATATCCATAGTTTGACGGCTAAGACCGTTAAACTTAATATTTACCAACTAATTACTATATCTGAAAGGCAAAAAAAGACACCAATTCACCAACAGATCTAGAACTGTGTACAACTTTGGATGCTTCAAAGTGATGAAGTAAAAAATACGACATTACTTTCTTTTAAACCTGATATATATATATATATATATATATATATATATATATATATATATATATATATATATGTGGGGGTATAGTGTGTGGGGGTGTCTGTGTGTGTGTCACAAATTCATAAGTTTCTGTAAGAATTCGTTAATAGTTCACTTTCGTATAGCGTTTTCATTCGAAATGTGAATAAGTTTAATTTGAAATATATATTATCATACTGATCTTCCTAGTTATTCGAGTGAATTAAACTTGATAAGACTTGGCTATTTTAATAATGGAGTTTGGAAAAGTTATTCTTGGAATTTACGTCAAGTAATATCCTGTCGTTATGAGTAATTTTCCTGCAGTGATTCCAGTTTTTAAAAAAAGTTCTATAATTGAGTATATATATATACATATATATATATATATATATATATATATATATATATATATATATATATATTGTATTCATCATCCTAGGGTTACCACTCATATATTTTTGACAAAAAAAGTTATCTATCTCATGAGCTATTTAATATTTGTTATTTATGTATTCATCAATTTTAGTATACTTATTTAAATTACATTTTTTCTAATCAACTGCTATAGTATACATTCATATAACGTATTTCTACATGAAGCGTATATTTTACGTTTCAATTCGTAATTCATTATTAATTTCACAAGAATTTCTTATTTTGTATATGCTTCATTATTTGTCCGCATTAGTTTGCAACTATTTTTCTTAGCTAAGCACTTTTCGCATTTTTCGCTTCATATCTCGGTTCAATTTTAGAAATGTACGTAATATATATGACGTATCATGCGATGATTAGTCATATGAAATTGCCGGTACTACAATATTTTGCTAACAATACGTATTTGCTAGTGGTTCGAGCATAATCTATTAAACTGTTCGCATGAATTTTTTGAGATTGCATTTGATTACGTGCGTGTATATGTGTTGTATGAATTAATTGTTTTACTTAATTACTGGCATACTCTATTCATGTATTCCGTTGTGATAATCAGGTCTATATATTTTCAATTATTTTGTAAATTTACTTGTTAGGCATTACGTTATATATTGTTATATTTATTTTTAAGTCGGGAGATTCCTATTAAGTTATATTTCAGAAATATATGATGCATAGTAAAAAGCTGATGTCCCCCGTTTTAATATTTCACGCTTAAGTTTAGGTCCGCTGTTTTTGTTTCACTGTCAGACACTCGTATCCCCTTTTTATTAATGAATTTCAAACGAATGCTAAGTCTGAGATATCTTGATATTAGTTAGTTTCTCTGCGAATTTAAACATTTTCCTTTTTTTGTTTAAAATGACTCAAAGCTACTATATATATATATATATATATATATATATATATATATATATATATGTATATATATATATATATATATATATATATATATATATATATATATATATATATATATATATAGCACTAGATAGCACTAGATAGCACAGTATAAAATGGTCCATCCGGAAAAAAATCAAACTTAATAACCCAATATCTAGATCTTGCGGTCTACGCAACTCAGAGGTCGTGATGATTGCCATAGCACCTAAGGGTTAACATTTGGTCTACTCTAGAAATGAATTAGTTTCTAAATGTCGCCATAAAAGGAAATCCAAGTATGCACAATTCAGCCAACCACCAAACCCACCGTAACTGATTGAGTGAGTGCCGGAATCAGCTTCGGAGTTTCCAGTTTTGGAGCTGAGTTTGTTAAATATTCCCTGTCTAAAATGTTTAGACATTGAAAATGCCTACATATCTCTTTATATTTGTTAAGTTTCAAAAGTCCAAATTTTTTAAATGTTTTAATTTTTAAATTAGTAAATTATAAATGTTTTAATAACTTCTAAAGTATAAATTATGAATTTCATAATTCTTATAAATTATATGATATTAATTTTAATTAACTCTAAATGTTTTAATAACTTATTAATAATTAATTTCATAGATTTTCTAAATTATTTGATAGTGTTGGATGTGTGAATTGGTTTATATACTTAAAGCAGAAGATCAAATAGAAAGTTTGGGTAAGAGGCTGTCTGGAGGCTTTAACCTAAATGTACACATCCGTCTCTCTCACCCACACTTTACACATCCGTCCCTGTGACCCAGACTTTTAATATCCGTTATACACATAACTGATTTGACCCAGACATATAGCATCCGGTGTGCATATAGCTGATTTTACACATCCGTAACTAAAAGATTGCACTGTCGTTTTTAACGCATACATTTTAATCCGTTTGTATGCGCGGATTGAATCAGTAGACAGTCAACTACTTTTTGCAAGGATGTCTTACCAAGAAGAAGGATTTCTTTGGGACTCGTTACGTTATCAATAGGGCTTGCGGAAGCTTGATTACCTTCGAATGTAACATTTTGTTAACTGGATTAACTTCATCGGACCCGGAAGAAAATATGTTTAGAATACATCTGGTCAGTTTCATTGTATTCTAATTGATTTTAGCGGAGCTTGCATCTAACCAGGAATATATGGTTTGCACAACTCCTATCAACTCATCAGAACCCTGAATTTGGACATTATAATATTAAACACCAAGTGAGTTTTTCTGAACTTTTATTATAATTTGTTTTTATATCGTTTTATTAATTTGCATACACCTTGGAAACACTGTTTACTGTCATATACTGCATCGATAGCGAACACATTTCCAGCCTGGATTACTGTATCGTTTTGAAATGCCATTCACCACCTGGATTGTTTTTAATCAACCTCTTTGATATCTTTCTTCAAGTTGTTTTAAACTTTATGATTTGGATGAACCGTATAAGTTTAGCAAAAAAGTATGATTTGGGCTGATATGTTTCATGTTTTATATAATGTTATGTATTTTTATTGAACATGTTTTAATATTTTTCCAAGTTTAATTTTAATACCTGCAGTAATGCTATTGCGGTAATGGTCATCTGAGGTAGAGATTTCTTTTTTGAAAACTCATGAGTTAAGGACTTTAATGTATTTTGCTTGAACATTTTATGCAAATAAAATTTGATTCGCACCTTATTTTATTCTTTCACTTCATCTAATGTTATTAATGCTCTATCCAGTATATTAAGCTTCAGTTTTATCCGGATGTTTACTAATTAAACCTATTAGTTTCCTCTAATATCTTTTGTTGTATTTACTTTATATATATATATATACATACATATATATATGTATATATATATATATATATATATATTAATATAGATATTAATATACATATATTCTAAATTTTGAAGAAAAATGTATAACAGTGCTTGATTAAGTAAAAGTAGAATATATTTTCAAAAACATAACTTTTTATGTTAATTCATTACTTGCAGGTGCATCTGTTTAAGTCAATAGAGGATTATCGTTCAAATTTTAAAGCACATGTCATTGGGTATGGGCATTAGGTTAAATACTTTCAATGGTTTAAACAACACTAGTTTTCTAGTGCTTTTGAGAGAAGCGCGAATTTATTTATTGGAAATATTGCAATTATGTATGTGTTGAAGTTTCTTATTTGGGGTGAAATCACGCACACCTTGTACTTTATATTTCGTGTTTTTCTTTTAATTGTATTTTAATCGTTTTAATTTGGTATATGTTTAGGGTTAGTGTTAGGGTTAGAGTTATCTGAAATCACAGCTTAACTATTTATTGAATCGGATTGAATTGAAAACAAAATCAGTACAAACTATATTTGACATTAAATAGAAGAGAATAGAATATTTCTGTAATTATACATTTTAAATACGAAATAAAATAAATATGGTGATGTATGCGTCAAACACACGCATTGTTTTTACTTGGAATCAATATTAGTATATTTAGAAAAAAATCTATAACGTGGTTTAGGATGAATATTTTATCTTAGAATCTTCATTTCCATTTAATATAACATCTTTACTTCAGAGGAATGAGTATAAGCATGCGTATCATGACTTGTCGCACTCCAACCTTGTTTGACATAATGTGGCATTAGTGAGAGTGTAAATATAAGTTTACCTGTCAGTTAATTACCTGAAATTACTTCTTGTTTATAGTAAGCATACACCATAAAATATAACTATTCTAAGATTACAGAAATAAAGTAAAACACACTACTGAAATGAATAAAAAAAATAATACGAAATAAATAATATTAATACCTCAATAATCTATCAAGCAAATAAGCAGTAGAGTATATTCTATATAAGTCGCAAAACATTATTATTGGAACCTATTTTTTGTTTAAAAAGATTATACTATTATATAATGTAATTGATGATAACAACACACTATAGGTTTCATGAAATTTAAGCTTATTATAAATATTTTTGTATTTAGTGATAACCCGAATAATTAACTGCTAAACGAATACAATATATTATATCATTAGGATTATTTTTGTTTAAAGGCATGACATCCAATATGTAATTCATCATAGTTAAGAATACTTGACGAAAAAATTGGCGTAGGAAATCGCAATTGAATTGCTTACTCATCGATATGTTATCAATAAAACATGTGTTAATTATTGTGGTGTGTATATAACAAGCAACTTTTATGTAATTAAAAAGCACACATACACACAGAAACACACACATATATATATATATATATATATATATATATATATATATATATATATATATATATGTGTGTGTGTGTGTGTGTGTGAAGATTGCGTTAGAATCACACATCGATGTCTCTAGGTATTTAAATAATTAATATTTATTTATAAAAATATTACTGTTTATTAGCCCCCCTCCCCACAAGGGCTGGGTAATTTCGAGTAGCTTTAATAACAAGCAGTACAAATAGCTATATGCGAGATCCGAACACCGTTTCGTAAGATCACTCTATCTGCCTGGTAAATAGCAGCCGATTGTCGCTATTTACAGTTAAAGTTACTCTATATTTACTAACTAATTGACGATGGCCGTTTGGATAAGATCACCGACTACGAATCAGTGGCGATTTATGTTCGGGGTTCGCGCCTAGCGACCGTCGGGAATTTGTTCCTAGACTGAAGATTGCGTTAGCATGACACATCGATGTCTCTAGGTATTTAAATAATTAATATATATTCATAAAAATATTCTTGCATATATATATATATATACATATATATATATATATATATATATATATATATATATATATATAGGTTAGAAAATAACCCTAATAATTGTTATTTGGACAGAAATATATATAATGATGGCATATTTAGTGTCAAAACCTCCTAAATTCGGCCGAATATCTATAAAACACTATTCTTCATAGAATATTCGAATCTACCAGACAATATGTATATATATATATATATATATATATATATATATATATATATATATATACATAAATATATAAATATATATATATATATATAAAATTACTAGGAAAGGCATATACATATACGACAGGACTAACGTTGAAAGACGAGTAAATAAGTGTAGGCTAAAATAAATATTTATTGAATTAACATTTATCGAATTTCAACTTGACTGCGATAAATATCTCTCAGTCGGGTAGGATTATACGAAAAAAGAAATAAAAGAAGAGAATAAAAAATATTCTTATACTTCTGACAAAGATGTCTATCATCGAAAGTACATCGAAAGTACTCAAGTTTAAAAAAAAAGAAGTTGTGAAGTTGTCCAACAGTAAATAATAAATAAAAGAAGTCAAGTCGAGGGTTGGTTTAACAAGTGTATTTACAAAGTAAGAAAGTGACTAGCACTCGGCT
This sequence comes from Sepiola atlantica, assembly GCA_963556195.1. Classification (NCBI taxonomy): domain Eukaryota; kingdom Metazoa; phylum Mollusca; class Cephalopoda; order Sepiida; family Sepiolidae; genus Sepiola; species Sepiola atlantica. The sequence continues at coordinate 45,879,444 of OY744523.1, forward strand.
AGACAGTTAGAAGACTGTGCTTTGTCTTCTCTGTGTCTCTGGTGACTCGCACTATTTATAGTGACAACCGGTGTTGTTCTTCTGTGTAAGTAAATGAAGTATTTATTTTTATAAAACATAATTTTCGTTATCTATGTTTTCAAAATATTTTTTTTAAATATTCTCCTTATTGTATATATATATATATATATATATATATATATACATATATATATGTGGGTGTGTGTGTGTATTACTATTTCATGTATCTATATATAACATTTTATAAGGAGATATACTGTTTTATGTATTAATTTTCAGTGTTTACTTCAACACGATGCGTGGGTAAATCTAGGTAGTAATGTACGATTATATATTTATGGCAATCTTCAGGCTAATGATAGTTTGAAGGTTTCTCCAGGGATGAAACGCGGGAGCTTCTGTATAGCTTTGTTGCCATGAATATATTACCATATCTGACTATATATATATATATATATATATATATATATATATATATATATATATATATATATATATGTATATATATGTGTGTGTGTATGTGTGTGTGTGTTTGTGTGTGTGTTGTGTGTGTGTTTGTTTAGTAACTAATATTTCCTTAAATAAGTCTGTGCCCCCTATTCTGAGATATTAAACTGCGAGATATGTATTGTTGTAACTTTTGTCACTCTCGACTACGAATTCTATCAAGTGTTGTAAAATATCGTCACCGCAATCGGTGAAACCATTCCCTATCGTTTATTATTTCGTCCAATATCCTCACAGTTTCTAGTGTCTATGTTTTCCTTCTTAATATTTGGCGTAATCGTATTTCGCTTGCCAAATTCGTCCTTATCTATGAACATTCCCTTTTGCTATATTGGTTTTGTATATCCTCACAAATAGGTCAGCATATTTCTGATGGGTTCCTTACTAACTCTATTCTCAGATTCATGATTCATTTTTAGACATATTATGCTGGAGATTGAAAGCATCAATGAATATGACGAAGATTTTCTTCTTAAAGTAAATGTTGCAGAAAACGTTAATAAAACTCTTCCGGGATCTGACAGGATATAGACTAATACTGCCATATAGATAGCTATTTTAGGATATACATTAATATCTATAATTGGTTTAATAGTCTTCTTGTAAACGTACGAAATTATATCTTGAGTGGGAATTTCCTGATGAATCTATCTGTCGATTACCCATAACTAAAGCACCAACGTTACGTTGCTATATTATTTCGTAGAAATATACATAATACTGTAAAAAATCGAACAAGATAACTTTTTTTAAATAGGCGTTGTAGTTAGAAGTTTGCTATCATGTTAAGTAAAATAGCACATATTTTAAGGACGTAAGGTGAAAATGGTTTTCATAATTACATTAGGTAATATATTAATTAAACGACACGGTTTTGATCATATGTTGCCGTCCTCAAAGTCCGTTTTAAGAAGGTTAAGCAGAAAACAGGTGGTAGCAGGTCAAGTACATTACTGCAGTCATTCAGATTTCAACATGGATGTCTTCAAATGAGATGCCATATAATACCAGTCATAAACCGTGCATATCAGTAATGTCATATTGTTCATTCCATTAAACCTTTTAACAGTCAAGTAGCAACGTATCCGTCATATTATTATATGCCCTCAAGTGATTATAAGTTTGTCAACTTTGTTGGAAAAAAACAGAAACCCAGACAGAGAAAAAGAAAAATGCGTACACTATTGGGAGTCATGCTACAAAATGTGTTAACTGTTCCGATTGTTGGCTCAACTATATTGCTACATAGTGTATGAGAAAGTTAATACGAAATTTGTGCAGTATTATATATATATATATATATATATATATGTATATATATATATATATATATATATATACATATATATATATATATATGTATATATATATATATATATATATATATATATATATATATATATATGTATGTATATATATGTTGGACGTCACCTCTATTTGACCATAAAGGATTATTACAAAAAAAAATAAGATTAACACTTTTTTATTTGTCTAAAGCTGTGTCGAGGCTTGTCAAGCGAAATACAAAAAAAAAGTCATGATGTAAGTCATAAAAACACATGTTTTGATGTTTTGTTTTGATGTTAATAACAATATCTGCATCTAACACATGTTTTAAGGCATTTTGCGTCTTTCTTAAGTTTAAAATTCTAAAAATGTTAATAAATGAACGTTCCTAAATTCATACCTACCAGCGACAATGCACGATTTAAGTGTAATTTAAAAGAGACAGTTACACCGTTAGTCCACACAACATTGGACGTGACTTCTAGAATTCATGGAAAGATTATTACAGAAAAAAAAGTTAATACCTTTTATTTGGCTAAAGCTCTATCGAGCTTGTTATATCAAGCGACATATTAGAGAAAAAGTGCAAGATGAAAAAAAGTAAAAATGTTTTTATTTTATATTTTGATTTCAATAAAAGTATCTGCATCTAACACATGGTTTTGAAGGAATATTGCCTCTTTCTTTAAGTTAAAAATCATAAAGATGCTTAAAAATTAACTTCCTCAAATATATATATATATATATATATATATATATATATATATATATATACATATTTTAACATATCTTCATGTCATGTAAACATACGCAAATGAAGAGAACATATTTTCACAAATTTCTTAACAATAAGTTTAATGTACATACAATTGTTTCGACCTACCTTAATCATATAGCTGTTTCATGATTAAAGAAGTTTGAAACAATAGTATGCAAATAAAACATGTGTTTAATGAACTCAAGCAATTACGTCCTTTACATTTGCTGAAGTTGTTATAATAATATCTTAAATTACATCTCTTGTTCTACACAAGCAGCCTATTAAAACATTTTATGTGTAATAACATTTATATTAATATTTTTATTTTTTTGAATTTAAATATATATATATATATATATATATATATATATACACATATATATGCGTGTGTGTGTATATATATATATATATATATATATATATATATACTTATATATATATATATATATATATATATATATATATATATATATATATATATATATATATATATTTGTATTAGTATGTTTTTAAAAAGGCTGTGGGCAATGCACATTCCGGGTAAGATGTAAGTTTGTAGAAACAAAAACTATAAATACGAAATATAACTTACTATTGATTTTTCTTAAAATCTTACATAGCAGCAAAAGTGTTGTTAACCGTTTGTGTGATGTCCGGATTATTATAAAATCATTCATTTTATATTTCGGGAAAAGACATTTCCCTTTGTAAAAAAACAATGAAACCAGAAGAAATTTCTCCGATTGTGCAGAGAATCTGAAAAAACAAAATGGCTGCCAAAAGACAGTACCGCAGCGAAAACAGTCCCGCCGGAGAATGGAAATTAAAGATGTTTAAGGTTATGTTATGTATATAATGTGGTGTTCAAAAATATTTGTGTAATATTGGATAAGTGTATAGTGATCGATAAACTGCTAATTTTAATAATATATATATATTTTTTAATAAATGTATATTTAGATTATTTACTTTTTATTTCCAGTGTGTTTTATCTTAATTTTTTTTCTTCCGTATTTTAAGAATGTTAACATAAAGTAAAGTAATTAGTCTCTCATTTTAAATATTGTAGATTTTTTCATTACATTTATTGATTATCATATATTCAAGAAGTGATGTTAATTGTGAGTTTATATATATATATATATATTTAAATGAAAAATGTAAATATATGTATACACATATATATATATATATATATATATATATATATATATATATATATATATATATTGATTTTATTCCATTAGTTGCGACAAAACAAGTTTTGTTTCATTGGTGCAAATAGCGACCAACTCATCGGGCTGGCGATGGAATTCAAATGGCATAAGTTTTAACCTCCACTATACACTACCCCAAAACACACTATAACCCTTTACCGACCCAAATTTACCACCCAATCCCACCCCAACAAGTCATGATGAATCTATAAATATATAACCACCCCTCTAAACTACCAATAACATCAAATCTCTACGTACTACATATAATGCACAGCCTCAATAGCCTCTCAGCCATACTACCAATTCTAACATCAAACCATCTGGGACAGCTATTCACACTGATATCATTTGGACTAATCTAATCTCAATTACTTAACCCTTCGATCACTACCTGGAACACTTAATTATGAACTGGTACTTAGTCCTTTTCATTGGTAGTAAAACAAAAAAGCCTACCATCACTTGTCGACTTATTTCGCCCAATGACTTCACAAGTAGCAAGATGGTAATGATGGTGATATTTATCATTATTACTATTATTATTATTATTATTATTATTATTATTATTATTATTATTATTATTATTATTATTATTAGTGGTATTATTATTATTATTATTATTATTTTTTAATACTATTATTATTATTATTATTATTATTATTATTATTATTGTTATTATCATTAATATTCTTACAAACTTGTTATTTCTATTTTTATTCTAATTATATTTATATTTATCTTTATTTTTATTTTTATTTTTATTTTTATTAAGGCTGTTATTAAGGCTATTATCACTGCGACTATCGTAGGTATGATTGGCAGGCGTTATCATTGTTATCATAATCGGTTTTGTTAATGCTAAAACTGGTAACACCATGAAACTTCTCTTATAAAATGAGTCCACTAGTATTGATCTCGGTATAATATAATCACAATTTAAAAAAAATATAATCACAACAAAATTCACTGCAAATAATAAGCAAAACATTAAATAAAATGCAGAAGTAGCAATTAATACCCTAAATTAAAATTATCAAACATTTTTATCCACATGATAATTTCTTATTAGAATTAAAATAAAATAGGAATGACGGTTATAATCATAATTTTATTCTCATTTTAAATTTAAGTCACTCTGGCCGTTGCCCCATCTCCCTTCCTCCCACCCCGGCCGAAATTCAGATCATCACAGCACAAACACGTGAAAACCTCCCACGCAATAATTTTAAACACAACTTGTTGGGGTCCTCCCCCCTCCCCTCCCCTCTCATGTCCCATGTCACCGTTATAGACAAAGCCCCAACTCTGTCCCCCTCCCCTTCCAATGTATTTTCAATTTTCAATCTCCCGTTAAGGTGAAGTTAAAACTTATGCCATTTGAATTCCATCGCCAGCCCGATGAGTTGGTCGCTATTTGCACCAATGAAACAAAACTTGTTTTGTCGCAACTAATGGAATAAAATCAAAAAATATATATTTTGCTCTGAATTTTCATTGAGCACTCTCATAAACCCGGTTTAAACTTCCTTCGGATTAATACCCCCTGGATATTTGTAACAAGTTAATTATATATATATATATATATATATATATATATATATATATATATATATATATATATATATGTGTGTACATATATTTACATTTTTCATTCAAATATATATATACATATATACCTGGATTACTATATATACATATATATATATATATATATATATATATATATATATATATATATATATATATATATGTATATATATATATGTGAGTGTATATATATATATATATATATACATATATATACATATACATGTATATATATATATATGTATATATTTACATTTTTAATTCAAATATATATATACATATATATGTGTGTATACATATATATGTATATATATATTTACATTTTAAATTTAAATATATAGAGATATACATATATATATGCATATATATATATATATATATACATATATCTACTCAGAAACTTAATTGCTAACAGACTCACTAAACACTAACTCTAACCCATAAACATTTAGAAACATAATTTGTTATTCTATACTTTTTTTATTGTTTTGTATTTGATTTAAAAATATATTCTAGAGTCAAATATTAATATTTATAAAATAACAGAACAGTTCTGAAAATATTATGTATTTATGAACATTTTATACATTTATATTTACAGAAAGAAGTTATTAAGACATTATGAACACATGTGTGTATGTGTGTGTGTGTGTGTGTAGATGGGGGTGTGTGTATAGTTTCTCTGATATTTCCCGAACTTAAATAAATTTCTTTCAACATCATATTTAAATGTTATATATATTTATACCAATTTGATGTGGATCATATAAATATGCTGCGAACACGTAGGACGCATGAAACATCACAGATGACACGAATCAGCTCCATCACTCACACACTTTCCTGCAGCTAATTAACTAAGCTTTCTTTCTAGTCAAACGTAAACTAGATTTTACTGTCGGCAATTTTCGTTGACTTGATGTAATAACCTTCTATTGAACAGCTGTACTTGCTTCTAAACAAGATTATGCTTCGTTCAGACCTTTTAAATTGAATTTACACTCTAAAATTATTTTTTTATTCTTCGTTTCTGCAAGTTCAGCACTGTTTGGACAGACATGGTGTGCTTGCATTTTATGTAAAAGCTGATGAGTCATCTATTCCAGAGTCGTGCCGGAGACTGCTTGCGCAAGTAGATTAGATTGTAAAAATGTAAAGCAAACTATATATACGGTGCTTCTCCAACACTCCCTACATGAGAATCCAGAAATAAACATTTGCAAAACGTTTACGTACATCCTTATATACTCTTAAATCCAGTGCGTACAATCGATTAACTTTTTTATATGATAGGTCGACGTATATTTAGATATAGTATTTGGATTATTTTGAGTACAATTCTCATTTTGGGTGTTTCTTATCACAACGTATCGGCCGATGTTACCTTCGACCTTCTGCAGGTTGATCTTGTCGAACTCGGGAATTTGTCTGTCGAACTCGGGAATCTGGACAGAATTTCGAACGAAACCCTTTATTAAATCAACGGGGGCAGCATGCTCTCGTTCCATCTGCCATCACTGGGAAAAACCCGTGGCGCAGTGGGTATAGTACTGAATAAAATTAAGTTCTAAGTGACAGTCCTCTTAATGGTGAATGTTAAATCTTTAGTGCGGGTTATACGAATAATTGCGAATTACTGAATACTTCTTCCCAGTCATGTCAGATTAAACGAAAGTATGCTACCCCCGTGGATTTAATCCGTTCAAAATTCCGTCCAAATTACCGAGTTCGACAGAAAGATTCCTGAGTTTAACAAGATACACCTGAATAAGATCGGGGGTTACATCGGCCGAAACGTTGTGATAAGAACACCCAATATGAGAACAGTAGTCCTAATATAACAAATTATACAAATTATCAACCCTCATCTAAAAAATTCCGAAACGTATATTTAAGTATTGATACCTAAAAATTGCATATTGGTTGCAATCACGAGAATAGGTTGAAAACAAAAATATATACTAATATAAAAAAGAAGATTATAAAATGTATGCATACTCCAGCGTATTATCAAAGATTAAAATATTGATTTGGTAGATTCAGAAAGAAGGTTATAACATGCGTCTCAGCAGGGTAGGAGTGAGTGTAGTGTGCAGGTAAGGTGGGATAATAGAGAGCCTATAGGGGTTCCAACATGAAATCTTTAGTTGCAGACTTTTGTAGCAATTTGTGAACCTCGTAATGTATTTATTTTTTGCACAATGTTCTTACATCTTTCTGGTGCGTATATTTTATCATTCTATTTTGTTTTAGTAATTGCCTTACCTAGAAAACTTACGATACATATACGTCATTTGAAACGTTTGCTAAAATTGACACAGTCCATATAACATATAATATAAGGTGATTATCCTATCATGGGAACACTTTAAAAGTGAAGTTACATTTTACCATTTCGTAAATGGAAAGATACTTAAATAACGAATGTACGTTTCCTAAGTTATCAAAAAAATTGGTTGGGTGTAATATTCGTGTACTCTCGTGGTTCGGGCAATCTTGGACTTGTTTTTAATTGTATATTTTATTCCACGAAGGTCGGTTAAAATAATCGTTTCAAACGGGCAGAAATCATACTTTTTGTGTTAGACGTGTACGGGTAATATTTATGTGAAATATGTTTGTTTTTTTATTTCCGACAAATAAGACATTGATCGATCTTTTTATTTGCCCATATCCCACTTTCACTTCATACAGACACGAAGAAATAAAAAAACAACAAATATTAAACAAAATGAAAGAATAAATAAAGTGACTTATACAAGCTAGTTGTTAGGTTAGTTTGTATTGTATTTTTACCTACCAACATATCGTTGGGAATTATAAGGTCCGTAAAACCTATGATCAAAGTATGTTTTACTATAATATGTATTATTTATGATATATATTGTCTTCTTTAGATTAAGTGTTCGTGCGGTAAGAGTTTATGTTAAATGGCAAAGTCGCGCAATTACTATACGCACATCTCTCGAACTAGAATTATGAAGTTACAGTTTTAGGGGAAGTCCAACAAGACAAGAAACAATATTGACATACGCAGTGAATGACTGTTTTTTTTTTTCAGAATTGTTCTTTTCTAGACTAGTTGTTCAACCCTACTGGTTCATTTAGATTTGCCGGAGCATATATGCGAGCTTACCTATCCCAATGAATCTAGTGAATGTTGTAAGACGCCCCGATATAATTTTAACAGTAAACGCCGAACCCATAGTCTACAATACATGTAACTTTAAATGTTTATGTTGTTATCAAATAACATTTCTTACAAGCGAATATGTTTTACAAAATAACATTAGTATAAGAAATCAACAACATGTTATTGCGATACCACTCTAACACTTTTACAAAGTTCAAGAAAAAAAACATGGAAATAGTTTGTAAATTTTAATACGGTATTCGTATTGTGATTTTATTTACATGAATAAATAAATATAAAATGAAGGAGAAGTAGACATTTAATCTGAATTTGCCAGTTGCTAAATACATGCAAATAATGTATTACAATATTTTTTTTAAAATTATGTTTTATGTCTAAATATAAGTAAAATTACAGTATAAGGACGGGTAAAGATGAATCCAACGAATATCTTTGCGCTAATTGTATGCCCCCATACAACGATTAAAATCAAGATATAACGCTACTTAATCTTGTGTCTATAATTCACATTCTAATTTTGCTCAAAATTATTTAAAAGTTTACATTCTAAAATTGAAGGATGAAGTTATAGATGCCTTAACGCCACTTGAACCCCTTTGAATCTTGTGTTATTGGTCGGTGAAACGTAAGAATTTACAAATAGAAGGTTGTGCCAACAGTATTACACCTGAGAAAAACATTAAATACGCCAATGTATCTGACATTTTGATAATAGTTATTAGTTGGTGTTTACTAACTATTGTTAGATTTAACGAAAATCGGAAGTCTCTGAGATTAAACGTAAGTCATCAACGCCTTTTTTACCGATTCATGAAAGCTTTAATACACTACGTATAGCCAATCTTACGGCGTCTAATACCTATCAGCTATTTTCCAAAACTTTTGATGCTATTTGAATTTTTTTAAGAGTTTCTTGTTTTCATACCAATATATAAACACATAAGCTAAACTAATTTCATATAAAGATATATATCTTTCTCATATCTTCCAGTTTAAACTAATACTATGCAATACTTTCTTGATGATATTAACTAGTTTCATCAGCTCTTCATTTCCCATCTTTGTTTTTCACAGCCATCACTCTTTTTTCTTCCCTGACACTTTTTCGTATTTTCTATATAACTGCGTTTTACACTCTCTTTCTTCTCATACACTTCTATTGCCCTTTCTTTTATACATTCACACCACCGGCAGTTATCGTCTACTAAACTTATCATTGCATTTCTGCTTATCTCATGCACTTTTTGTGGACTATACTACTTAAAACAACATCATTATTTTTAGGGAAATCGCTCGAGACAGAGGATTAAGCCACTTGATGAAAGGAGATCACCAGAAACAAATATGGTAATCGTAAAAAGAGGCGATGCCTGTTGTACTTCGTTGTGAAAATACCAAGGTTATAGATAGGAGGAAAACAGTCAGTAGGAAGAGAGTTCGTCAAGCCTGCGATTATTGGAAATATGCTACTGACATTAGAAGTTGTATTACAATGAGGTATCAACACCGCGAATAGATGGATGCCATTAGATTAATGAGGCAAACGAGCTGGAACAAAAGAAGCAGGGACAAGATCACATGATGCTGAAGAACACATACCATAATAGTATTTATAGAAATAACTGAGACTAGCAACATCATGTCTGTGAGAAAGAGTGTGTAAAGTATAATAAAATGTAAGGCCAATCAAAGTACAGACACGTCTCTTCACTTTATCATTAACCCTCAGATGGACAGATTAACCAGCCAACATATTACAACAGTACTCTATACATAGTCTGATTGGGGATTTGTAGATATAGCGACTATCTTCAGGTGTGAGAAAGTGTTTGAAACAATAGGGGCAACACACTTTACGAGAAGCAGAAAGAGCAATAGAGATAATGTATTAACTCGAAGAATAATGTCATGTAATGAAAGACCAACCACTTACGTAAATCATTCTCAGACAAATATAGTGTGCATTGTGACAAGCACGCAATGAAGTAAACAGACAAGCACAATGATTAATCAAGATCCACAACACTCCATATACAAACGTTAACGGGAAACACCAGATACACCATTTATTTCAATTAGATTAAGTGATCTAATTGTAATTTTCATAGTGTATATCTATTGTTTATATATATTCTCCGAAATTATAAGTTGTTATTTAATGAGAGTTGTAATACAGCAAGATAGCATATTAGAAACAAGTGCTCCAATCGATTAAACAACTTTACTATTATTATAAAATTTCGTTTAAAATATGGATAGCGCAAATTAAAATAGGGTTTTACTCAGTTTTACTTATATACTAATGTATTTTTGTTATGAATCTTATTTTTTCAACATACTTACAAAATACTTAGAAAATAAAGACAACATATTATTTCATTTTATTAAGTGTTCTCCGAGGAGACGTTCCTTGACATTTTCGATAAAGCATACTCTCTTAATTCTCCCCAGTTAAGTGACGTCTTTATTTTGTTACGTCATTAACTGTGCGCAGTTACCACCATCTCTTTTTCAATTAATTACAACACAAAATGATAACGTCATTCAGTGTTTTGGAGGACAGCACGCAAAAATGCACGCAATAGAATAAAACAAATAATCAACCAAGCAAATAGAAACAATAAACATAGTTTTAGTAATATATAAATAGATATACAGCAAACATAACTTGAGAGTGCGTTTATTAAAAACTCCTAAATTAAATGTTTAGTCAAAGTGAAGTATATATCACGTCCACAGAAATCGCAAAGCAGAGTAAAACTAATAGAAATTCACATACACGTCTACGTTTTATATAAGTGTCCGTTATTTTGTCAGTTATTGTAAACAGCAAACGTAAGATTCATTAAAATCAATATTTCCGTATATACTTTTGTTTGTGTCTCATTGTGATGCGCTTAAATATTTATGAAGTCTATCCTATGAGATGGAAAGCTCGTAAATGCCACTTTTGATTTTAAAGGTTAACAAAATGGCGATTTTGATGTTAGTGATAAACCTCGTTCGCGGAGCGAATGTGCTTGGCTGAAAATGTTTTGAAGGTAATTGTTAAAGCGACGTTTACCTCGGGGCACCACCGAATTGAGGAGGATACTGAATATTTTATTGTCATGTGTCAACGAGTACCGTAAGTGAATTGCGAGGAAGTACAAAGTGGGCGCACTTTTTTTTTATCTAGTCCTCGGTTGTATACGTGAACTAAACATTACATTATCTGATGAAGCCCCTTGTTTGTTTGTTTGTTTTTCGTCTCATGTTACAGCATTAGGAAAGGCGATAAAAATGCTTGCATTAAGGGTATACACAACTATGAAACATAAGTTATTTCAGGTAAATGATGAAACGGTGGAAACAGAAAATAATTTGTTTTGCACTTCTTACTGTACGTATCCTCAAAGATAATGGTGTTATTTAGTCATAGGTGGGCTCTATTATATACTAGGGCACCCTTAAAGAGCTAGACTAAATAAAACAAACGTACGTAACTAACAATAACTAGTGTAAACTGACAGAAATGGTAATGGGTGGACACGGCTACTTTCTCACTTCGCTTACTTTCAAACTTTTACTGAGTTCTCATAGCATTTTTATTTAATAAGTAAGGTAGATTATGATACTACTTCCATCAATTCGTTATTTCGATACCTCATTGTAATACACCCTCTTATTCTAGTAGCGTATTTCCAAGAACCGCACGCTTGTGGAACTATCTTATATCTGACTGTTTTCCACCTACCTGTTGCCTTGATCTTTTCAAAACGAAGGCCAGCAGGCATCTCCTGCTAAACAATACTCATATATTGTTCTTGTGAGACCCTTATATCAAGTGCCTTAATGCCTTGTCTGGAGCAAGCCCTATTAAAATTACTTAAACGCATATTTCTAGTTATTTCACGTAATATTCACAAATAAAAATACGTTATCATATCATTTCCTGTCATACACAAGAGGAAACCACACATTTTCTGGTAATTTACCGTTATATAAAACATATAAAAGCCACAATTTACAGGTTATTGTCTGAAATAACTAAAATGTTTTGAAAATAAATGAGGAACACCGTTGTTAAAAAACTACATCGCAATAAAGAATGAATATGTTCGAATTGTTATACATAAATATATGTATCAAACATGTATAATTGACGATTAATACTTCATATTATAAGAGTGATCCAAAGGAAGAGGCGTTAAGTACACTCAGTTTAATTTGACATATTTCAAGAAATTAAAACTATACGCGATGCAAGCTAATAATGACAACACCTACTTACTGTCCAAGTTCACTGCATAATGACTGACGAAACAAGCATGAGTTAACAATGCATGTTTTTTTTTTATTAGCTAATTTCTAAATATAGCCATACAGTTGTCAGAATAACTATTACTTTATATGTGTGCACGCTGGTTTATTTTTCTTTTCTACATAAATAAAGAGTGTTGCAGTTGCAGAAACACAGTTAATACAGAATGTAATGCTTAGCAATCTTCTTTATTTTTTCCTCATCCTAGTAGCGTGAATTGCAATAAAAAAACGCTTAATAGTACAAGTGATCCATTAGTGAACTGCATACTGCTGTCTATATGTTCTGTGGTTAATTGAACACATTAAAGACTAAACGAACGGAAACTTATATCAACAGTTGAGAGCGGGGCTAAATATGCATTAAGTGTACTTCTTATAAAACATAAAGTTGATATTTACTCATAACAAAATTGACGAGAAGAAAGTTTTCCCGAACTCCAAACGACTTTTACATTCAATTCAATAAATTTGGCAAAAATAAAAAAAATAACAAAATTATGTCTCTATGTAGATCAACGAATGTAGCCATTTACACTACAAAGCGAACCATGGCCCATGATTTATTCTATTTCGCTTTGAATTGCTGTGTTGTTTGTGAATGTATTACAACTCGTCGAAGTCGATTCTCAGATCCATTGATTTTGATTGAGAAAACAGTGATCATCTGCTTCAGTCAACATTTTCAGTAAAGCAAGTCGGTAATGCCGGCACATACATGTTTTTTGTTCCAGGAGTTAAAAGTAAGTCATGATAGAGATCACTGTGCCATTGAGAACATTGTATGCCACAATGAGATCACCATGTAACGTAGAGTCTAAATTTTAATTGAGACCTGTGTTAATAAGATTACTGATATATATATATATATATATATATATATATATATATATATATATATATATATATATATATATGAATCGATTCAAAACATATGATGAACTATCTATTTTCATACTAGCGCTACTTACCCTTATCGAAAACAAACTTTATTTATATCCGCGTGTCAGCAATATCGGTGGGAGGTGACGGTGGTTTAGTGTATATCGACACGGACTAAAGATCTGGGAGTTTCAAGTCCGAATCCAGTTGGTTCAACAGAACCACTTTCACTTAAAGATGTTGGCAACCTTCTCGTGTAAGTAGCCGATGTCTTCTCAGAAAAATTTCTTACTAGAAAACCATCGGGGAAACCAACACCAGAATCATAAGAAGAAGAAGCAAGATCAGTATATATATATATTTTTTTTTTGTCTACAGGAGAATCACCCCTCATAAGGCTTATACAAGCGACAGTAAAATGAAAATAATTAAAAATACAGATCAATTGAAAACTATTTCTATCCCTAAATTATTAGTCTATAAATATATTCATTTAAAAAAAACAAATTATTGCTTGTTGTTTCTAATTTCTGTAGGAAAATACAAACAAACCATTTCATCTCAATTAAGACCTGTAATAAAAGATTACTGATATATATATATATATATATATATATATATATATATATATATATATACATATATATATATATACATATATATATGTGTATATATGTATGTATATATGAATATATATATATATGTATATATATATATATATATATATATATATATATATATATATATATATATATATATATATATATGGTAAAATAATATACAGGGTGTTTCAAAAGTCTTGGGAACATTACAAATGCGTATATCTCATGAACTATTCCAGGTAGAAAAATGAAACTGGTGCCATTTTAAAGCTTGCTTAATCAAGTTTTTGGTCATACTAATGATTTTCGTGTTATCTTTCCAGGTGCAGTAATGACGTTCTCTAAACAAGACAAGGCATTTTGCGACCTCTAATTTGCAAAGACTTAATCGTGGACATGTGTTCAGCGTGCATTTCGCAGGAAATTTAAAAAAGAAGCCCCTGAAAGGAAATCCATTGTCAGATGGCATGCTAAATTTGTGAAAGATGGGTGTTTGTGCCCAAGTAAGCGAACAGGTCGCCCTTCAACTTCAGAAGATGCAGTTGAGCAAGTTCGGACAGCCTTTCAGCGGAGCCCCTGTAAATCAGTGAGAAGAGCCAGCAGGGAACTTCAGCTTGCTCCAGCAACTGTCTGGCGTGTCTCAAGGAAACGACTGCAAATGGTACCTTACAAGCTCAAGTTGGTCCAAAAGTTGAAGGACACTGATAAGCCACTTCGCCGTGACTTTTGCATTGCAATGCAAGAGAAGTTGGAAGATAACGGCTTTGATGACCGGCTTGTTTTTAGCGATGAGGCGACCTTCCATCTGAATGGCAAAGTTAACAAGCATAACACTCGCATATGGGGTACTGAGAATCCT
The DNA here is from genome assembly GCA_963556195.1 of Sepiola atlantica. Lineage (NCBI taxonomy): Eukaryota > Metazoa > Mollusca > Cephalopoda > Sepiida > Sepiolidae > Sepiola > Sepiola atlantica. The sequence goes on from OY744523.1 coordinate 45,894,625, forward strand.
CATGAACTTCTTGAGCACGAGCGAGATTCACCAAAAGTGAACGTGTTTTGTCCAATTTCCAAGAAAGGTGTCTATGGACCGTTCTTCTTTGAAGAGGCAACTATCACTGGTGAATCCTATCTCAACATGCTGGAAGACCGGTTAATGGCTCAGTTGGAACAAGCAGAATCTGATGACTTCATTTTTCAACAAGATGGTGCACCACCACACTGGAGTCTTAGAGTAAGGCAGTTTCTTAACACAAGGCTGCCTGGTAGATGGATTGGGAGATCTGGGCGAGGTTATGACGTTCTCATGCCCTGGCTTCCTAGGTCTCCAAATCTTACCCCGTGTGACTTTTTCTCTTTGGGGCTTTGTCAAGCAACAAGTCTATGTGCCGCCCCTTCCAAGAGATATTGACGAACTAAAGGCTCGAGTAACGGCAGTTGTGGCAACCATTGACCTCAAGATGCTGGAACGCGTTTGGCAGGAAATGGACTATCGACTAGATGTCTGCCGTGTGACGAATGGTGCTCATATTGAGCAACTTTGAAGATTCCCCACAAAACTTGAAACTGTAACCTTTCCAACGGTACCAATTTCATTTTTCAACTCCTAATAGTTTTTGAGTTATTTAAAATCGTTATGTTCCCAAGACTTTTGAAACACCCTGTATATATATATATATATATATATATATATATATATATATATATACAGGGTGTTTCAAAAGTCTTGGGAACATTACAAATGCGTATATCTCATGAACTATTCCAGGTAGAAAAATGAAACTGGTGCCATTTTAAAGCTTGCTTAATCAAGTTTTTGGTCATACTAATGATTTTCGTGTTATCTTTCCAGGTGCAGTAATGGCGTTCTCTAAACAAGACAAGGCATTTTGCGTCCTCCAATTTGCAAAGACTGAATCGTGGACATGTGTTCAGCGTGCATTTCGCAGGAAATTTAAAAAAGAAGCCCCTGAAAGGAAATCCATTGTCAGATGGCATGCTAAATTTGTGAAAGATGGGTGTTTGTGCCCAAGTAAGCGAACAGGTCGCCCTTCAACTTCAGAAGATGCAGTTGAGCAAGTTCGGACAGCCTTTCAGCGGAACCCCCGTAAATCAGTGAGAAGAGCCAGCAGGGAACTTCAGCTTGCTCCAGCAACTGTCTGGCGTGTCTTAGGAAACGACTGCAAATGGTACCTTACAAGCTCAAGTTGGTCCAAAAGTTGAAGGACACTGATAAGCCACTTCGCCGTGACTTTTGCATTGCAATGCAAGAGAAGTTGGAAGATAACGGCTTTGATGACCGGCTTGTTTTTAGCGATGAGGCGACCTTCCATCTGAATGGCAAAGTTAACAAGCATAACACTCGCATATGGGGTACTGAGAATCCTCATGAACTTCTTGAGCACGAGCGAGATTAACCAAAAGTGAACGTGTTTTGTGCAATTTCCAAGAAAGGTGTTTATGGACCGTTCTTCTTTGAAGAGGCAACTATCACTGGTGAATCCTATCTCAACATGCTGGAAGACTGGTTAATGGCTCAGTTGGAACAAGCAGAATCTGATGACTTAATTTTTCAACAAGATGGTGCACCACCACACTGGAGTCTTAGAGTAAGGCAGTTTCTTAACACAAGGCTGCCTGGTAGATGGATTGGGAGATCTGGGCGAGGTGATGACGTTCTCATGCCCTGGCCTCCTAGGTCTCCAGATCTTACCCCGTGTGACTTTTTCCTTTGGGGCTTTGTCAAGCAACAAGTCTATGTGCCGCCCCTTCCAAGAGATATTGACAAACTAAAGGCTCGAGTAACGGCAGTTGTGGGAACCATTGACGTCAAGATGCTGGAACGCGTTTGGCAGGAAATGGACTATCGACTAGATGTCTGCCGTGTGACGAATGGTGCTCATATTGAGCAACTTTGAAGATTCCCCACAAAACTTGAAACTTTAACCTTTCCAACGGTACCAATTTCATTTTTCAACTCCTAATAGTTTTTGAGTTATTAAAAATCGTTATGTTCCCAAGACTTTTGAAACACCCTGTATATATAAATATATATATATATATATAATATTTGTGTGTAGTGCGTGTGTGTGTGTTTCCTAACGTTGTGGATGAGTATTGATGATGTTTATTGAGCACATTGCGCATCGGATAAATGAGCTAATTACAATTCAGTACTAATTGACAGTAGTCGATGCGTCAATCTTTTTTGCAGGCAAAATAATATTATATTAAACTGAAAACATAACTACTCAACACTTCTACTCCGTTAAGGCTATCAGAACAAGAAAAATACACCTTTGCTGATTTAATAACGTTACTAGTTCAACATTTGGTATACATTTCTTGTGTTACATTACAAAAATCCGATGCTTTGACAAGATGTACTCGAAGAGGTCAAAGCGTACATATGTCGAGCTATTTTTGAGAATATCATTTACTGAAACAATGTTGGAGACCCTGGTGTTGACGACGTTCTTAGCAATATCATTGTCGATCGTGGACATGAATTTAACTCAAATCTTAAAGCATAAGACGTATATAAAGATAATCTATTGCATTGTTATTTGTTTATATCATGTAATTGTTTAGGAATATTTACCTATATATGAAGGGAACAGTTGTATGTAATGAATAAGTATTTTATCGATATGTGTATAGTGAAATTCACCTTATTTTAAAATGTGTATTTGGTGCGTCATTTTCATCTACATTACGCAGAGAATCTAGCAAATCGACTGAGATCATTTTACTTCATATAGCTCATACACAATTTGCTTAGAGTTTTACGAATGGAAGTTTCTGTTTTATTCAGGTATGGTTACATGTAAAATTAATGGCTGATAAAAATGTGGGTTTTATCGGCTCTGCGAGAACGAAGTTCGACATTTCTCGCAATCAAGCTGTACAATATTATCTGCGAGATTCCAAATTCTTATAATTAAATACTAACTTAAACACAGCTGACATTGCTAGTTGCTTAATTATAGTGCTTGTTTATTTGGCATAGAAGATACCACATTGGCAATCCATACATTTAACATTTAAAAGAATGCCAACTAATGATTCAGTTATAATAAGACCCAGCTTATTGTTTTGTACGACGACCATATAAAGTCGGTGCTTACATAACACACGTTTGATTAAGAAATGCATCAGTCTGAGATATATTTTGTTACGGTTTTATTGTGTTCGTCTCTAGCCACGTATTCTGTCTGTGAACGTTGAATTTTGAAACCTACTATGAACGTGTTTTAATTAGCTAATTTCTAAGTTATAGCCACACAGTCAACGGAAAAACTCTTTGCTAATATGTGTGCATCCTGGTTTATATTTTTTCTGCGTAAATAAAGAGCGTTGCAGTTGCAAAGGAAAGCAACGCCGTTAATAAAGATAGATTTTGCTTAGCAATTTTCGTTAGGTTTTTCTTCACACTGACAGCGTTAATTAAAGAGAAAAAACGTAATAGTACAAGTGATTTATTAATAAATCAATAATGTCGCCTATGTGTTATGTGGTTAATTTCACACGTTTAAGACTAAACTGACAGAAATTAATATCAATAGTAGGGAGGAGGCTACTTACGCATAAAGTGTATTGGGAAACGTTAGAAAAAAGTTGAAAACAACTAAGAATATGGGTGATTAGGAATGGTACGTGTATTTTCGGATGAATCATTCCGTTAAACAATGATCGAAGGGTGTTTACGGTGTGGTGTACTTTACCTAATGTGTATGAAAATTCTCGGAAAGGAGTACACCATTAAATACATACTTTCTCATTTGTACTTACTCTCCTAGTTCACTAGTATTAGTGTCGTATTAAAAATTACAATAATTGTTCAAATTATTATTACACTTGAAAATACCTACACCTCTCTTACTCTCTCTCGCTCTATCTCTTTCTCTCTCTCTTTCTCTCTCTATCTCTCTCTCTATATATATATATATATTTTTTTGTGTATATATATATATATATATATATATATATATATATATATATATATATATATATTACTATTTAATGTATCCACATACAAGTTTATAAGGAGATATAATTGTTTGTGTATCAATTTTCAGTATTTACTTCAACAGTGCTCGATACGTAAGTAGAGCTAGGGATTAAGATATAAACATATATTTATGGAAATTAAGGTACATAAGGGCTTCCGCGGTTCATCTCCGGGGAAATCTTTTGGTTATAGTCCTAAATGCATTTTAGTCTGAAGATTCCCCCGGAGATGAAACGTGGGAGGCTCTGTCTAGCTTAATTGCCCTAAATATATTTCATACCTCACTATATATATATATATATATATATATATGTATATATATGTTTGTGTGTTACTGCTTTATACTATGCAGTTATTTTTATTAAATAACTAGCAGGGATACCCGGCGTTGCCAAGGGCGATACAAAAACAAAGTAGTAGAAATTAAAGAGTGGGTTTAACATATTTATATAAAAAAACTTAAACCTCTCTTCTTTCTCTAGCCGTCTCTCTTTCCCTGGTCCCTATTATTTTCCTCCCTCCTTTAACCCTCCATTTCCCTTTTTCCCATATGATTATTCTCTTGTTTAAATATGTCAAAAACTAATAATACTGTAGGGCACCCCCCCCCCCCGGAGCCATCTGCTTTAAATGTAATAGTGTAATCTTACATTTATTGCTTCGGGACATTGAACAAATAGAAGTTAAATAATATGTGTTATATTTCTCATTTTATTTTGTAATACTGTAATGTTAGTCAGGAGGTTTTCACAGAACTGCCAAAAGTATCGGTAAAATCAAAGTATTAAGAAAAAATGATGTTAATAATGATAATTTATCTCGAAAAATGCCGAGTAGAACAAATAGCCCTGTCTATACCTATGTTATGCCTCCCTATTTCAGAATATGATGAAGATAACTAATCTTACTCTGTGATCTTTACATAAGAATGCACTTTTATATTAAATCTATATTCTCTAACCTTTTTTAAACACACCTATATTGTGTTTTTAAAAGTGAGTTATCGTTCTTCCTTAGCTATCCCCTAACAAATAAATTTCATTAAACACCATTAATTGTTTTATGTACTTGAGGTATAGTTTGCCGGACAACGCCGAATACTTTTCTCATAAAAGATATAACATGTCCATGTACATGTATTTGTGTACGAACAGAGTGGCGGACAGTGGCGTCTAGTGCCGGAACATCGCATAGTTACTTACCCTCTCCATGTAAATAGAATTAACGCTAAGAAACGTTAAATAAAATTAAAAGTTATCTCAAAGTATTACGTAATTGAAGAAAGATATGACTCAGCATTTTCTAATTACAATAAAATAGAATAAAAAATAACTAAAACCGCCTCCTCCGATAAAATCTTCCACATAGACCCCTAAGGGGTGGGTGTAGAGATTCGGCAATACTGCCACTATCTTACACTTTGAATTTTACCTAAGAATACACTTTTATATTTCATCTATATTGTCTAACCTTTCTAAAAACACCTAAATTATGTTTTTAAACCTGTTATAGTTCTTTCTTAGCTATCCTCTAACAAATACATGTCATTAAAAACCATTAATTGTTTTTGTTACATGAGGCCTAATTTGCCGGGCAACGCCTAATACTTTTCTTATATAAGATATTATAAAATGTCTATGTACATGTATTTGTTTACGTACAGAGTGGCGGGCAGTGGCGACTAGTGCCGGACGTTCGCATAATGTATAACCTCCGACATGTGAATAGAATTGACGCCAAAGAACCTTAAATAACATTCAAAAGTTATCTCATTGTAGTGCGTAATTAAAGAAAAATATGACTAAGCATTTTCTAATTACTATAGAATAAAAAATAAGCGAAACCGCCCCCCTATGATATCTATCCCACAGACCCCTAAGGGATGAGTGTAGAGATTCGTCAATACTCCACTCATCTTACTCTTTGAATTTTTCCTAAGAATACACTTTTATATTTTATCTATATTCTCTAACCTTTACTAAACAAAGCTAAATTATGAGTTATTGTTCTTCCTTAGCTATCCTCTTAAAAGTAAATTTCATTAAACACCATGAATTGTTTTATGTACTTGAGGTATAATTTGCCAGACAACACCGAATACTTTTCTTATATAAGGTATTATAAAATGTTCATGTATTTGTGTACATACAGAGTGGCGGGCAGTGGCGACTAGTGGCAGACATTCGCATAGTTTCTTTATAGCCTCCATGTAAATAGAATTGACGCTAAGAAACCTAAAATAAAATTAAAAATTAAAAGTTATATCAAAGTATTACGTAATTAAAGCAACATATTACTCAGCATTTTCTACTTACTATAAAATAGAATGAAAAATAACTGAAAACAACCCCTGATTAAATCTGCCCCATATACCATAAGGGGAGGGTTGATATATTCAGGAATACGCCCATCAACGTACGCTGTGAATATTACATAAGAATACCGTTTTATATTGTATCTATATTCTATAACATGTTTTCTATAGGGCACACACCCCCCCACGCACAAACATACAGACATTCAATTGTATATAGAAGATATATCATGTATAATTAAGTGTCAATATTTATTAAACGATAACCAATATGTGCATACAGTTTTATAACCATACAATAATACGAAGAGCAACCAACTTAATAGAACACATACGTTGCATATATATACATATATATCATTTGACGATCCGCTATATAATAAACTGTGTGTTATCATTAATATAACATTTTAATATCATTATCAAGCTCTAAAAGTCAACACTTAACACTTGGTGGTTATTTAGATTAGGACCTAAGCAAAAAATGGCAATGCCAATTGCCAAGGTTTGGGTCAGAGTAGGTGTAAGAGTCCGGGTAAGGGTCAGTGTCAAGGTCAGAGTTAAGGTGAGGGTGAGGGTTGGGTTCAGGGTAAGTGTCAAATTGTGTATCGGGTCCTAATCTTATAAAGTACCAAAATGTGAATGCATAGGTACGCGAGTTTCAATAAAATCAGTTTATTTTAACTATTACAGAATAGTGAAGGTCGAATAACTTCTATTATTTTTTATGGGCATATATACATTTTCAGTTACAATTAAGAAAACCTTTAGTGGATATATTGGTAATCAGTTGGAGAACAAAACAATGGCTTAATAGATGGACGAACACAAATGTTTCCATCATGATCAAAAGTAAAACACATGAACTCCACATTTAATTAATTATGTCATAGATTGTGCAATCCAACAAATTATAACATAACAACTGTGTTTTAACTTAGTCTGCAAACAACTACAGTTTTGCTAATCGGCAGTATTTATTGTATCCTCTATAATTCTTGAGATCTTACTTATGCATGAACACATGGTTGCATTTGATCACATGTTGGTTCTCTTACATTTCTTATATATATATATATATATATATATATATATATATATATATATATATATATATATATATATATATATATACCTGTTCTAAATGCGATTTGTTATGCATTTGATGAGACCGATCTAAGTCGAAACAAGTTATAATGTGTACACACCCAATGTGTCTAGTTGTTTCCCCTTTTGAAAATTGTCCATGCTCTGTTTGAATGTACATTGAGCTATTTTACTCGAATTCTTATCTAAATCATTCGCACGTACATACTATATATATATATATATATATATATATATATATATATATATATATATATATATATATATATATATATATATACAAAAAAGCAGAAATTGAAAGACACGTGAGTCTCAGCTTTTAGGAAATGAGTCAACTACGCACTGTTTCCTATACATATGGTAAGTTATCAAACTATACTTTTTAATATGAATATATATATATATATATATATATATATATATATATATATACATATATATGTGTGTGAGTTTGCATTTCTATGTACGCATTTAAATTATTTCAATTATGAAATTTGTTCTGAATAATTTGTATTTAATTGTGTAATCTACCGTATAATTATATTCACATACAAGTATGCTTAGAAGAAAAATATACAGTGGGTAACATTTTCATGCATTAAATATTTTCTATCATATATTATGTTCCGTAATATAATATTATAAAAGCGATGAAAGAAACACCGACATATATACATACACCCGTGTATCATATTCGTATAGATTTACGCAATATTGAACATGGTTACTGCTTATCTCGGAGACCGCTTGCGAATATTAGACGCTGTAAGCGAATACAGTGCGCTCACGCATGAAGGAAGACTAGTCCCGTTTTCAGAGAAAACAAACCGATGGCCATAAGCATCGTGCTGATATGGGATTTCTACACAACTTGGATTCAGCTCTGCAGAAGGGGTATATAACTATTGATTATAAGATCCGTCTTCCTCGTGAGAGAAACTTGCGATTTCTCTCGATACATTTATCAAAGACTGCCGCATTGATGTTTGTTTTCCTGAAATGGAACATAATCTTAGATGCAAAAAAATCGAATTTTGGGGTGGTGTTGAACACATATACACACATCTTCCTCAATAGAAAATAGTTCAAATAGTGAAATTAATTCCTTACATGTTTGTTGGTGCTACGCCACTTTCACATTACTATTTCTAACATTCTTTTGTTTTCGCTCAGGTGTGTCTATACTAGTGACATATTATAACATTGAATTTGAAAAAAAAGATGCAATTTGTATTATCATTGAACTCAATGAGATACCTCAAGCTGTATTTGTTTTGTAGTAAAACACAAAGAATAAAGTGTTGCATCGTCTGGTGTTGCTCTCTACTTTTGCAGATAGATGCTTCAGTGTTATAGTCGCACCTGGCAAAAGAAGCGTTTGCTCATCTCAGTCATGTTGTCATACTGTTGATTGTTTTAAAGAGCGATGACGCTTCTGCGCCAATATATATAGCTTCAAAAGCGATATTCCTATAATTAGATGGGTTAACATTCTTGTAATCTCCTCCATGGTAAGCTGTTGGGTTCCTCATGGCTGTTGCATCTGAATATTTCTAAATTTAATTCAGTCAAGCCAGTTTATATTGTACATCTACAAAGCCAATTACTGTTGACTAACTAATAACTGTGTTGCTTTCCTCATGGAATAAATACAACTTGTTAGTAAATATTAAAAAAATATATTAATTATATTATACTCTTTTAATCAAGACTCTGTTTCGATTAATTTTATAAGCGCTTTACACGAGTTCAATGTAGTAATACATTTGAAGTTATTGTGTATATTCATCAAGTTTGTGTAATTTTCTTTATCTTATATATAAAGTAAAGACGTTTTTTCCCCTGTACCTTCGCGTCGAATAGGGAAATAAACTTGAACTCAATAGGTTACTACAATCACTACAACATCAAACTCATTCGCTCGAGCGTGTTCTTTGCAAACTCTACACTCTTACATCTACCTCGGGCAAATTACTACTGTTGTTCCTCCATCAGTCACTCTTCCCAAAACAGACACCATACAGGTAGTAGCAAGAACATTTCCCTCTAACATTTTACTCCTCTCACGCTACCAGTCTACACCGGGCACAACTACACAAAGGATACTTTACACATTTTACACCCTTATTATGTATGTTACGTTCGTCTTCACATTACAAAACAGTAACATACGTTGCACAGAAAATATAACAGACGCTCCCTTCAATACATGTGCCTACGTCACTTCCGTTAAATACGCTTACGCAATCTCATACTCTCAGCCCCGAACAGCGTATACAGTTCACGAAACGCCTGCCACATTCACTACACTTAAACAGTTATGCCGATTTCCCTTACCGATTCACGACTACTTTAGGTAATACGCCGTTCCTGTTCTGCTATGTAAATTATACATCTAACATCAACAACATTACCTTTTCCTTACTTAAAAACAAAAACTTCTACAGAATTTGAACCAACGGAATACGTTAAGAAAAAAAACGGTTACAGATTAGCCGATTAACATTCCCTAATTCTTACTTCACACTGATTATACCCATTCTTTTAATGGCTATTCATTTAAATTATACCTAAACATTTAAAAAATAACTGTTCACTATTCTGAGGAATTTTTCATTCCAACAATAAAAAAACAATTATTACTGTTTTAAATTATTACTAAATAAAATACAATAACAATTTCTTTTTTGGGAAAAGTTCCCTAACCGTTAAATACTTTGAGAAAATAAACAAAACATAAACAAACCGAATAGATACATTTTTCCTTCACGTTGTTCTCATTATTATGTTTAAAAGGACACCGATTACATAATAACAAAAATGAAAAATTTCAACCATAAAAAGTAAGATAAAAAAATTACGTTTTTACTTATTAAAAAAAAAAAAACTTTACTTCTACAGAATTTGACCCAACGTAATACGTTCGGAAAAAAAGGTTATAGATTAGCCGAACGACATTCCATACTTCTTCCTTCGCACGTATTTTTCCCATTTTTTTAATGGCTATTCATTTAAATGATAACTTTTTATTTTCAAAATAACTGTTCACTATTTTGATACAGTTTATTTCATACAATAAAAATAAATATTATTATTTGTATAAATTATTAATAAATAAATTACACTAACAATTGCTTCCTTGTGAAAACTTCCCTCAACGTTAAATACTTTGAGAAAGTTACTAAAACATACACAAACAGAATAGATACATTTTTTTATCCAATGTTGGGTGGGCAAATTGAAATATCAGCGATTAATTAAAGAGGCCTACAGGGCCCCATTAAAATCACCCCACCCCCCATTATCTTTGTATAGAAATTCCATTTCCGTTGGCTGAAAAGACAAATGGAAAATGAGCACCACTGAAACACACACATAATTAATGTTACCTGCAGAGCATTACAAATTGTATTCGGATGGTTGGGGGGAAATAAAATGACGATTATATGATTATTTTCAATAAAGAAGACTATTCGCTATTTTTTTTTAATTGACTGCGATTGAGTGACATGAGTCAAATGCCTAGCAGCGGGGTGTGGCGGGATTGATAGGTTGATGTGGTGGATATGTTTTGAAAAGTAACAAAATATAAATAAACCGAAAAGAAAAATATTGTATTCGAGGGGGGGGGGATTGAACACCGAATTGTACAATATATTTAAATCGACAGAAGACTCAGGAATGTGCGGAAAATCCATCAACGTTAATTATACTATTTCGAAAAGTAAAACAAATAAAACTAAACCGAAAAAAAAAACATGATTGGGAGGGGGCGGGGAATTGCCTATTATATGATTATTTATAATAATAAAGACTATCTCTTTTTTTAAATGACTGCGATTGAGTCACATGAGCCAAATGCCTGGTGGCGGACGATAGTGGCCGTGAAAAGTGCTGCCCGTTTTATGTTACGATTCACCTTCTGGCGAGCAAATGTATGGGGCGATTAGATATAACTCTTTCTAAAACACTAAATTAGAGATTGTTCTTGCATTGCAAAGCATGCTTCACAGAGAAATGTATATATCCAACAATTTCAGATGGCGATGGAGCATAATGGAGATGCAACAAATATTGAGATCCTCTGACATAGATTCAGTTATCAGTGTGGAAATTCCGGATCCAGTGGCAGATCCGCTTTTACATGATATCATTAGGCACCATATGATTCATGGACCATGTGGAAACATACACAGATGTTCACTCTGTCTCAAAGATGGACACTGCAGTAAGAGATATCCCAGACACATCTTGAGTGAAACTCAATTGGATACAAATGGCTACCCACAATATCGACGACTATCTCCTTAAGCTGGAAGTTTTGAGATGACAGTTACCCTACCTGGCAACATAACAGTTCCTGTAGACAACCGATGCGTTGCACCACATAATACACTGCTTTGTAAGATTTTTAATGCACATATCAATGTTGAATATTGCAACAGCGTGAAATCAATAAAATACATTTGTAAATATGTAAATAAAGGTAGTGATCAAGATACCTAAACAATTGAAAGTAATGCTTATGATGAAGTTAAGAGATACGATACGGGACGTTACATATCAACAAATGAAACCATTTGGAGAATACTTAACGTTCACATACATGTATATCATCCCTCAGTTATTCACCTATCAGTTCATCTAGAAAATGGACAGCGGATATACTTTACTGAAAGTACTGCGGCAGATAGAGTTGCAAATCCACCTTCAACAACTCTAACAGCTTTCTTCAAATTGTGTCAAACAGATTTTTTGGCATGTACACTTTTGTACTCAGAAGTTCTACTTTATTATACCTGGGACACAAACACTAAGGTATTCAAGCAACGATTACAGGGTAAGCCAGTTCCAGGCTATCCGTGCGTTAATAAAACAGAAGTTTTGGGCAGGGTATGCACCGTGCATCCAAATCAATTTCACTGCTTCTGTTTGAGACTGCTTCTACACAATGTTAGAGGTACACAGAGCTCTAATGACCTAAAAACGATCAATGGTCAAGTTATGACTACATTCAGAGATGCATGTAGTGCATCAGGACTACTTGAAGATGATAACCACTGGGATGCTACATTACAGGAAGCATCTATATCTGAATCTTCAGACAATTTGAGACATTTGTTTGCCATCATGTTGACATCATGTGCAGTGTCTCATCCAAAACGACTTTGCACACAAATAAGCTTTTAGTGAAGATTTCCTTCTTAGGAAACACAATCAACAGCCTCAAGTTGATATAACACTTTCGGACGACATCTTCAATATGGCTTTATTACATATAGAAGCTATGACTTATAGGATGAATGGTAAAACACTGACACAATTGGGTCTTACCTCACCTAATCGATCTAATACACATCCGGTCATTACTGCATGGACGCGTGAAATCAGTTATCTAACTCATGAGCAAACATCAATTGTTCGAGATGGTATCGGACAACTAAATAATGAGCAAATTCATATTGCAACCACTCTTCTTCCTGGTGGTAGGAAAGCTCACTCCACATTTAAGTTGCCATTATCCTTAACAAAAGATGCTGATCCAATTTGTCAAATAGAAAGAGGATCAGACCCAGCTAAAGTTTTACAGAATTGTTCCTTGATCGTATGGGATGAATGTACAATGGCACATAAACAAGCGTTCGAGGCTCTAGATAAAACATTGCGGCATAACACTTTTATTATCAGGTGACTTCCGACAAACGCTTCCTATTGTTCCATGTGGAAGTCTCGCTGACGAGCTTAATGCTTGCATTAAATTGTCATATTTGTGGAAGTACATTAAGACTGTAACGTTATTTACAAACATGCGTGTACATCTCAATAGTGACCCAATGACTGGTGAGTTTGTCTCCCTACTCCTAAAAAGAGGTGATGGCAAGCTTGCAACAACCAACAATGGCACGATTGTTATTACTCCAGGTATTGGCTCAATTGTTTCATCACTCAATGAACTTAGTAGCAAAGTTTATCCAAATATAGCCGAAAACTATGTGCATCCTGAATGGCTAACGGAGAGAGCAATTCTAGCTACTAAATATGACATGGTAATGTCATCAATCAACAACTGCTTGATGAAATTCCAGGTGATGAACAAACTTTCACTGCTGTGGATTCTTCTCTCGATGACGACCAGGCTGTACAATACCCTACATAATTTTTAAATTCATTAGAATTGCTTGGTATGCCAACACACAAATTAAAGCTGAAAGCTGGATGCCCAATTATGTTACTCCGGAATCTTAATGTTCCAAGGCTATGTAATGGAACGAGACTGTGTGTTAAACGCATGAAACCTTATGTGATAGAAGCTGTAATACTAACTGGTGTGGCAAGGAGCAAACTGACATCCCTTCCCAGAATACCCATTATTCCGTCGGATTCTGCACTAGAATTTAAAAAGGCTTCAGTTCCCAGTTAAATTGTGTTTTGCCATGACAATTAACAAGTCCCAAGGACAATCATTGGCAGTGGTTGGTCTAAACTGGACTTCACCTTGCTTTAGCCATGGGCAGTTTTATGTAGGATGTTCAAGGGTAGGCTCCTATTTTAATTACTTAAATTACTTCCAGTGAAATGATTTATTTTCTGAATCTATTTATTTAACTTAAAAATTAAAATCAGGCTGTTATATTTCCCCGGGCAACGCCGGAACACGGGTACTGCTAGTTAACAATAAAATGCAAATATAGTAATACAATAAAATAATACATTTCTAAGATGCTGATAGTGATGATGTTTATTTCTTTAAATATTGCTTTGCATTTTTTTTCTTGAATACGTTACTGGTTTTTAATTCTAGTATTATTCTCTTTTTAATAGAACCTACAATAATATTTGAAAATATTTTGCTTTCGTAGATAAAGGCTGTCAAAAGTCTTTCCGATCGTTAACGCTCAATTTATTTTAGTCGCTTACATAACTTGTCCCGGGAACACCGGGGGTGGATCACGCTAGTTAATGAATAATAGACTCTTAGTATAATTCATTGGTGTTCATAAGTTAGAAACTATTGTAATTTTCCTTCTTTGATAAATTATATGATATATCAAGAATTAAGTATTCGGAATCGAATGTTACTTTCTCGAATGTTGTATTTAGTTTTGATGCTGAATAATTAGGTATAGTACGTTAGCGACTACACATATACCACAAGAATCGATTACTTTTTTGCAACTCAAGTGTAGCACTATTCACCGTAAGTTACATTCTTAGTTTATTTTTGTCTAACCTCTTATAAGAAGTCATCTCGTATCAAGTAAACTACTCTAACAAAATCCAGTTGCAGACATACCATCTATACTCATTTTCGTTACGCTGTTCTCACTAATACACTTTCTTGAGAAAATATTAGGGTAAGGGTCAGTGTCAAGGTCATACTTAGGGTGATGGTGAGGGGGTGGTTCAGCGTAAGTGTCAAATGGTGTATCGGGTTTTAATCTTATAAAGCACCAAAATTAGACATTGTTAAATTTTTAATATATGTAAATTGTTCTTTGCTTATTACCTCCGATTACAAACCCCAATGCATATCCACTTAATAATATTGTATACAAATAAGTTAGTACGTAACGTTACGTCTGGTAGCATGTAAGTAGATACTAAAAAGTATATTTACGTCAGTTGTATATGTGTTTTAATATACCAATTTCCATTCCATTCCATGCCATTTAACATTTCATTTATTTTTCTTTAATTTCACTGTAGTAATGTGTCAACAGAATAAAGGCTCCTTAATTTTAACATCAATTCAGTTTAGTTCTAAGCAAAGTTTCTAAATAATTTAAAGATACAACATTTAAAATCGATTTAACTTAGTTTTATTTTATAAACTTATTAAACATGATTATATGTTTGGCTGTTTTAACATTTTTCCAAACAGCATCTTACAGTGAATACGAACACAAATTTGCAGCGAAAGTGTTACATTTGTTCTTGTTCATAAAAGCTTGGTAAGTGTGTTTCTATTAAACGTTATGCCATTTATCATTCTACTAATTTTATAGTCATTAATTGGTCGTTGAATGAGCTCATCTTATCACTTAGTTATTGAAAGTCATGTATTTATTCATATTTACTCCCTTACAATAATAGCTTGATACTAGCCGATGAGTTGCGTGGGAGTGTTGTCATTTTCCTTCAAGGTAAAAAGCCAATACAAAACGATGTGACACGTTTACTTAATATAATTATTCTTGCAATTAAACAGCAGAATATTCGACGCATTATGAGTGTATCCATTGGCAAATCGTTAAGCAGCTTACAGATATAAAGAGGGTTGAAGAACAATGATAGTTACTTGTTTTAAAGCTCACAGCTTTATTCTTAAAGTGTTTTTAAACAATTTAAAACACGGGATTTGTTTCGACGGATGCAAACTCCAAGGCTGAAGGTCAACCTGTCCTGACTTGTGTACACTTTCTATTTGTCTTATCTGACGTGATGCGTGACCGCTTCATCGGTGTTAAGGGTCATCCCACTCAACAGATTCTATCCCTTTTTGTCTTCGTGAAGCTTATCAATATTTTCTTCGTTTTCCAACATGGTCACTTTATTTATTACTAGAAAATGTACACAAATCAATATTAAGTTTACTGAGTCGTGTAGAATCTTTTACAACATTGTGTAATAGCTTGCTATGTAAAACTAGCTTGACCCGTCCCCTCGGAGTTGCCCGTGAGAAACATAAACGAATTAATAAACATGTGTTACATCCGCCGGGACGCGAATAAGGCACATCTTAAAATGGTAATGCTTAGAATAATTGTCGGTGTACACTATGTTGAAGGGTGAAAAGAGGAGACGCGAGTGTAGGAGTATTCCTGCCCATCCGACGATGCATATATTTTCTCAAACACCAGCTCTATCTATGTAAATTAAAGAGGCGTTCAGACATCTATTAAATCCAATAATCCGTTACATTTGTATAGACGTTCTATTTTTTTGTGAGGACAGAAAATAGGAAAAAGAAAAATGAGTATGCTTCCCGAGCACTTATTGAACACGCAACTATAATTAAGGAGGCCTTCAGAGAACTAATAACCTATGTATGTTCGAAGAGAATTGATTATATTGACTATAGTTTAAGCACTACCTATTACATACATTTATTTTCAAATTATTACATAATGACGTTGAATTAAAAATAAATATCGCTTATAGTCTTCCCTTCCACATCCCTCGTAGGCAAAAGTTTTACAATGTAAACAATTTCTGTCTCAACTATGATTGAAACCTAAACCTCTGGTATTTTATATACGGTGATAACCACTTACCAACGAACGCAATTCGAAAATTTATTGAAAAATATGTCAATAGAAATACGCGTGTTGCTGCAATACAATCTTCCAGAAGGTGGCTAAATGGAGGGTCCACCAGTCACACGTATTTACTGATTTTTTATACGAAATAATATATGTGTGTTTTCAATTTTTTGGATATTATGCGTTTGAAATGTGTAGGATGTAGGAAATGTCAACGGTATGCGCTCAGTCGAGTAGCCCAGCGTATATTGACTTTATTCGGAAGTCTAGTCGCTGAATAATTTGTAATCGCCATGCTTAATAGTGATACACTGAACGGAACTATGTTTGTTTATTTAATTCTCTAAACACCGGAATGAGTATGAATGTATACTTAATAGGAATAAATGACGTACTCCGATATTTTCGAAAATCAGCGGAATTAGCGGAAATTAAAAGTATACGTGTGTCATTAGTTCACAGTGTGGATATGGGAGAGTGTCAATATTGAAGTGGTAAGGACTAAAGTTTTTACCACCAATTATATGGAGTATGTTTTGAGGAAGGTCGACGATGCTGGACCAATATAAATATTAAGTGTTAACTGAAGAGAAATAATAACACATTTACTAAAACGATCAATAATCATTATATGGTAGTTTGTTTAGTAGTTTGTGATGCATATCATTATTTCCTTATTTTTTAAAAAAGTTACAGGGGAAAATCGTCTTAAATACATATATTACATGATAGTATTTTCTCCCGAAAGACGTGTTTATTACGGTGTTAATAAAATCTAATTGTCGGATATATATGACGATAGTAGTAAAAGTGATTGTCAAATATTGAACATAAAACAAGTTAAAAGGGCATTACTCCACATCATCTATATATTGAAAAATATGCATTTTGGTAACTATTTTCCGTTAGGGGAGCACATATAACTATCTTTCGTCTAAGGATTTGAGGTAAAAAAAGTACGTATGAATATATATGTAACGACTTTTATAATGTTGGTATTCGTTTTCCGATTACTTTGTAGAATCATGTACTCACAAAGAAGACCACGTGAATATTGCCAATGCCAACGGTACATGTTGTGATGTGGGATCGATAATACTTTGGCAAAGCACTTGGCGTTCGCAATTATCACTCAATTATCTCACTATCAACATCGTCCATGATATATGCAATGATAGATATTTTAACAATGTATTTTTTATGTCTAGATTTAATCGAAAGGTTGACACTGTGTTCAACACTCGTCCACGAAAAATGATATTCATTTAATGTCGTAATCTCTGATCTTGTCTGCTTGTAAAGCCTAGTATGATGCTCTAACACTCAAATATCCACGGTGAGCCAGCTAAGAACATGACAGAGAAAATGTCATGACACCCTAGCGAGTAGCATATACATATATATATATATATATATATATATATATATACTTATATATATATACATACATATATATATATATATATACATATATATATACATATATATGCATATGTATCTGTATATATATATATATATGTATATATATGCATATATATGTATATATATGTACATATATATATATATGTAAATGTGTATATATATATATGTGTGTATATATATATGTATATATATGTGTATATATATATATATACATATATATATATATATATATATATATATATATATATATATATATATAGAGAGAGAGAGAGAGAGAGAGAGAGAGAGAGAATTGTGTGGTTGTGTGTGTATCAGAATCACAATCACAGTCACAATCACCATTAGATGACTCCTGGAGGATGAACCACTCTCTGGTTTCTGACACTTTATTGGCGACTGTCATCTAGAAGTTTGCCATAGTCGCCACGCTAGGCACTGCAGGTGGGCGACCTTATTTGTCTTTAGCTCGGTGTCCAAAGGCAGCGCTTGGTATTCCCACATAGTTACTCATCTAGTACTGACCAATCCCAACGTTGTTTAATTTCGGATATTGAACGGGAAGAGCTGGGGCACTGTGATTAGGCCACACACACACACACACACATATATATATATATATATATATATATATATATATATATATATATATATATATTAATAACGAGAAAATTGTGTATACCTATATATACATGATAATAATAGAATTAACGATAAGTGAAGTATCGTTGAAGTGAGCTATCGTGATAAAGTAAAGCTTAAAACGTTGAGTAGAGCAATCAATTTAAAGAGGGAAACATGAAGATAAACACTTGCATAAAATTTCATACAATTTAAACAAATGTTATTACATCGAAAGTTCAGATGCAAAGAGTTACACTACTCCTTAAACCATGGTGTTTCAAAGATAACCCCTTTCTCGCCAGAGGATAAAATTCGAACTTTCGATATAATAAAAGTGGTATCAATGTTATGTAGTTTTATGTAATTTTACGCAATGGTTTATCTTCATCTTTCCTTTTTAAATACATACATATACACGCATATATAAATCGATGATCATTTAGAATAATCCGAGGGTATAAAATATAAAGGAAGTAGCGGAAGAACTAAGAACTCAACGTTTCGCATAACTGCTGAATGGACCTTTCAAGAACGAAAAATGCAAACAGAGTGATTTGCTGCTTTATGCATTTTTCGCCTTTGAAAAAGTCCACGACTCAGTTGAGCAATGTGTTGAGTTCTTAGGTCTTCCACTGTGTCTTTTTTTATTTCTACACATATATCACATATCAATGTGCACATACGTTCTGCTTATGATATGTGTTATAGTGTGTCGCGTTATGATATTTTGTTATTGCTAGTTTGCTCGTTTTCCTTAGCACATTGCAGTCAACTTTTTCATATACAATCGCATGATTTTTAACGACCCATGTTTGTGCCATTTGTCTATTGGTTGAGAAAATTAAAGTAATCTGTGCATACTTTATTCCCATGTCGCTTTTAGGTTTTGCAAGGTTCGGGTGTATTACATTTTGTTTATTTGACTCCATAGATTACATGTTTAGTGGTATAGCTTGTGTGTGTACATCATGGTGACTATTGTTATGGGATTTTTAAAAAGTTTCGTTCGGAAAGAGCATGTCAGAAATCATATTTTCTTCTTACATTATTTTGCGTGTCGATAAACTGTAGATAAGGTAAAAGTATGTTTATAGATGTTCGGTTAGCGTTTAATTTTGATTATTTTTATAGTTCTGAGAATATATCTTGTTTAGCCCCTGACGCGAAGCTGACACTAAAGATAAAGTGTATTTTGAAAAGACAAAGCATGAGATGAAGCGCTCCTGGCATGTAAACATGCCTAAGCATACTTGTCGACATTCAACTCCTTAGGCAATTTGGAATAAACACACATATTCTAAAACCTGTGACTCTGGATGCTCTTAAACTGTACAGAATTATACCTCATCCCAAAGGAAGTAAAGCCACTCTCGGACTGAATGTGTTGGATGTATCCTTCACTGTTCCGCCCACGCGGCATGAACACAATGAAAGGTAAGTAATTCAAATATATATATATATATATATATATATATATATATATATATATATATATATTCCTGACGGGTTGACGTTTATTTTAATCGTTAATGAAACACTATATTATGTAGCAAAATGGAATAAAACCATCAACAATATATATATATATATATATATATATATATATATATATATATATATATATATATATATATATACTTTATTAGTGAGGATTAGTCTTGTAGTGTTAACCATGAACGTATATGAATATATTTTAATGAATAAAGGCGAAAGTTGGGCCACTTTCCAACGGTAAAACCAATGATCTTTGTTTAATGACTGTTTTATGTCAAAATATAACAAGTAGTTCTGTTTGGGTATAGTGTTTTATTTCACAGTGTCGTATCTGTGTTTCATGGTTTATTACTCAATTTTACCTGGGGGATCTGACGTTATTTCTACATGTTGCGATATATTTCTAAGTTTATAACAAGTCGTAGACCCACCATCACTAAGGCTTACCACTTTTTAGCTTAAGGGGGTCGTTGTACTTACGCTTAAATACATGTGTACCTAAATGTTGGACATGTTTATGTTTAGCTATCAATATGAATACATTCGACACTTTTTTATCGTGTTCACAACGACATTATGAATAAAATGTGTATTATTAAATTTCACATCTAAGTTCTTGTGGAGCGGTTGCAAGCCGGCGAAGTCAGCTAGTATCTATATATATATATATATATATATATATACATATATATAATTAACTTGTTACAAATATCCAGGGGGTATGAATCCGAAGGAAGTTGAAACCGGGTTTATGAGAGTGCTCAATGAAAATTCAGAGCAATATATATATTTTGATTTTATTCCATTTGTTGCGACAAAACAAAATAAAATTAAAAGTTTTTACAAAAATGAATGATAACATTAAACCCCCACTATACACTACCCCAAAACACACTATAACCCCCTACCCACCCACCCAAATTTACCACCCAATCCCACCCCAACAAGTCATGATGAATCTATAAATATATAACCACCCCTCTAAACTACCAATAACATCAAATCTCTACGTACTACCTATAATGCACAGTCTCAATAGCCTCTTAGCCATACTACCAATTCTAACATAAACCCATAACTGGGACAGCTATCAACACTGATATCACTTGGACTAATCTAATCTCAATTACTTAACCCCTCGATCACTACCTTGAACACTTAATTATTAACTGGTACTTAGTCCTTGTTATTGGCAGTAAAATAAAAAAGCCTACCATCACTTGTCGACTTATTTCGCCAAATGACTTCACAGGTAGCAAGATGGCAATGATGGTGATATTTATCATTATTACTATTATTATTATTATTATTATTATTATTATTAGTATTATTATTATTATTATTATTATTATTATTTTTAATACTATTATTATTATTATTATTGTTATTATCATTAATATCCTTACAAACTTGTTATTTCTATTTTTATTCTAATTTTATTTATATTTATCTTTATTTTTATTTTTATTTTTATTTTTATTAAGGCTTTTATCAAGGCTGTTATCACTGGGACTATCGTAGGTATGATTGGCAGGCGTTATCATTGTCATAATCGGTTTTGTTAATGATAAAACTGGTAACACCAGAAAACTTCTCTTATAAAATAATTCCACTAGTATTGATCTCGGTATAATATAATCACAATTTAAAAAATATAATCACAACAAAATTCACTACAAATAATAAACAAAACATTAAAATAAAATAAATAAAATACAAAAGTAGCAATTAATACCCTAAATTAAAATTATCAAACATTTTTATCCTCATGATAATTACTTATTAGAATTAAAATAAAATAGGATTGACGGTTGTAATCATAATTTTATTCTCATTTTAAATTTAACTCACTCTGGCCGTCGATCCATCTCCCTTCCTCCCACCCCGGCCGAGATTGAGATCATCACAGCACAGACACGTGAAAAACCTCCCACGTAATAATTTGAAACACGACTTGTTGGGGTCCTCCCCCTCCCCTCTCATGTCCCATGTCACCGTTATAGACAAAGCCCCAACTCTGTCCCCCTCCCCCTCCAATGTATTTTCAATTTTCAATCTCCCGTTAAGGTGAACTTTTGCCATTTGAATTCCATCGCTTAGCCCGATGAGTTGGTAGCTATTTGCACCAATGAAACGAAACTTGTTTTGTCGCAACTAATGGAATAAAATAAAAATATATATATATATATATATATATACTAATGATAATAGAATTAACGATAAGCGAAATATCGTACTGATCTATCTCGATAAAATAAAGCTCAATACGTTGAGTAGAGCAATCAATATTAAAGAAAAGAAAGATAAAGATAAAGAATTGTACATAAATTAATACAAATTTTATTACATCGAAAGTTCAGATGCAAGGAGTTACATTAATCCTTAAACCATGGTTTTTCAAAGATAAAACTCTTCTCGTCAGAGGGTAAATCTGGTAATATTACCAGACTTATCCTCTGACGAGAAGAGTTTTATCTTTGAAAAACCATAGTTTAAGGATTAATGTAACTCCTTGCATCTGAACTTTCGATGTAATAAAATTTGTATTAATTTATGTACAATTCTTTATCTTCATCTTTCTTTTCTTTAATATATATATATATATATATATATATATATATATATATATATATATATATATATATATATATGAATATATATATAGTAGTTCATGTACACCAAGTATTTCCGTAAACTGATTTTTGGATAAATAGTTGAATTCGTTGTATCGAAAATTACATAAACAAATAAATGCAATCGATAAAAAGAAATACACTTCTTCGAATAGTAGTCGGGGTGTCTAAGTAATATAGCGACAAACATCAGCATCCTGAGTCTCAGTTTCGAATCACACTTGTTTCAGCTACGCTTATGAGTCGCAAAACAACGGGAAACTTGTCTGTCAATTGTTATATTTTAAAATGTGTGTATATATATATATATATATATATATATATATATATATATATATATATATACATATAACAATGACTGAATTCATCTTTTTTAATCATACCTTTTAAAAAAAGTGTTTCAATTCATATATATATATATATATGTATATACAGGGTGGGCCAAAATAAGGGTCCTATCTTTAAATTTGAATAACTTGAATTTGAATAACTTCTACAAAGTAAAAGTTAAACTCACCAAACTTTATGTGTGTGTAGACTGACCCTTCCGAGATATTTTGAAATAAACAAAACAAATTTTAGCCGAAAAACACTTCTTAAAACTTACAAAAACATAAGTATTGTTTTTTACACTGTTTTGAGTTTTTTAAGCAAAAATAATGTTTTCTAAATGAGGGTACGTTCCTTAGGGCTAATACGGCTCAAGCTTGCTTCGGAAGGGGTCCTTTACTTATTCTAAAAAAAAAAAAATCAATAAATAAAAAAGTTATGAATTTAAAAAAATAGGACCCTTATTTTGGCCCACCCTATATATATATACACACACACATATATATATATATATATATATATATATATATATATATATATATATATATATATATATATACATATTTATAAAGGAGTTTAAAAGTATAATCTATACTTTTAAAGTAGAACCTATCATGAGATAATGTATGCTCGGTGTACGAGTTAGATAACTTATATAAACTAGTAAACTATACATTTAAAGATTGTAAAATAATGAAATATTTATTCAATAGTTCGTTGCTCAAAACACTGTGTTTCAAATAAAAGAAACTTGTTATTCTTTTCTAAAGCTATAGCTATCTATTGGGGTAAAACGATGTCAACACTTTCTATGTCTATATATATATACAAACACTTCTCGGTTTGATGTTATTTTGAGTATTGTATTATTTTAGTCGTAATAGATAATAGTAAGAATCAGTTAAAATGACGCGAGTCTGTTCCATGAAGAAGATTTATAACACCGAAAATTTGGATATATAAAAAAAAAATATATATTTAATTTATAATCTCGCGTCATGTTAACTGATTCTTACATTTCTAAGTTATCATTATAACGGCGCTTCTAAAACTGTAGTAAAATTTAAATCTCATCATCACACATGCGTTTCAGTGCGCTTATACTACAAATCGGACATATAAAAAAAAACTATCTTCATAACACCTGAAGATCGATCTTCGGCTAAACCCGTAAGACTTCGACTATGAAAAAAAAAGAAGAAAAGGAAAATATTGTCTGTCCTATGAAGAAGGTTTATAAAACCGAAAATTTGGATATAAAAAAATGATTTAATAAATATTTCATTTCAACAGCTCGCGTCATGTTAACTGATTCTTACATTTCAAAGAGTGTTATGTCATTTTTTTTTGTAAAATATTTATATACAAAAAGAAGCAAATTCAAACTCACATCGATAGAAATGTAATTTTATTTAAAATAAAAACATTAACAATTACGTTAAAAAAGGTGTGTCGAAAGTCTTTCGAATTTACTCAAGTCGAGTTCATCCTTCGTCTGTAATTGCAAACATCATACTGTCTGTATCGTTTAATACGTTTACCTCTTCGGTAAAAAAAAACATGTACTTTGCCCGCGGAAGATATTAAGCCATGTGGATTCAAAGGCGTCGTTCTACAAACCGAGTCTAAAAACAAACTGCAAGGAAACACATATTATTGCATGTTTTCTAACAGATATATGTTATTACCACGAATCGATAAGAACGGGCAGCACTCTAGTTTATTGAGGTTTTAAATTCACACATCGGAATAAACATCAACCACTTCGTGATACGCATATCTAAAGGGACATATGGCATGTGCATTAGCCGGATCAATGAATGCATTGTCGTTGAGGTCATTTTGTGTATACATTCACAGGTACATTTAATTAAAACCACACTCGAATTTAACTGGAATAATGATTTAAACACGAGTTTCACATTTAATTTATGTTACAACATAATATGTATTTTCTGTCTTCTTGTCCTATATACTATATAGAAATATAGTTTGCATACATGTGCGCAGTTTTTAAAGCTCTTTATCTCAGTGTGTACGCTTTGTCATAAGATTAGTCATACGCTTTGTAAGCTTAGTCACTAGTGTTGTAAGTGTGTTTGTGTGTCTTGTGACTCGTGTTGTGATTGTTTTTCTGGTGTAACTGTATTTTATTTTGAAAGGAATGTTTAAAGTAAATTTTTAATGTAAACTTTTTAATGATATATTTATTATTATTTCGAGGCTTTTATTTTCATGTTATGTTGTTGGTACGATGCTACATGTAAGTTGCAAGTAAACAATCTACCCCCGGGCCGCGGTAAAATTGTCTAACGCTTACCGGTCCGCGGCAACAAAAAGGTTGAGGACCACTGCTATATAGGCTCCAAATATACTTGACAATATTGTACTCAATTTGGCATAACGTATGCCTTAAATGTATAATGTAGCATAGAATAAGGCGCTATGAATTTGTACTTTTGATATTTCTGCAGATTCTTATTCTGTTTCTTCTTTCTCTACTTTAATTTTTACACCTACTCTCATACGGTGTATAGGCTCCGAAAATATTGATCAAAAACTTACAATATGGTGAAGCATTTACGGGCCAGATTACGTATTTATTATTATACGGATAATACTACTACTACACGACCTACTCCTCGCACTACTACTAGTCGAATTATTATTATTATTATTATTATTATTATTATTATTATTATTATTATTATTATTACTATTACTATTATTATTATTATTATTATTATTATTATTATTATTATTATTATTATTATTATTATTATTATTATTATTACTATTATTATTATTATTAGTATTATTATTATTATTATTATTATTATTATTATTATTATTATTATTCATAACTAGCAGAGCTACCTGGCGTTGACCGGGGCCATAACAACAAAGTAGTAGAAATGAAGTAGTGTATGTAAATATATCCTATCTATCTATCTCACTCTCTCTCTGCTCTCTCTCTCTCTCTTGTCGTCTCTTTATTGTTTCTCTTTCGCTTCCCCGCATTTTCCATCCATCTCCAAATCACTACTTTTCTATTTGCCTAGCCCATGCATTACTATTATTTTTATGTTCAATGTTAAATTGCTTTCCCCCTCTCGACTGCAACATATTAAGAGGGTACCTCATGTTAATGAAGTCAACAGTCCCAAGGTAGTTAATATATACTAGTTATAACAAGTTATACTGTAATCTTAAAATGTGTAATCCTGGTAAACGCCGAGTAGAACAAATGGTCCTGATCTATTCTTAATTTCTTGTCACCCCACTCTATTTTACGCTATTAATCAGTTAAGTAATGTTTATTAAGTCAGTAGTTCGAAAGGATTTACTATAAACCTATTACTAAAAGTAATACTGACATCTTACAATTTTTTATCCCGAACACCCCCTAGTTGAACAAATGTTCCCGGTAAATGTCTAATGTTTTCCCCCACCATTTCATTTAACATTAATATGAACAAAACTTATTTAGATAAAGGCAGAGTCAGAAGAGATTTAATATATATCAGTTACCGAAACTAACACTTAACCGTATAATGTTTTGTCCAGGACAATGCCGAGTAGAACAAACGATTCCAGGCAATTAATAATTCATTGAAACTTTTCCAATCCTCGACTCCTACCTATACAATCAGATCGGACTCCTTCCTATGCCATCCGACTCCTCCCCATACAACTTTACTTCTTCCCATACCATACGACTCTGAAATATTCCGATTTCATCGGACTCCTTCCCATTGAACTCCGACTTTTTTTATTACCATACGACTATTATTCAACCTCCCTCGTTTCGGTAACATGCGACTCCACCTCGTTCCCATACCATCCAACTCCGTGCCATACTATCTGACTTCGCCCGATACCATGCGACTCCTTCCCATACACTACGACTGACTCCTTCTTATATCAACCGACTTTGGCACATCCCCTCATACAATTTGACTCGGACTCAGTCCCATACATTCCAACTCCTTACCATACCATGTGACACGGACCTCTTACCATACACATATATCTATATATCCCTACACTGGTACCATCATGTAGCTCTACGCAGGTCTCATTCTAGAGCTCTACACAAGACTCATTGTATATCTCTACCCAGCGTTTCTATATATATATAACTGAACAAGCATTATATAAGCGTTTTCCATAGAAATGGCTTAACTACACACGCCCCAAATAAGAGTTTTCTATAGGGCGCTAAACTTAACAACCCCCTGAAAAGCTTTTTCCATAGGAAGACTAAAGCGCACATGCACCTTAAAAGCGTTTTCCATAGGGGGTGGGGCAAACTGCACAGGCCCCTCAAAAGCGGTTTCTATAGAAAGACTAAACTGCACATACTCCAGAAAAGCTTTTTCCATAGAGGGATAAACTGTACACGCTTCTAAAAAGATTTTTAATAGGAAAGCTATACTTCACAAGCCCCCGAAATGTGTTTTCCATGAGAAAGCTAAACTGCATACGCTTCCGTAAAGCTTTTTCTATACGACGGCTCAACTACACTATTCCTCGAACATCATTTTTCATAGGAGGACAAAACTACACAAGCCACTTAAAAGCGTTGTACATAAGAGGTTTAAACTGCACAATCCCCAATAAGTGTTACTACTACAGCTGTATAAAAATGATAAGAATAATTTCTAGCATATAACATGATTAAACAGTTTATTTTATTTAGGCATGGACATAATATCGGTGTAGATTGTAAAATGTTTCGAAGCAACAATAAAATACTGCTAGTTTTGATATGACATGAATTATTGGGCATACCGTACGCAGATTTACAACTACTGTTACTGGATGGCTCCATGTATATTTGATCATTGCCTAATAATACTGATTTTAGCAAGTGTAACAATAAACATTTTAAAGTCCCGAGAAATGAACCTAGGTCTCACAATTAATGTGTTTAATTTTGCAATAATATTACTTATATTACGAAGAAATACTGCTAACAAACACATATACACATATACATACATGTGTATGTATATATATATTAAATCTCCGAAACAGTTACATGGTAAACAGCTGATGATCCCCGTGTTAATATTAGACGCTTAAGGTCTCCTGTTTTAGTTTTACTCTTAGATAATTACCCCCCCCCCCACCTTTTTTTTTTTTTTTTACTTATATTTTTTCATTTATTAATTTTCCAACGAATGTTAATCTGCAATATCTTGGATTTAGTTAGTTGGTCTGGGAATTTAAACTGCATTTTACATTTTTTAAATTTTTTTTTTAAATGACTCAAAGCTTCTTTAGACTATATATTGGGTATTTAGATCTGTATGGCTAGGTTTCCTTCCTCTTATCTAATTACTTTTCTGGTACCTAAGGTACTTACGCTTTATTATTTATTTATTTTTTAATGCAACTTTAATTCCTATATAATTTTATTGCTAGCTACCATATTGCAGAATGGTTCTTGGATGTAGTGTTTAGATAGTATTATTATTATTTTTTTAAATATTTTTTTATTTTTTATTGTTATAATTAATGTTATTTGATATGCAAATTACTATACCATACGGTAGTCTTAAAAGTAATATATTATTATTATTATTATTATTATTATTATTTTATCATTATTATTATTTATTTATGTATATATTAGTGGTATTTTAAGCTGAATTATTTCGACACTTGATTATTGGGGAAATGGTCGTATAATCAGTACCATTTGAGAGCCATGAATATTATAACTGTCCTGTTTTTAAATCTCCGAAACAGTTACATGGTAAACAGCTGATGATCCGCGTGTTAATATTAGACACTTAAGGTCTCCTGTTTTTGTTTTACTCTTAGATAATTAACCCCCCACCCTTTTTTTTTTTTTTTTTTTACTTATATTTTTTCATTTATTAATTTTCCAACGAATGTTAATCTGCAATATCTTGGATTTAGTTAGTTGGTTTGGGAATTTAAACTGCATTTTACATTTTTTTTAAATGACTCAAAGCTTCTTTAGACTATATATATATATATATATATATATATATATATATATATATATATATATATATCGCTGAATTTATGTGTATGCATTCATGCATATATATATATATATATATATATATGCATGCATACATACACATATATTCAGCCATATATGTGGGTGCATGCACACACATATATATATATAGATATATATAAATATATATATGTATATATATATGTATATATATGTATATGTTTATATGTATATATGTATATGTATATATATGTATGTAGATATATATATATATATGTATATATATATATGTGTGTCGATATATATATGTATATATATTTAGACTATATATATATATATATATATATATATATCGCTGAATATATGTGTATGCATGCATGCATATATATATATATATATATATATATGCATGCATGCATACATACATACACATATATTCAGCCATATATGTGGGTGCATGCATGCACACATATATATATATAAATATATATATATGTATATATATATATGTATATATATGTATATGTTTATATGTATATATGTATATGTATATATATGTATGTAGATATATATATATGTATATATATATGTGTGTCGATATATATATGTATATATATATATATTATGTAGATATATATATATCTTACGTTCGTAAATCACTCTTTACTGCTTTGTATCTAGCCGCCGTTCGCTATTTACATTTAAAATTTCTTTATATTTACTAACTAATTGGCTATGGCCGATGGATAACATCCTCGACTACGAATCAGTGGCGATTTGTGATCGGGGTTCGCGCCCACCGACCGTTGAGAATTAGTTCCTGCACTGAAGATTGCGTTAGCATTAAACATCGATGTATGTAGGTAATTAAAGTAATTAATAAATATATATATATATATATATATATATATATGAGTAAAGAAGAATGAGAGTTATTTGACGTAATGGGAAATTAAAAAATGAAAAAAAAACAAGAGCAATTTTTTATATATTCATAAACGCGTAGTCTTTATCTTAAGATATCCTCAGGATGATAATTTTGATAAAAATGTCATGCAAGTACATCGAACTATTTGGTTGACATGACGCGTTGATAAGGAAAAATAGTAGCCGTGGCGACTAAGAATGCTGGACGAGTGTCCAGGCATCGAGAATTCAGTCAGTGGCAAATAATGGAATGATTAAAGAAGGATGTGAGTATGTGCCATTAAGGCAGCAGTTTAAAAAGGGGAAGGGTGAGAGTGTTAGTGAATTTGCCTTAGGGTAAGAAACAGGATGGGGGTGCTGAGGTTCTGGTAGTGGTGAAGGGTGACATTGAGTTTAAAGAGAGGCGCGTAGATAATGTTGTCTCAAAAGATGAAAGTCTAGTTTCAGAGGATATTACAGGAACTGAAGTGCATTATATGTGATACGTTACTTCTGTCAAAGACAGGACATGTATATAATCTTAAATCACACAAAGTCAGGACCGTGTAAGCAGGATCTCAAATGTAAACTGTTAATATTCATGGTCTAATCTGCAATGTCAAAGTGACCTGAAACGTCATTTGGGGATACATTGATGGTGTGCCGTCTCTTCAGGCCATCCAGCGCGCCCCTATGATTGCGGATGTGAGTACCCATCTTTTTTAGGGTAGCTTTGAATAACCCATAAAAAGCCGTGAACAAAGAGGAAGAACATATGGAAAGATTAATACGCCAAAACATACAAACTGGCAGGCCATCACCCAGGATGAAAATGGCCCCTCAACTCGTTTATGCACTAGGCGGGAAGAGGTATTCAATGATACACACCTTTTTCCTCTAAAAATGTCACTATGGACATGTAAGCGGCCAGACAGGGACACCCACTAGGGCTTGATGAAAAAGACCCTGCCACCCAGACTCCACCACAAGCAACGACCAAAACAAGGAATACAAAGGGGCCTAAAATCCCAAAAGTGGTAAGTTGCACAAAAGAGGATATTAGTGAGCTGCTAAAATTACTGGATGTTCGAGAAATTGAGCAGTACCCCAAAAGAGATTATAACCGAGCGAATCAAGGTGCTAGACCTCCCTAAAGAAAAGAAAACACCACAGTTTGCAATCTGAGTTCTTTTGTATCCAATATGAGCAAATACTTAACACCTGAGGAGGTCTCCAAAATAAAAGCTGATGATTTGAAGGACACCGAAAAGGACTATTTACAAAAACAAGCAGAGGAACCCCAGTGGAGACTGAAAAAACAAATGAAACAAAAAGGAAAAATGGGCACTAATATGGTCCAAAGCATATGCGAAAACAAAACACAAAACCCAGAAATAAATCACAAAAGCATGGAAATAAATTTTCTTTCAGTACCACCCAGCAAAACGCAATGTCCCCTCTAAGAAACTAAATATGCAGTGCTACAACAGTCTTAAATGGAAGTTCAGTGCAACATATCTTAATTCCATGGGACTGGACGTAGCATCACTTATAACAAAATACGTCAGCCTCCTTCATAACCCTATAACAGTTCCAACCAGCGACAACAAATTACAAAACCTAAATATATCTAAGGAAGTAAGATCGGCAAATTGTGACACTCAGAAATGACACCTAGTATAGACCGTCTACATCTACACGCTTCAGATGGATTAACAATATCTCCAACAGCAATCCCAACATAAACACACATCCCAATACCAGGACATCCACATAACTCTTCAAACACACACCCTAAACAAAATCCCAAAGCCAAACAAAAACCTACGGAACCTCTCACACCACAAAAATCGTCACTGAATACTCAACCTTTATTATCCCCAGCACTCGGCCCACCTCCACCACTACCATCTCCACATTTTGAGTCAGATGAAGAACAATTGGAAGTTGAGGTGGACGTCAGTAACATCATTGAGGAGGTCAAGTCCATGGGACTAGAGAACCGACCACAACTGTCAAAAATAAAACCTTACAGAACCACCAAAGCCCCTATCACAAAAGTCAACACTGCACTGCAGAGACTTGTGTCAGATGCAGTGTCGCTTACGGAACTAAACTATACCACATATGTAGCTGGGCTTTATATCGATAGTATAACATTCCCTCAAAAGAACGTTTAGAAGCGATTTTATACCAGAGCTTCCAAACCTACACCTGCATGGAGTCTCAAGCTGCAACAAGAGATAAACCTATATCGGAACGAAGTGAGCCAAATAAAACAGTTCCTCGCTGCTCCCACAACGCAGGGGAGACTGAAAAACACCATCAGCAGATCCCATGCAAAGTTCTACACAACCAGCAGTGATGAACTAAGCAACGTTGACAGGGACCTTGTAGGCAAGATACCAGCACTTGCTAAAAAAATAAAACACGAGGAAAATTAGAAACAGAACAAGCAGTTTGAAGCAAACCCCAGAGTGTTCTATAGTATTCTCATAAGGAATGGCATTACTGTGGAAAAAAAACACCTGAAGAACAGGACCTGGATTACTACTGGCGACCTCTGTTTGAGTGTGAAGGAGTATACAACCCGGAGCCCCAGTGGAGTGGGGACATTCATAGGTTAAATGAGACTAAGACCACAATGCCAGAGCCAGTGATTACAACAGAAGCGATTAAACAAAAACTAGCTTTGTTTGCTAACCGCAAGAAACCTGGCATCAAAAACGTCTCCAATGTTTGGTTGAAGCAGTTGACTGCACTCCATGACCACTACAGTAAATGCTTTAACAGACTGCTAAGGAGTGAAGAGGCCACACCACCATAGCCCACCAAGAGGGATACAAGCGTCATACCCAAAACAAAAGAGACATAGTGCCCAAATAAATATAGACCAATATGATGTATCAGTGCCAACTACAAGCTATTTACTGGTTCGGTAGCCAATAGTATCTACGACCATCTCTCGTCTGGAAACAACAAGCTGACTGTCGGTGAAAATGATTTGGTACCAAGGACCAGTTATTAATTAATAACACAATTTTAGAGGACTGTAGGAAGCGACATCGACCCCCCAGGATAACATCAGTTGATTACCAAAATGCCTATGACAGCGTGCCCCACTCAGGGCTACTGATGTTCCTTGATCTGTATATCAATCCAGTAATTAAACAAACAATGACTGCCCATATACAAATGTGGCAAACCACCATCTCACCAAGCAACACCCATGGAAAGATTACCATCCCTAACATCAATATCAGAAGGGGAATATTCCAAGGTAACAGCCTACCCCCGTTGCTCTTCTGCATGGCAATATACCCACTTAGTAAGCTTCTCAACAATAGGCGAGAAACCTACAACCTTGGTCAGGGACGCCAGAGAGATCCATCCAAGAGAATCAACACAATTCTCTTCATGGATAACCTTAAGCTGTATGCGACATTGAATGTCAGCAGCTCGTGCAGGTTGTGCACATCTTCTCCAACGACATCGGAATAAGATTTGGGAAGAGGGCTGGGAAGAAGAGTCATACAGACAATATACAGCTAGATGAGGAAACTGATATACGAGATCTCGAAGAGCAGGAATCATATAAATACATTGGCATTGAGGGAAATGACACCATCCAACATGTCAGAATAAGAGAGAAAATTGGCAGAGAATATGTACGCCGTGTGAAGAAGATCTGCAAAACCCAGCTTACAAAAAAAAATAAAATAACTGCCATCAACCAACTTGCCATGTCAGTAATTGCGTACAGCTTTGGAATCATTGATTGGCCTCAACAAACCATAAACAGGCTAGATGTAAGGACACGAAAAATGTTAACCCTTCATAGATGCATCTATAGAAATCAGTGTCTGCCAAGACTGTACTTGCCTAGAAGAGAAGGGGGATTGGGGCTATCAGAGATAAACCACGAGCATAGATCCACTATTGTCAGCATTGGACAGTACCTAAGAAGCTCCTTAAACCCAGCCTAGCAATGGTACATGAACACGAAGAGTCAAGAGCAAGCAAAACACACTCCATCACAAAGTTGCCCAATCATTTTGGAGAGGGCTGTCATATAAATGAGGCACAAACACCAAACAATCGTGCCACATAGATAGCCCAAAAGAGCCGGAAGAGATAGACCCAGACTTTTAAGAACAGATGCATTGATGAGTGGTCAGGACAGAAACGTGCCACATACTTCCTCGATGAAGTATCTAAGGACTATATTGATAAGGAAGGGTCATTGTACTGGCTAAAAATGGGATCCCTCCACTACGACTAGGAGAAGCGTATAATGGCTGCCCAAGACCAGGGTCTAATGTCTAATGCGTTTAAAAAGGTGGCTGATCTCAGTCATGACAACAATACAGGTTGTGCCACACTGAAGTGGAGAGCGTGAACCATGTGATATCGAGTTGCAAAATCATGTTGGCAGATGGCTCCTATGCAGCACGACATAATGGAGTGTGCATGTACTTCCACTGGACCATCTGTAAGAAACTGAATAGCAGGTGTAGCAACAGGCACTAGGAACATCTACCTGAGAGAACTGTGGGGGATGAGACATACCTCATCCATTATGACCATGAAATCCTTAAAGCTACCTATCTGGAAAACGCAGCTGTCAAACCTGACATTGTCATATGGAACAAGAGAGAAAGGGTGCCAATTTGGTTGAGGTCTATGTCCCTAATGATGTGGGCTTAAACAGAGCTGAAAGGGAGAAAATAACAAAATATCAAGGTCTAATGTATGATATGAAAAGAAACTGGACCATCAAAGATATCTCCATCATTCCAGTTATCAAAGGAGCCACTGGACTCATGAAGAAGAACTTGAAAAAATATTTAGCATGTATACTTGGTGAACCAAGTGCAAAAGAAATCCAAACAACTGCACTCTAGGGAACAGCCAGAATCCTAAAAATAGCTATCGGTTGGAGTCTGTAAGTAGCCGGTGATCGTATGGCATTGGTAATAATGCCCCGTCCCCAGCAAATACATGACAATGAAAATAAAACAGAAAGTACAGACCTGGAATCATAGGGAAATCTCTATCATCCGAGTAATTATAGGAGCAACAGGACTCTGCAAAAAGAATTTCAAAAGCTTTATGGCGAGTATACCCGGTGAACTGAGTGCAAGAGCCACAACACAATTGCACTTAAATAGACGCTTAGAATCTTAAAAAAGATCCATACGCTGGAGTGTCTGAAATAGCCAGTGAATGGCTGGCATCTGGTAGTATGCCCCATCCCCAGCAAAAACGGAAAGATAAAAAAAAAAGCCACGTGCAGAAAGTGTGTGGCATATATATGAACGGCCATATAAGACTGATCATGGGTTAAAGGGACAGCCACGATACACACGATCGCACTACAAATAACTGAAAATATGACAAACTTTTGCGTGGAAGAAGCAATTATATATATATATATATATATATATATATATATATATATATATATGACGATAAACTTCGAGATATATCAGAAAAATGGAATACTGTGAAATACAAGCTATGTTAAATAATACAAATTGAAAAAAAAACACATTAAAATTCATGGAGAATCATCAAGTAATGAAAGGGTGTACCGGTTTCGTTCGGATAAACGAACGTCTTCAGAAACAGTGAATATATTAAATGGCTACGATAACGGTACATACATAGTAAAATGAAGAACGCACACACACATATATGTATATATATATATATGTATATATAAGCATGCATATAAATACATATATATATATGTATATATATAAATTTATATATACACACACATATGTATATATATGCATATCTAATTATATATGTATATATATATATATATATATATATATATATATATATATATATATATATATTCTGGAACTACATATAGCTACCCACAACACACGATATGTAAGTATATGCATGATAGAATCCTATGTAGGAGTGTACTATAAATACTATCATTTGCAATGTTATGGATATTATCAATATCATAAGCATATTCAGTGTAACTTAAATTCAAAATGATGCCGTCAGTCGTGAGCAGCGATAACTCAATTTGAAATGACTGATGCAACAACGCTAATAGAATCTCAATTGTGAACGGAAGAAGCGATGCCTCCTGTAAATCTGGAAAGACTAGTTGTCACGTTGTTGAGAATGAACAAACCATTGCGTGCGTGATTACTGGTAATTAAATGTGCTAACTCTGTGTCTGTAAAAATAATAATGAACACATTAAGACACAACCACCTTATCTGAGGCATATTAGAGAAACGTACCTTAATACAGCTATTATCTTAGCGTACGCCACAAGCATAATGACATGTGCACTAATAATTGGTAAAACACAGACATAATGCCGGTTGATGCACTAAGAAGATCCATTGATTGAATAGATATATACTAAGTCTGGTATAGGCCTATTGACTGTTATCACGGTATCAGTAAATGTTATACAATGTCTAATTAATATTGATATTGTATGTCTCTGTGCTCTGTCGAAATTCTTTTATAATGGCGTGTAGAAAGAACACCAGACATCATGTATGAATGTACCGTGAGCACGTGGAGGATACTAAACATAAGATTGTAGGAGTTAATTGCTACCAATACACCATAATATGTAAAAAAGAGGAATGGTTGGGAACACCAGTTTCTCCGATTGTACCACTCTGGTCCAATACAAAGAACAGACACACCCGCTTTCCCGCTGTAGGAACCGCTCATGCTATTTGAAACAAACTGATGTTTACAACAGAAGAATTGTGTAATGCCTACTACAGTGGCCTTTTTTTCGGAGCCTACTCATATTTTATTCGGGAAACAGAATTGTCTGCTCACAATCAGGACAGTTGTAATGTTCCAGATACCTGTATAGATAATATTCTACATTACTTAAAACGTTGACAAATGAACGTGGAGTGGCTGATAACCATACAATAGTATATCAAGCGTATTTTTAAAATAGTGTATTCTTTTAGTCTGCTGGATTCGAAACACACCCATGTGTGTCTATGTGAGCCACTAATTGTGAAACTGTCAACTTTCGAAATTGTGCGATGGGAATGTATCACTCGTCTTATTCGTAATATTCCGAGTACTCGTTCCATCTTAAGGTGTTCTTGTAAAACTCGTCAATTCTTACACCGAACTCGGCAATATGTACGTAGATGAAATAAGGTTGGGTGTCTAAGTTCTGTAGGTATTTACGAATTCAAGATAAATATATCCGAGTTCGTGAAAGCGCAACTGACGAGGGTGTGAGATTACATCGGACCGAACCGTTTGAAAAAAAAACGTTTAAGGATAGAAGAGTAGGGCGAATAATCAAAATAATAATGAGATATTGCTTATTGCTAAACGATGCGTTTACAGTCTTAAATAATTCCGCGACTACTGAACATTTTTCTTGATTATTCCTCTCAATAAACAATTGAACGATATTTGAAGAATTACAGTTTCTATTAATTTATTTCGCTATGATGGCAGAGTTCTGTGAATTGATAAGGCACAGTTATACAGGTTCAGGCAAGTTAAACGTATGTGTGTATTCGTGTTGGTATTTTAATTTTTACAAATGCCTATGTTGTGTGCATCCTTAAATATATTATTCAAAGAGCTCATCAAAGAAAACGAATATAATAAGAATATTATCAAATGACATATATATATATATATATATATATATATATATATATATATATATATATATATATATATATATATATATATATTTATTCTGGTACAGAAAAATTAGTACAACATTCGTACCGTCGGTTTCAAGCACGGAAGGTCTTACCCATCCGGCTCTTTTCAGCTTCTGTTGTCATCTGTGCTTCCGTGCTTGAAACCGACGGTACGAATGTTGTACAAATTTTTCTGTACCAGAATAAATAAATATTATGCTCTTAATTTTTAATTTTAATTCTTAATTAATCGAGCACTCTGCTGGGATTTTTCTACCATTTTACAAAGACATATCGTTTAAATTGGGATCTTGAAGGAAAAAATACGAATGTATTAAATCTCGACTTTGAATGAAAGCTGATTTTAATTGAAATCAAAACGAAATTATTTCGGTATCATATTATGTAACAGATTGTTTTGGAGTAATGTCGAGTGTTGAAATTCAACACTTTTTGTACGGACAGTTTCGTGATTTTGAAACTGGTGTTTATCGCGTTTTGCATTCGAACTCTTCATATATATATATATATATATATATATATATATATATATATATATATATATATATATATATATATATAGTACTAACATTGTATTTGCCCTACAAAATAATAAAAAACATAAATAAATATAATATATATGATAATGAAAAATAAACACTAAATTTAACATTCCCAACAAAATTTTACAACAAAAATAATAACTAAAATAATAACAATAATAATAATGAAAAACATAAAACTAGAAAAAAAAATTAAATAGAAAATAAAATTAAATAGAAAATAGAAAAGTATACATCAAAAACAAGAAAACTATATAACGTCGCAGAAAATTAAAAATAAACAACACATATTTTAATACTATTAACAGATTTGTCTTTTTATTATCATTTCAATTATAATGTACTCACTATGAGTTCTCACACAGGTCATCAGTGATTGCTCACAGACAACCGGTGGTGTTCCTTGAAGTCTGAGTAAAAACAGGTATCCCCAGATGTCCAGTATTAGCCATGCCCATCTATTTTTGTTGGTTTCTTCTATTGTCAGTCTTCTAAAGTTGTCATGTAGTTGTGTTTCTTTCCACTTTTCTTTTCTTGTAGGTTTGTTTCTGGTTTCGGTGATTCCCGAGTTGCTCGTTGGAACGGTGTCTCTTGCTGCAGTGATAACGATTTCTATGTGTTAAGTTATGTATTTCTCCAGCTCTTTTTTTGAGTCTTCCACAAAATCTTCTATACTTACCAGTCTTCTTCCCTCTTCGTTTCTTTTCATGTAAAGTCTATCTGTATCGTCTTTTTGATGTAGTGTGTTGTGCATGGTCATTAATTTTCTAGTCCTATGGTCAAGGTGGCTGAGTTCCTTTTGGGTGCAGCCTATGAATGGTCTAGATTATCTTATTAGTGCTAATGCATAGGTGTGTATTCCTGTTACAATATTCCTCCTATATAATGTTGTTTCTAGGAGTGTTATTGTTCTTCGTAAATATAATTTTCAAATCTTCTTTTTTATTTCTGTAGATTTGATGGTGTCTGCTCCCAGAACTCGAATATATTTGTACCTATCCTGTTCGCCTAGCGCCCTAATTTCCTCTTGGTTGGGAAGTTCCATGCTCTCTGTTGTCTCCAGTTTTCCTTATTTTATTTCTAGTAGTGCACACTTTTCCATTCCGAATTCCACTTGAATGTCAAGGCTGAAGATTCTGCTCATATTTATCAGCTTTTTCAGTTATTATTATTATAATTATTATTATTATTATTATTATTATTATTATTATTATTATTATTATTATTATTATTATTATTATTATTATTACGATTAGTCTATTAAACTGTAAGCTCAACTTTTGGATGTGTTTAATTGGTTTTAACTTGTTTTAACATCAAATCAATTCCGTTGACTTTAGGCATTCAAGCTGTACTTAAACAGCTTCGCCCTTCCTTACAGACATACCTTTTGTAGAATGTTAAACTGTCAATGTGTCAAATCAGTTCATGTTGGCATTTCGTTGTGGTTCCAACGGACATCAAATTGACTTCTTTACATATCCATACTCTAACTAGCATTAACTTATTATTATTATTATTATTATTATTATTATTATTATTATTATTATTATTATTATTATCATTATTAATATTATTATTAGTATTAGTATTAGTAGTAGTTGTATTATTATTAGTATTAGTATTAGTATTATTTATGTTTAATAGTACTCGCAACTGTTGGATCTTTTTAGTTTGAGTTTTCTTTTTTTTTTCAACATCAAGTCAATTCCCTTGAATGTAGACATTCCCTCTGCGTAACAGGCACACCTGTTGCAGAATTGGAAGATACATTGTTTCGTCAATCTGTTCAAGTCTTTTATGGCGGCTTTCCGTTATGGTTCCAATCGTTTCAACGGGTCTCACCTTTACTCCTTGAAATTTGCTTTGTCTAACTTGTTCCCATTTTAATTCTTGATATTTATTTTTTCGTGTTCTTTCTCTCGTACTCTGGTATTGAAGGGGCAGGGTATACCAATGATTAAGCAAGTTCTCTTGTTTTTGTTTAGAAAGATTAAGTCGGGTGTTAATTGTTCAATAACCTTATCAGTCTGCATGAAGTTTGACATTGTCGTTCTCCTGTACCAATTCTGGTTAATGCTCATACTACTTCTCATTGTGGCCCAATGCATAAAGTGTGCATCTATTCGAGTGTAGTGCCTGAGCGACTTTGCCGTGTCTCCATTTGTTATACTGGTGTTGTTCTAGCATCGGGCATTCAGATGTAATCTGCGCTAAGATTTCTATCTTTTCATTACACAATCGACATATCTGTGAGTTTGCAGGTTTGTAAATGTAAGTTTGTTGGAACTAGTGTGTGTGGCTAGTTCCTGGGTTGCCATTAAAGTGTTCTCGCTAGCCCTTTTAAGATCACCCCTGCCTAACCAATTATATCTGTCATTATCTCTAAATACTGTATTTTAAAGAATACATTGTTTAGTTATTTTCCAGATGATTGTAAACCTCTCTCTTGTAACCTTAGAATTTGTTTACCCAAGTATTTCCTCTCTTTCCACTTCACGAAGGAGAATCTCATTAGTTTCATAAATATATTTATGTAGACAACCTTCTTTTATATTCACAACATATTCAACACTAACGCTACCTCAATCATCGTCCTTACATTGTAGATACAATCAATCAGTATCTCCTTTATTTGCAAAAGCTCCATTAATTGAATGCAATTTTCCTGTTTTGGTATCCAAACATTTTAGTTCATTTACATTCCAGGCAAGTATACTGCAGTATATAGAATGACAGATACTGCTCGGGCATTGATAGAATAGATTATATTTCGACTGTAAATGTGTGATGTAAGAATACTTCTCACTCTTCTGTGGTACACAGCTGTGGCCTGATTGTTTCATTCCTATGTGTTTTTATCTTATCCGCCTCCACTATATAATTCTTCATCAGATATGTTGTTGGAAGTTCAAGGCCATCTGAAACGACAAGTGTACCCCTTTTTATAACTATGATGACCCATTTAGTAGTGCTAATTTGCATTCGTAAGTCGTGACTAAATACTTTAACCGTGTTAATTAGGGTATCAAATTGGGTTTAATTATTTCCAAAGACCTTAAGGTAATCCATAGAAAAGTAAGTGGTAGACTGTAGGCTGTTTTTTCTCACATCTAAAGCCTGCCTTCACATTACGTAAAATGAATGTCATATTGATCAAACTAATGTCAAACATCAAATAGGAAAGAGTATCGCCCTGGAAAATCATTCTATTGATGTTTACTTTACCTAATGCAACACCTCCTGAAGTTAAATTTGTTTACCAATTCTTCATGCTATTCTTTAAACCTGTTTTAATGTTGGGGGATACTGCGAAACTCTCGAGGCATTTGTGTATCTATGAATGAGGGGACATGCAACATACTTTCTT
The DNA here is from genome assembly GCA_963556195.1 of Sepiola atlantica. Taxonomy (NCBI): domain Eukaryota; kingdom Metazoa; phylum Mollusca; class Cephalopoda; order Sepiida; family Sepiolidae; genus Sepiola; species Sepiola atlantica. The sequence continues at coordinate 45,936,327 of OY744523.1, forward strand.
GTAATCCACCTCATTACAAGGTTAGTATTTCTTGGTCTGAACTTTTAAAGGATCATTTTATCGATCAGAAGCTGATCTTTGGTGCCATGTGCTCTTTTCCGGAAGTTTTTCTGTTCCTCAGGCAGCAAATATTTTCGGTCTAAATTACCATAAATACTTTCAGACAATATGCTAGTGATAAGTTTCCACATTACTGATAGGCAAATGATCGGTCTAAATTTTGTCACTTCACCCACTTTTGTTTTATCTTCATTACCAATTATTATTATTATTATTATTATTATTATTATTATTATTATTATTATTATTATTATTATTATTATTATTATTATTATTATTAGTTGTACTCACTAGAAATTGTCACACATCCCATCGTCAGTGAGTGTTCACCGACACCAACCGGTGATTTTTCTGTGGGGAACATGAAGGGGGGCTTACCTGCGAAACGTCCTCGTGCCTGTCTGTCCTGTGCGTTACGGATGAAGGAAAATAATTCACCATGGCGTCCGTGAACCTTAATTACGAACGGTTAACGCGGAGTCTCGCGAATTCACATTGCACGCATGCAAATTAGGTGTGTCTCAGCCTAATACAAGCGGGTCTCTTACCGTATTCAACGAAACGGTGCGAAGTAAGTGCACGTGTGACGAACGTAGATCTGCTTTGGAAGTTGACAGAGGACTTTGTGATTTACGGACAGAGTGATTTGCGTTTCTTTGGACCTTCGTTTTTTACTCCAGAGTGATTTGCGTGTTGTAGTACCTTCGTCTTTTTTTGTTTTGTTTTGTTTCCGGTGACGGTGCTTCCTGATTTGTGCATCTATACGTTGTTATTTGCTGTGCTGTTAAGGTTTTTAGTGTTCTGGGTTATATATTTCTTCAGGTCTTGTTTGTGTCTCCCAAACAGTAGTTTATACTTACAAGCCCTCTACCGCGTTCGCTTCTTTTTATGTAGAGTATGCCCGTATTGTCTTTTGGTCGTAGTGGGTTGTGCATTGTCCTTGATTTTCTAGTCTTCTATGACCCGTAGTTCATCTTTAGTCCAGCTTACAAATTGTGCAGTGTATTCTATTAGTTATACCGTACATGTGTTTATTTATTTTACTAGGTTTTTGCTATATATTTTCGTTTCTAAGAGTATCTTTGTTCTTCTTAGATATTATTTTCCGATATCATCTTTCATTTCTGTAGATTGGATGGTATCTGCTTCTAGAACTTATAAATAGATATAGCTATAGTGTACGCTTAGCGCCCTTATTTTCCTTTGATTAGGCAGTTACATGCCCCCAGGTTTTTTTAATTTTTTTCATCTCTAGCAGTGCACAATTTTACATTCAAAATTCGATTGGAATGCCCTGGTTATATATTTTGATTGTATTCATTAGATTTTCTCTGTTACTTTTTGCTTTTTTACAAATAGTTCTAGATCGCCAATGTACATTAAGAGGTGTATTATGTGTTATGTATCTGTATATTGTATCAGCCTTAACGTTTTCGGAGTATGTAGTGCAGTGGCATCATGGATATGATAAACAGTAGTGGCGATAGGGAGTCCCCTTTGAAAATGCCATTCTGTATTTCATATCAGTCAGGCGTAATATTCAAACTGTCAGTTCTAGTATCGATGTGTCTATTCATTTCTTCATAAGATTAATAATCATGCCGGGTATCTTGTACATTTTTCAGAATTCAATTATCAATGATTGCGTGATCCGTCCTATGTATTTCTCTAGAAAATCCAATGCCATGGATGTGTTTCATTTTCTGCTTTTTACCTTTCAAGATTGTTTCATCAATATCCTTTATTTTCCATTTTCCAGCATTATTTTTTCTTCATCGAGAAGTAGTCCACGGTTGTTCAGGAACAGCTAGATGTGTCCTTTCAGTTCTCCTGTTATGATTTTCACATTTTTAGTAAACAGGTTATTATAATTAGGTACTACTCCAGAGAAAGCGCCTGATTTCCGTGACTGCTCGCAGCAGCGATCGGGCAGGTCGCGGAATCGCCCGAGAGCTGTCGAGACGAAAACGAGGCTGTATAAACAAAACTGTAAATCGTAAAAATGGAAGGTTGAACGACGACAACATGGGACGATAAATACAAAATAAAAACTGCATATATTTACAAAAAAATTTTTTTTTAAATAAACAAACCATAGCTGAATGACTATAAATACACTTTTTTAAAAATTGTTTTCGTCGCCAAAATGAACCATTTTTAAGTTTCTTAACAATTAGGCACATTTTTTAACAATAAGGCAAGTTTTTAATATATTTTTTTCTTTTGGGGGGGAATGTTCTCGTAGAGCTTAAGCGTGTACCGCTGGTTTTGTTGGGCAGAGCGAAATACATACAGAAGAGGATATGGTCGTCGAAGCTGTCGAAGGAGGAACCTGGTCGACGGGATTGATTTCTGCTATATGCGTTAATATGGCGTAAAAGGTGTCGTTTCGAAATCTCTGACGCCACATACATTCGCGAAGATAGCCGTCTACGAGTGCCCTGCTCGTCCCGCACTCGGCATTCTTGTTAGGCACTGTCACCAGGAAACCCTCCTTCTCTGCGGGTTCGTATCCCCCGAAGACCCAGAGCGGCTGGAAAACACGTCCAACATTGTTTTTACGGCAGTTAAATAGAGACTAGTCTATTTCCACCGTATGCCCTGGGCCTCCGAGTCGACGAGGGTTGCACGAAAGATATTCCATGCAGCCCTCCCGAAGAAAATTCTTCTAGTCCACTTGTGTGGTTGGAGACAGTACGCCGCATACCTTGCGTAGGTTCGTCCCTGTTGCTATATCCTGGGACCACAGGTAGACTACTTTCAATATCGTTGCTATTTCCATCCTGGATCGCGAAAAAAAGCTTCCTTCTCGTACAGACACCCACCCTCCTGCATTCTTAAGTGGGGCATCTCCAAGAATATTTGTCCGACAGATTCTTACTGGACGTTATCCGGCAAGGTCGTTCACATTTTTTACACCTCATTCTGGTCGGCAGAAGACATTTCTGCATCACCTACCCCGGAGATTCCACGGCCTGACACAACTGCTGGTAATACATTTTTTTGTTTTGATTAGCGATTCCTTCCAATTATTATCGATTGCTTGCCATAACCTGCTTTGCAGCAACCTGATTGGTCAGTTTTTGTTTTAGTTTTGTTAACAGCCTCGTTTTCTTCACGGCAGCTCTCGGGCGCTTCCCCCACCTGCCCGATCGCTGCGGCCGAGCAGTCACGGAAATAAGGCGCTTTCTCTGGGGTAGTACCTATTATTATTATTTTTATAATTATTAATATTATTAATATTATTATTATTATTATTATTATTATTATAAGTATTATTATTATTATTATTATTATTATTATTATTATTATTATTATTATTATTTTTATTATTATTATTATTATCATTATTAATATTTTTATTGTTATTATTATTATTATGATTATTATTATTATTATTATTATTATTATTATTATTATTATTATTAAACTTTGTATTTATTTTGACATGTAAAAGCTTAAGCTTTGAACTCTTAAAACAGACATTGGAATAAATAGATCTTGCTTAATCAGTGCTCAATAGAAACAAGTCAAATGCTCAATTGCTATCTAAAGTTTTTAATGCGATTTTCACTTATTTTGCTATCTAAAATCCATTTGTAGAAATGTTATTAATTGATGCGTAATGCATGTTATCCACATTTAACACCAGATATATCTAAATGTAAAAATACATTTCTACCCAGCTATTTATCAATTTGTATAAAATGTAATTGAACTCAATATAATCAAGATGTTGACCACACACACATCCCCATTGTATTATAACATTCATAAATCTCGCTGAATTGGTGTATACGTATGTATTCTGCATACATATGTATAGGACATAAAAAAAAACATAACGTTATATGTAATAGTAAGAATAGCCGCCCGCAATAAATGTAGCATACGTTTTTAAGTGAAATGTTATTTTACAATTTTAGGGATATAAAATAGTTTCGTTAGCGCCATACTAAATATTAAAGTTTACAAAAGTTAAAAAATGTTCAAACATCATTCTCTCTTTTACCTAAAATACATGTTCATTCATTAATAATAAGTTCAATAAATTAAGCGCATATGTATTATAGACGCTCACATGCATGCAACAATGTTTCTAGAAATGTATTACTTAATGTAACACAAGATGTGATGTATTGCAATTAGGGTATAATGCAAGTTTAGGAGCGCGTACCACCAAACAAGTAGAGATTAAGAAAAAATATATGCATGTTAATTACTATATTATCAATACTATTTTATTTCAAATTCATAATAATCAGTTGATTAGCTTGAGATAGAAAACAGCTGACTTCACGAAATAAAATGTACCTTAGCCTAACAATACTGTAATAAATAAATAAATAAACAGGGAAAAAAACTAAACTGCCCTAAAACCTTACAACTTAAACATTAAAACCTAAAATAGAAATACAACGAACCACATGTTAAAATTAATTCACCCATTATATTGACACAACAAAGAAACATGCTGTAAGCCACTCTATAAAATACATCACAATAGAACAGGAAATAAGAAGTAGCATAAACCATACCTTTGTTTGTGAGAAGCCAAACGATTGGATAAGAGAACAGCACATAATCTGATTGGTTAACTAGCAAGCCGTGTATATAAAAACACCCGGAAAAGCTAACTCCATGCATTTTAGCCTGGAGAGTCGCTTCCGGGATAAAACGCAGCAGCCTCTGTGTAGCTTAAATGACATGAGTATATTTTCTTAACTTTATATATATATATATATATATATATATATATATATATATATAATGAGGTATGAACATATATTAAGGGCAATTAAGCTAGACAGAGCCTTCCGTGTTTCATCTCCGGGGGGGAATCTTCAGGCTAAAATGCATTTAGGCATTTAAACCAAAACAAATCCCCGGGGATGAACCGCGGGACGCTCTATGTAGCTTAATTTCCATAAATATATGTTTATAGCTTAATCCCTACCTCTACTTACGTATCGAGCACTGTTTAAGTAAATACTGAAAATTGATACACAAACAATATCTCCTTATAAAATGTTATGTGGATACATAAAATAGTAATATATATATATATATATATATATATATATATATATATATATATATATATTGCATATATATATATGTATCTTTGTAAATATGCCTACACATTATGGTAAATTTACAAACATAATATGGTAATTACAGTGTTACATCAATGTATATACCCAACATTTATAATAATATATTAAATATGTTAAATAATAAAGGAGAGTATCGTCTAAATAATTTTGCTCACATTTCTCATCATATATATCATTATTCATCATTATCTCTTAAAAGGTTTAGATGTCGACATAGCGAATTCAGTTATTATAAAATAAGATCTCATCCGGAAGAGTTAGAATTCGATCTTAATCTTTGATCATATTTGGAAATTCCCAAATATGATCTAAGGTTAAGATCGCATTCTAACTCTGCTGATGAGATCTCAGTTTATAATAGCTGTTGATCGATAGCATCGGCATATTGGTATATGACAATTTACATCTAAAAAGTCATCTGTTAAAAAAAACATTGAGATGAAAATAGAATACAAATAAGAACAATTAATGACTTAATTTATATGGGAATTTTTACAATTATTATTCTTATTTTTATATATAATTTCTCTATCTCGTATACTGAGCTTACTCATTTCATGACAGGTTACGGTTAGGGGTAGGGTTAAAGTTAGGCTTATACATACTTAGGTGATAACTCATATCTTAACTCATATAGAACCTTATATATATATATATATATATATATATATATATATATATATATATATATATACACACACATGTATGGGCGTGTGTGTGTTAGTTAGTATATGAGTTAGCAAGTAGTTTTCAATATATGTATGATTTAAGAAGTCGTAATGTTTAATATTCGTTATCATCTAAAGCTTTGCTTCGACACTAAAGATCAATTTACGAGGTTCAAGTTTGAATTCGTTGAATATGGGCCGGTGCAGTCTTCGAAGTGTTGTTATATATGTTGTTATATATATATATATATATATATATATATATATATATATATATATATATATATATAGAGAGAGAGAGAGAGAGAGAGAGAGAGAGAAAGAGAGAGAGAGAGATATAAGAGTGATACACATGTTCGAATGTCCAAATTTATTTAACATTTCGATTGTTCAATGCAAGGTGTATTTTGTAACCAGTGTTTATTTTCTTTCCTTAAGCCAAGGCTTTTCAAAGATCTATGATTATGATTATATATATATATATATATATATATATATATATATATATATATATATATTTATATAAACAGTTTATTAGGCGAGATTCACGTAAACATTATATCTTCTTATATACAGTACCATACAATTAATTATTTAATTTTATTGTGAGTATGCTCATGTTTACTATCCAATACACCACACATTATTTCGGTGTTTGTAGATTCTTAATAAAAACACCGTAAAATTGAAACATAAAATGAAATAAATATGTGCATTTACTTCTTAACATAGTTAAAACAAGTGGCAGGTTCCTACGTTATTTACATGATACACTTTTTTAATATAAGATATAAAAAAAGTAAAATCTATGTAGTTGTGCGTATGCTGTTCTAAAATCAAAATTTTATATGTCAATCTGCTTAACAATCCAGAAAAAGCAAGTCCTAATGAGCGTGCCTTGAAAATGTGCGTTGATTTCGTCTTTTCTCATTTTCTCCAGGTGAGCTGTTTCTCTTAAATGAGCCTTTTAAATTGAAGGTGGCAGAGATGGGGTAATTTATATCTTAATATCTACTCCTTCTAACTTAATTAACAGCATGGATTTACCTTTCATGGCATAATAATTTCATGAACACCGTTTGTTTTTAATTTCTCACGTGTCTCTAACATACATTTCTATTCTAACACACTATTCTCATCATTAATACTCATATGTATTGACTTTTTATTACGTTCGTTTCGAATTGTTAACATCATGCGATTAATCAAACAAAACACCAACAATATTGGGGCACTCAAAACAATTAAGCTAATTCAGATTACGTTTTTATAACTCAGATTTTCTTCGAGAATTACAGATTACGCTACAGATTATTTTTCTAACATTTCTGTTTCGCTTTTCTAAACAACTAAAAACAGAAGCTAAGACTTATTTCTAAACTTATTTCTTATTTATTCTCTCTTATTTATTGTGTTTTTCATAAACAGGACGTATGTTTCCGGTAAGGTTGTGCCAGTTGACACGGTTAAGATTCGGATAAAAATTGTTGTTTGGGATAAATACAATTTAGGCGCGCAGTGTGAATATAATTCTATTAGCGCGTGAAAGATAAAAAATAACGCCTACGCAAATTCCGGCGTGGCCTTATATATTAAATCAACTCAAAACGAGCGGACGTAGTAGGGAGCACACCACGTGATATTTCTGTCCAATGGGATTTCTCCAAAGACATTTTTCTAAACTTTTCTCCTTAAGCTCGCTGGAGCCTATCCAAATAGTATTTAAGCACACACAAACATCAAACCCTCTCTCTCAACTGACTCTTCATTCGGAGGTTACAAGCGTCTTACTATCACTCTTCCATTTCACCTTTCGCGCGCTTCATACAATTACACAGGCGAACATTACCTATTGCCTCTCTTAACATTTTATAACATATGAGCATTTCAACAAAACAAAAGACATTCTCCTTTTTACTTACCCTGAAACTAAAGAAACCACTTCTGAACTCATTACAAAAGGAAGTATGTTATATTTGTTTATGGTTTACTGCAGTGAATAAACTTCCGTTAGTTTTGCATGTAAGTCTCCTTCTTATTATTTTTATTTGTGGAGGAAGTTATCACCAAAAAAAGGCATGACGACCACCACAAGTTGGTGACCCAGACTTAGAAAATTGCATGCACAACGGAATCTCTTTATAAGCTACACGCGGTTTCCTAACCTACTGGCGATATCATGCGTGCGGTAACACTCAAAGGAAGTAAAAAGACGATGCGAATCTCAAGGGATGATACAAGCCGTCAGACGAAGCGTGGATCTCAGTACAATATAGCAACAAATTAGCGAGTTATGCCGATATCGCTATTAAGTCGAAATTAAACAAATCAACCGACAGTTTAAAGGCTTTAAAATCATTTTCAAACGAAAAACAGAAAAATGGAAGCTCCCCGCGTTGAAACACCCCTAGCTACATTAACGCTAAATATTCCAGCTTTTAATCCCACCAATATAAAGACGTGGTTTATCCAGATCCAGGCCCTTTTCGACGCAAAACGGATTACGTCTCAGCGAACCAAGTATTGTTATTTGGTTGAAAAACTCCCGGCAGACGTCGTCGAGGAAGTGACTGATTTATTGGAGAACGTACCAGAAAATTATCCATACGATGAACTTAAGGAGGCTATTTTGAGATGGACTGGCTTATCAAACGAGACAATGTTACGCAATCTCTTCACCCAAGTAGAATTGGGAGATCGCACACCGTCGCAACTTTTACGATACATGCGATCATTGCTAGGAGACAACAAAATGTCCGAAACTATAATGAGAAGTTTGTGGCTGGATAAACTCCCAGACACAACAGTACAAATTCTGGCACCCACAACGGAAGAGACAAGCACTGTAAAGCTCGCCGACATGGCAGACCGAATTCATGAAAATCTGAGGAGCCGCAAAATAAACTCAGCACAAGCACAGCCTAAACAGACGAGAGACGACGAAGTGGCCGGACTAAAAACTACGGTCGAAAATCTCACTCGTAAATTGCAGGAATTAATGCAAATAAACCGTCGTTACTCATTTAATAATTTACCTAACTACCGAAAACGAAGTTTTAGCAGAGGTCGAAGCAACACACGAGAACGAGCGAACGAAATCTGTTTTTACCACAAAAAATTCTGCACAGAAGCGAGGCGTTGCACTTATTCTTGTACCTTTGAAAACAAGAATCAGGGAAACGATCATTCCAGCCAGTAGTGACGACAACTGTTGCTGGATTTACCACTAAAAGTCGTCTATTTTTCATTCGTGACAGTAATCACGGATGTAACTTCTTAATGGACACCGGAGCCGAAATAAGCGTGATACCAGCGCTAGGTAAACAGAAAGCTACTCCACAGCCTTACCACCTCCAGGCAGCTAATGGCACACAAATACCGACATACGGTGAAAAGTACTTAAGCGTCAATCTCGGCTTGCGTCACAAATTTTCGTGGATGTTTACCATAGCCAACGTGACGACACCAATATTAGGAGCAGATTTCCTAGCACGATTTAATCTATTAGTAGACATGACTAATCGGACACTGACTGATAACCAAACAAAAGTCGTAATTAAAGGTATCACCACAAGATACCAGTCTACTGGGATTAGTTCTGCTTTTCCTGAAGAGACGTACATTCGTCGGCTGTGTCAAAAATATCCACAACTTACTCAGCCATTCACAGTCGCGAATGATATTAAACATAATGCAAGACATTATATTAAAACGAGTGGACAACCCGTCTACGCCACCCCCAGACGTTTGAAGCCGGATAAGTACAAGATCGCAAAGGACGAATTCCAACGCATGTTACAACAAGGAATTATTCGACCTTCCAAAAGTGCGTGGTCATCTCCTCTACATATGGTACAGAAATCAGACGCGACAACATGGCGTCCTTGCGGCGATTTCAGGAGATTAAATGCACAAACTGTACCGGATAGATACCATATCCCACACATTCACGATTTCGCAATCGGACTGCAAAACGCCACGGTATTTTCCAAACTGGATTTAGTGAAAGCATATCACCAAATACCGGTGGCGGAAGAAGATATCCATAAAACAGCACTGACCACGCCATTTGGACTTTACGAATTCGTTAGAATGCCATTCGGACTTAGGAACGCCTGTCAAACCTTCCAAAGGTTAATAGACGATGTTTTTAGGGACCTTCCATTCGTATTCGCATACGTGGACGATGTCCTAATTTCTAGTAGAAACCTCGACGAACATAAACAAAACTTGGAACAAGTTTTCCAAAGACTGTCTCATTACGGTTTAAAATAAACTTGGACAAATGTATTTTCGGTCAGCAAGAAGTTGATTTCCTCGGACATTCAATTGATAAGGATGGAATATCACCATTACCCGAAAAAGTAAGTGCCATTACGAATTTTCCACAACCTACGTCTGTTAGACAAATTCGTCGCTTCATAGGTGTAATTAATTATTACAGACGATTTTTACCCAACTGTTCCACAATCCTTGCACCGTTAACGTCATTATTGAAGAACAAAACGAAAAACTAACAATTAAAACTGGAAGGATCAGCTTTAAAAGCTTTCCATCAAGCTAAAACTGCCTTAGTCAATTTCACAAAATTGAATAATATTAAGGACAGTGAGGAATCGAAACTTACACTTACAACAAACGCATCAGACATAGCTGTAGGAGCAGTTATACACTGATAGGGAATACAATGACCCCTATTTCGTTTATTTCAGCCAAAATGAGCAAGACACAGACAAAGTACAGTACCTTTTCAAGAGAACAATTAGCAATTTATTTGTCAATTAAATATTTTAGACATCTGTTAGAAGGAAGAAACTTTTGTATTTACACTGACCATAAGCCGTTAATATATGCACTGCATACACATGTAGATAAATAGGGCCCAAGAGAAATCAGACATCTTGATTATATTGCTCAATATTCTACAGACATCAGATACGTCAAGGGACAAGAAAACATCGTGGCGGACGTATTATCACGAGCTGCAATAACTTCGATAAATTCCAGTTCGCTGAGTATGGAATTAATTGCACAAGAACAAAAGACGGACGAGACACTCACTGACGTACAACAGAAAACGTCTTCGCAACTGAAGGAAATGCCTGTACCTTTTAGTACAACAACATTTTATTGTGATACAGCAAAAAAACAACCACATCCATACATACCGCCAAGCATCAGACGACATGTTTTTCAACATTTCCACAATTTATCTCATCCAGGCAAACGAGCCACGGTAAGAATAATAGCAGACCGTTTCGTTTGGCCGAAAATGAATACAGATATTTGAAATTGGACCAAGATGTGTGTATCCTGTCAAAAGAATAAAATACACAGGCATACAAAGTCACCACTGGGCACTTTCAGTACGCCAGATGCTAGGTTTACTAATATCCATGTTGACTTGGTGGGGGCATTACCCCCCTCGAAAGGACACACCCACATTCTCACCATAGTCGACAGGTTCAGCAGATGGCCAACAGCTATACCCGTGAAGGACACATCGGCGGCGACTATAGCTTGAACAATATTAAAAGACTGGATAGCGATTTTTGGAGTACCGTCAGTACTCCCAACGGACAGAGGCTCGCAATTTCAATCGAAACTCTTCGCAGAGTTCAACCAATTGTTGGGAACAACCCACATAAAGACAACGGCGTATTCCCCTTGCTCGAACGGCCTCGTCGAACGCTTCCACAGACAGCTAAACACTTCTTTGGCTACGAGTCATAACAAAGCAGACTGGTCAGATAATTTACCATTAATCCTATTAATGATCCGAAACACGATAAAAGAGGATTTACAAAGCACGCCAGCGGAGGTAGTTTTTGGATCAGCAGTCACACTACCTGGACAATATTTTGATGCATACGCAGACATTTCACCCACAAATACATTTGTGACAGAATTAAAGAACAAAATGTCTACTCTCACATTTACACCCACCAGGAGGACTGACAAACAAACACATATGCCAAATGACCTTCACACATGCAAATATGTATTTATTAACAATGATACAGTCAAAAAGCCATTTTGTCCAAATTACACAGGACCATACCAAGTTTTGTACAGAAGTAAAAAATATTTCACTGTCCAAAGGAAAAACAGGAAAGACAACATCGCGATCGACCGAATTAAACCAGCATACATTGAGGAACACCCTCAGACAATTTCCCCACCAGAACAAATTCCCTTAAAACATGGGAGTCCAGCAGAAAATGACGGGAACATCAAACCTACGACAAAAACAGGTAGGAAAGTCCACTGGCCGAAACATTTCAAGGAATACATTACATATTAGAACAAAAAATAAAAAAAAATGTGTTTCCTTTTTTTCAATCTGGGGGGAGTATTGTGCCAGTTGACACGGTTAAGATTCGGATAAAAATTGTTGTTTGGGATAAATACAATTTAGGCGCGCAGTGTGAATATAATTGTATTGGCGCGTGAAAGATAAAAAATAACGCCTACGCAAATTCCGGCGTGGCCTTATATATTAAATCAACTCAAAACGAGCGGACGTAGTAGGGAGCACACCACGTGATATTTCTGTCCAATGGGATTTCTCCAAAGACATTTTTCTAAACTTTTCTCCTTAAGCTCGCTGGAGCCTATCCAAATAGTATTTAAGCATACACACACATCAAACACTCTCTCTCAACTGACTCTTCATTCGGAGGTTACAAGCGTCTTACTATCACTCTTCCATTTCACCTTTCGCGCGCTTCATACAATTACACAGGCGAACATTACCTATTGCCTCTCTTAACATTTTATAACATATGAGCATTTCAACAAAACAAAAGACATTCTCCTTTTTACTTACCCTGAAACTAAAGAAAGGACTTCTGAACTAATTACAAAAGGAAGTATGTTATATTTGTTAATTGTTTATTTCAGTGAATAAACTTCCGTTGGTTTTGCATGTAAGTCTTCTTATTATTATTTTTATTTGTGGAGGAAGTTATCACCAAAAAAAGGCATGACGACCAGCACAAGGTAATCTATAAAGTTAAATTTACTTACAATTAATGTTTACCGTTTATAAGTGTGCTATTTATTATTATTATTATTATTATTATTATTATTATTATTATTATTATTATTATTATTATTATTATACTTATTATTATTACTATTAGTATTATAATTATGATCATCATCACCCACCCCCTTATCAAAACCACCTCCCCCCGCTACCACCCCCACCACCACCACCATCATCATCATCATCATAATCATAATCATCAGTAATAGCTATACTAGTAGTAGTGGTGGGAGTAGTAAGGTAGTAATAGGAGTACAATTTTGATTTAGATTGGCCCGTGAAGGCACTATTTATGAATAGTTAACCAAACATAATTAAATCATCACCACCTCCACAACCACCACCAAGAAATACATCTCACGCCATTTTGGGGCTGAGGATTTATAATTTACTATGATGGGTGTTATTTGAAAGCAACACAATTTTTACTGTAAGTAATTGAGGTGATTTAAATATAAGTAAATTTGGGGGGTGGGAATACGCTCTTAATCTAATGAGAGGAGAAGGAGCATAGTCTCAGTAAATTTCGAGAATGTTTTTTTTATTTGTTTGAAAACAATGAATACATATAAAAAACATTATTTTAGAGGTACGAAGGGAATTGCAACTATCTAACACTTTACAGTTGATAGTTTATGGCCTGCTCTAATAAAAGGATCTTTAAAAAATCGAACTCGTTAAACTGTAAGTAATTCACGTGAATAAAAAAGGTGTTGATAATGTGGTAGTTGAGTAGAGAGGAGAACCCATTACTTTCAACTATAGAGAAGGGAGCATAGGCATTACAAACTGAGATGAATCTATTTTATTTGATTGAAACTAATACACCCTTTTAAAAATATTTATATGTATATTATGGCGGGGTGGTAGATACTGTTTGACAGTAAGTGTCTTAGCTTTCTCTCAAAACTTGTATAGATCTTTTTTATTTATTATTTATAAAAATATTTGTATAAAAGTGTTAAAAATATGTATCGATCAAACATGGTAAAATAATATTTAATCATCTTACTTATATATTTTCTTTAATTGATACTCTACTATATATATATATATATATATATATATATATATATATATATATATATATATATATATATATATATATATATTATTTTGAATTAAGACCATATTTCATATGTTCTTCGGGCAACGCCGGGATACGGTTCCCGCAAGTATGTTATAAAATATATTTCTTATCTAAACATAATTACCTATTATCAATTAAGTTATGAACAAGTAACAATAAAACACGATTTCAACGAACAACTAATACTGCTTTTTTAGAGCTTTGCCTTACAAATTAATTATGATTTCTATGAAGAGACCAAGTTAATCTCATGGCAAACGGACTAGCACTGCTTTGACAACGAAAATGATTTCTCGTATGTGTTAGCCCAATGAATATGATGATTTAAATAGTCATTTCACATCTTGACAGTATTTGTATATTGTGACATCTCGTCATTGTATTTCCGTTTCGGAAATTACACTGTTTACAAAATGACATTTTTAGCTGACAATTGATTGTTTATCGATATTAAGTCGATATGAATTATGATTCGGCTTAAATGGTCTCAATTGAGCTGTCTTCTATCAATGATATTTTTTTATATATTGCTTTGATTAAATATAATAATCTTATGTCAAATGGGCAATTCTCAATACATACTTACGCTGTATTACTAATAATTTGGTTAATATTTGGGAATTAGCAATATATTTGCTTCGCTTTCGAAGGCCATCTCTAAAGATATAAGGATTATTTTAGGTGTGCATTCCAAACACAAACATACACACGATCTTACACACCCTTACACACATCCACGCATACACATACACACCTACCCTCACCCCCCACAACACACACACGCACATATATATACATATATACATATATACATATATAAATAATACGCCACGGAACTATATGTATGGCAATTAATAAAAAATAGTTATGGCAATACATTAATTGGCATAAATATATTTTCATAACTTATTGCCTAGCTCAATTTACGTATCAAACACTATTGAAGTAAACACAGAGTTGATACATGAAAAAGGATATCCCATCATGTTTAATGTGGATACATGAAATAGTAATATATATATACATACATATATATATATATTTATATATAAATATACATATATATATACACACATATCTATATATATATATATACATGGATATACACACACACACACACACACACACACACACATATATATATATATATATAAACATTTATTTAGTAATATACCAATTTTTTATAATTTTATTATGTTTCATTTTACATGATTCATCAATTAATCTTTTTCTTTTTTTTATTTATTCTCTTCAAATCTAAATTTAAATTTACGTGTGGTCTGTTACTGTCAAAGGGAGATAACTTATTCTAAATAATATATTCAGACTTTAGAAATGAGATTAGAATTGAGATTCTAATCTCATTTCTAAAGTCTGAATATATTATTTAGAATAAGTTATCTCCCTTTGACAGTAACAGACCACACGTAAATTTAAATTTAGATTTGAAGAGAATGAATAAAAAAAAAGAAAAAGATTAATTGATGAATCATGTAAAATGAAACATAATAAATTATTAAAAAAATGGTATATTACTAAACAAATGTTTATAATGTTTTAACCTTAGTTATATGATTGCTTGATGGAATTTTGACATTTTCTGCGTTCCTACTGCCAATTGTTTTCCCCTGTATTACGATGATCTGACACCGTTTTTTTCCCTTTCTTTTTCGACCCTCTCGGTCTTCTATTGTTGTCTTCTGATAATGAAAGTTTTTCTTTCGAAAATTTAAGATTACCCTTTGCCGATCTGTTACTTACCAAAAAAAAAATACTATTTGGTATTTAATCAGTTTTCGTGAAATTATTAATAAATCGTTTTGAGTTTCACTTTCTACCTGCGTTTATTTCTTTTCACTTTTCCATCTCACGGCAACCACATCGCATTGCTATAGCCTTGGACGACTAATTTACACTTACATTTACCAGCAATGCTTCAAGCAAACTACAATCTCCTTTTATATATATATATATATATATATATATATATATATATATATATATATATAAAGATAGGTGAACGAAGAGTGATAAACATGTACGAATGTCCAGATATATTTAAAACTTCGATTGTACAATGCAAGGTATATTCTGTAATACAAATATGTTCATTATTCTTTCCTTAAACCGAGGCTTTTCAAAGATCGAGATCTAATCATCAGAGCAATTATACAGATAGATAAGTTGTCGGTAGGAAAGCCAAATTCAACATTTGAAAAAATATCATAATGAAAATGAAGGGTTAAAAAAAAGTTCGTCTAAAAAAGATATGAAGTTTTTCCAGATGGTAATTGTCCGTTGATAATGTCTCGAATGGAAGGAGATTTAGATGGAGAAGAAAAAGTTTCGTGAAGACAGCATAGGAAAGCGTTCAAAAATGAAGTAAATCCAGGAGTGAGATGGTGAGTTCAAATTGTAGATGGAGCGCACTTTAACGGAATTAATATGAAGAAATCAAGCAATTTTAAACAATACTTCATGGGCCGGATTAGAATCGTAAACGAATGGCATTAGCAGTGAAATATTGAGGCAGTTCTGAGAAGAAGTCCTTAGATTAAAAACAAGGTCAACTTAGGAAGTAGGTTGGAAAAAGGAAAGTAAGGCAGAAGGTTGGAGGGTTAGTTGAAATGACCATGGCCGCTGCTAGAAGGGAATAGGGAGAGTGCAGGAGGGGTTCTAGTGATAAGGTTATTTTGGGTATATACTAGATCCGATGCGAGTATGGACTGGCCGTAGGTGAATATTTAGGTCATTGAGTGTATATATTATTTTAAAAAGAAGAGAGGGGGCGTGATTAAAACGGGTATTGAGCGAAAGACAAAACTAATTTCGAAAGTTTAAAAGAGTTTCCGATGCCTAAATGTTGGGGTTCCAATGAACAGAAATCAGTAGTTCAAATGTTAAAAATATACAAAGACGGGCAAAGACATAGTATTACATAGTTAAAAGTACTAAAGAGTTTGAAAGAGATTCCCAGTTTGTTAAGAATATAATTAAGTAAGACAAGCTCAAATATATAATTAAATAATTAAGTAAAAATAAATAAATAAATAAGTAAAGTCAGCTGATTGTATATTTAAACATTAATCCTGTCCCACTCAATCCAATTAAAATGTACACATATCAAAATCTTCCTATCAAGAATCTCAAGGATACTAGTGAATGATTCAAGAAAGAATGAGCTAAATCATAAAAACATTAGCTTCTACAGAGCTGATATATCATAACTCAGTAGTAAAATATGTGCTCATATTGAAGCTTTTGAGCAGTGTTAATCAATAATTATAATGCCATGTTGTATTCTTCTATGTTATGTATATCTATCTATATATATATATATATATATATATATATGTGTGTGTACATATATATATACATTTATGTATGTGTATTTATGATACACTTTGAGAAATATATACATACACATATGTATTCATATAAATTTATTAATCACTTTACAAACCATATATAAAAGATAACTATGATCCAATATACGTAAATCCAAAATCAAACCATCCACCAAGCGTTATTAATCACATACCGTTATCCATATGCTTTTTTTTTTAACATGGTTCACCCCAAACAAGGCAAGCAGCCACTGTAGACGTTAGGGGCTACTGAGAAAAAAGAAATGGGGAGAAGGTGGGGGTCAGCCTAAATTGGAATCTGCGCAGCGAGATGTCTGTTTACATTAGTTTTAAATTTCTGCATGTCAGTACTGTCGGGGAAACAGGGGCAGGGAGGGAGTTCCAGAGGCCAGCAGAACGAGGAAAGAAGCTAATTAAGTAGAGAGCTCTCCAACATTTGGGGACGTCCACAGTGAATGAATGAGATTTAGTTGATTGTCGAGTTAGTCTAGAGAATTTACGTCGAGGGGGCACCCGAGTAGCCAATTAATCGGAGCATAATACATTTAAGTGTTTGTAAAACAAACATAAGGATGCTACATTGCGGCGATGGGACAGGGACTGGATCTTTGTTGACAGTGAAAGACTTATTATGTTGGCGACTCTTTATTGAACCTTGTCAAGGAGGGAGAGACTAGTAGATGATGCACCAGCCCAGATGTGGCAACAATACTCCATGCATGGGCGGATGGTGGCTTTGTAGAGATACAGGATAATGTCAGATGTGAGGAGTTTACTACCACGGTAGAGGAAGCCGACATTCTTTGCAGCAGCCTTGGCAATTTTTTCAATGTATTTGTTCCAATTCATGTTACCTGTGAAGGTTAGGCCGAGGAGTTTGAATGATCAACTCTCAGGTAGGGTGTTATTTGCCATGGCTATCGGTTGTTGAAGAGGCTTATTGTAGTTGTTGAAGGAAAGTAGCTTTGGCTTAGTGGCATTAAAAGTTACCAACCATTTATGACCCCAATCTACTACAGCCTGGAGGTCATTTTCTGAAGATTCAGCCATTGCATTGGATATGATCACGTCTGTTTTACCAACATGGCGAGAGTAAAGCGTGGTGTCGTCAGCAAATAAACCAATATCTGACTCTATGTCATCAGGAAGATCGTTTATATAGATCAGGAACAACAAATGTCCAAGAATAGATCCCTGGGGCACACCTGCATTTATGTCATGTTGCTTAGATTAACGGCCATCGAGGACAACCTGAATGTTTCTTTTGTTTAGGAATGATCTAATTATATTATGTAGTTGCCCAGTAATACCGTATGAGCGTATTTTCAGGAGAAGCCCTTCATGCCAAACCTTGTCAAAGGCCTTGCATATCTCAAGCGCTACTGCCTTAGCTTCACCTGCCTTGTCGAGTGTGTGATACATGCGTTCAGAGATGACCGTTAGGATGTCTGCAGTAGATCGTGCTTGTCTAAATTAATACTGGCGGTCAGATAGTAGTTTAGCATTAACTAAGTGCCGTACTATCGCTAGATTGATTAACGATTCAAAAATGTTTGCAAAGATCGGCAGTAGACTGATTGGGCGGTAGTTTTGAGGGTCGCTTTTATTCCCAGAATTCTTGTAGACAGGTACCACAGAGGCAATTTTCCAGCTATCGGGGAAGAAAGATTCAGCTAGGCATTTATTGAAGAGTTTGGAGAGGACAGGGACCAGTTCAGCCAAGGCAGCATATTATAGAATTAGCAATAATTCTTCTAATGAACACATTTTAAATAACAATAGTAGTGCTTAAAATGATGTTCTGAATAATAGTGGTTATATTAACACAACTATCGACTATCAAGATAATAGGAATAGAAATAAAAATAAGACAAATAGAAAACGAAAAATTATTTGGTATACACCTCCGTTTAACCCACTCGTTATATCAAAGATTGGACATATGTTTATTTACTTGTTAAATAAACATTTCCCAATTAATAACCCATTGCATAAAATATTTAACAAAAAACACAATTAAACTTAGTTGTAGTTACACTTATGATTTAGAAAAATAATCAATGGGCACAATAGACAAATACTAAAGGATAATGATACAAACAACGTAAGAAGCATACAAGATAATGAATGTAATTGTAGAAATAAAAGTGGGTGTCCATTACAAGAGAATGTTGTTATGAAAAATGTAGTTTATCTAAGTACAGTATTCCCAGAGAATGATCCTAATTTGAAAATATTCTACATAGGGGGTACTAATACTGATTTTAAGGATGGGTATAGAAACCATAAATGCTCATTTAACAACATAGATACAGATAGAAAAGACACATCATTATCCATATATATTTTATCCCTAAAAAGACATGGCATAGTTCCTGTAGTGAAATTGAGTATGTTAAAAAGGCACCAGTACCTACACTAAATAACCATACCTGTTTTCTGTGTTTAAATGAAAAACTGGCTATAATTTTGTTTCCTAATAAGAATGCTCTACTAAACCAGAGGGACGAGATATGTTATAATTTCAGGCACTTGAAAAAGTTCACGTTAGAAAAGTTTTGTGAGAACGATGTAAACATAACTTTAAAAAATAAATATTAATAAATAAATAAAATAAATGAATAAATAATAAAGAAAGAAAAAAGAAAAACAAAGATTAGAAATTGATATCATTATTTCTTTAAACATAACATTAAATTATTACAAATAATAAAAGATCGCGTAATTAATGTAGCATAATTAGCAATGATAGGTAGGATTAAGTTAATTAATTTAATCATAGAATAACTTGATGTAGAGATCTTGAATATATAATTAATTAAAACAATACATTTTCTTAAGGAAAATTAAGATATGTTAATCAAACCCACTATTAATTAAAATTTTAGAAAGTATATATATTAATTTTAGTATTATAGATATAGTTTACAGATTATTTTGGTAGGTTATTATTATACATAATAGGTTATGTAACTGATTTTATTGGTATGACTCCGGATTAAGTTACATAGTTTAGAATTTATATTGAATTAAGAGGTTTATTGCATGGTAGACATAAAGATAACATTAGTGAAATTAAATTAGTATCAATAAAACGTCAATTAGACTAAATCAATATAGATGGACACATGTAGAGAGAATATAATTAATCTAAAATAAAATATATAAACATGCAATTCCTTTATATAATAACGCACAGTTATTACAAAAAATCAAGTTTTAAGTAAATTATCATAAAAATCAAGATAAGAATACTAACAAGTCGATATTAAAAACTTGGTTTCTAATTCTCAATTAATTAGGGGAACAATATTCCGGTTACATTAACTTAATTCGTCAGTAAATATAATTGATATTTGTTAGGAAATTTAATTAAATAGTAAACAGCGATTGTTTTAATGTATATAAGACTATATTTAGTTGCTTATTGGGTAAATGTTTAGTAAGAAAACTAAATAAAAAATGGAATCCTTAATAAATTACGCAAAATAGATAAATATATATATATAAGTGTGGGTGTGTATGTGTGTGTATATAAAGTTGTATATATATATATATATATATATATATATATATATATATATATATATATATATATATATATATATATATGGGTGTTGGTGTGTGTGGATATATATATATATATGTATATATGTTTTTATTTTTACATCTATATATTAGCGTGTATGTATGTTTGTGAGTATATACATGTGTACGTATAAGCGTGGTTGTGTGTGTGGGTGAGTGTGTGTCGGTGTGTGTGCATGTGATTAAGGAAGAGGAGACGGATATGTATAGTCGGTCCTGCCATAAGTGTTTGCAAAATAGATAAATATATTTATAAGTGTGTGTGGGTGTATATACATGTATATATATATACATATATATATATGTATATACATATACATATATACATATATATATATATATATATATGGGGGTATGTGTGTATATATATACATATATATATATATGTATATATGTTTTTTATTTTACTTCTATATATAAGTGTGTATGTATGTGTGTGAGTATATAAAGGTGTAAGTATTAGCGTGTGTGACTGTATGTATGAGTGGGTCTCGGTGTGTCCGTGTGGTTAAGGAGGAATAGACGGTCGAGTCTACTCGGTCCGGCAAAAAGTTTGAGCATGACCGACTTTCTTATACGTAGATAGATAGTCAAAGTTGTTATTATGGTGAAAAGATCTCTCGTCTGAAGATTTTTGAAATGTAATTTGTCTGCGTGTTTTTCCTTTTTTATTCTTTTCATGATTGTGTATAGGCGGGTATACTCTTTGCTCACCAGTATATTCCTGAGGAGGAACAGAGTAGGTTCTGAAAAGATTGTCGGATACTAAAACTATGTTTATTTAAACATATATATATATATATATATATATATATATATATATATATATATATATATATTATCTTTATATTCATATTGGGATATAGTGTACTGACTCTAAATGTCAGTGCTATTCATTTAAAGCAATACCTTTCAAGATAAATATTAGCTGCCTGATTGGGCAAACATAATATCATGTTATAAAGTAAAGTAGGTATTGGCTTACGACATGTAGAAAGTCTTGTTGATAATGCTTGACAACTCCTTCTTAAAATTGATATTCTATGTTAATGATATATAGAGGAATTATAAGGTGTTAGATAGGGTCGACTAAGCGAGTAAGAAAGAGCACTGTATCGAAATCTAATTACTTACATCACCAATAAGGCAACTTCACCATATAAGCATATGTGAATTAGACCATCCGATGTTATATTTCAATAAAAGTAATATAGTATTTATTTTTGAACTGAATATGAATTTTACAAACTGACACCTCATATTCGATTGGAGTTTCAATTTAGAAGGCATAATAAACAATCTTAAGAATCCTATATGTATACGTTTTCGAATACGTTTCTATGATGGCAATCTAGTATATTCAATAACTGAATTGATATTTTGTGACCTATAAATTAAGCCATTTATACGATTCCACAGAGATAGGCAGGAACACAACGCGAGGAAGCATCCTCTTACAACCCATTACTTATGTACTTTATGTTGATATAATTACCTGTTAACTAGCTTCTGATCGTGTAATTTATTCCAGCAGTTTAGGGAACGAATACTTACTAAATTATTTATCCGATACAAAATCAAAAAAAATAAAGGGTAGCCAGTAATAGAAATAGTTTATTAAAGAAGTATCATTGAGAGTACGCAGTCAAAATATTCCAAATGTCTCAGACAGTTGGTGCGTAAAGTCATGACAAATGATATAAGACATATTTTATTCGCCTTAGACTCATTCTTAGAATACACTGGCTAAATGGAACTATAATACCATTGTCTGCTAGAATAGGGTATGATTAGACGCATTCTTAGTAATTCCCGCTCCTAATCAACTAAGGTATGACACGGGGAATGCCGACATACTCACCCCCGGGAATTATATAAACTCAACTATAAGTTCCTCCTCAGAAGAAATGTGTTTCCCACCATCCGACTCTCGGTCACATTTTGCTTATAGGAATGCAATCCGATCTCAACTGATTGTAGTACCTATATAGGCGTTAACGATTAAATGATTGCATAGAAATACAAAACATCAACGAATACATTTAAAAAGCTAATATATACATATATATATATATATATATATATATATATATGTGTGTGTGTGTGTGTGTGGGTGTGATCAAATAATATATATACATATATATATATATATATATATATATATATATATATATATATATATATATATATATATATAGATGTATGATCAAATATAAACCAAAAGCAAACTTTTAGTAAATTGGACCTATAGTGAAAAGGTTAAGCTCAATATACGAGATAGAGCAATTATAAAGATAGAAGAAATAAGAGTGCCAAACATGTTCGAATGTCCAAATTTATTTCAAATCTCGATTGTTCAATGCAAGGTGTATTCTGTAATAAACCAGTGCTTATTGTTCTTTCTTTTAGTCAAGGTTTTTCAAAGATCGAAATCTTATCATCAGAGTCGAAATACAGATAGATAAGTTGGCTGTAGAAACAGCCAAATTCAAATATTTGAACAATATTTAAATATTATTAAAAATGGGGTGAAAAAAGTTCGTGTAAAGAGGATATGTTGTTTGCCCAGATGATAATTGTCCGTTGAAGGAGATTTTTGAGAAGAGGAAAAAAAAGATTTTTTTCGTAGGAGCAGTATGGAGAAGATGTCCAAAAAGAAATAATTCCAAAAGTGCAATGTTGAAATCTAAAACGTAGATGGAGCGCAATTAAATGGAATTGAAGTAAGAAATTGCTACTTCCTGGAAAAAACGAGAGGAATAATTGGACAGATATGCTAGCGAGCAAAAATTAGGATATTCGAACATGCTTATCGCTCTCATTTCTTCTATCTTTATATATATATATATATATATATATATATATATATATATATATATATATATATATATATATATATATATATATATATATATTCCATATGATTTTTCAATGTAATGGGAAATTAAAAACGGGAAAACCAAAACTATCAGTTATGTATTCAGCAACGTTTCCTCTTTATTTCAGGATTATTTGTTTGAGGAAGAAACACATAAGTGCACATACTAGTACACATACTGCTAGTGATTTAAATAATTGTACCTGTGTAGTATTTCTTTAAACCAATCATCCTGAGGAAACTTGAAATGAAAACCAAACGTTGATTCATACATAATTTATATTTTTCTTTTTTTTTAATTTTCACCACACACACACACACACACATATATATATATATATATATATATATATATATATATATATATATATATATATTTATATATATATATATATATATATATATATATATGTGTGTGTATGTATATTTGATTATTTTCCATTTCCGTTGGTTCCGATGAAATTAGTTTCCATATGTATTTAGAATGTTGTACCGTCTTGAACAGTCGGCAATTTTGTACACAGAAACATTGGGCAAACGATGAAATTTCCTGTATTCTACCAATGTCAAGAACCGGAAAATATGTCTGCCGATGTAGCCACCGGAAGTCCGATTAAGATTGAAATTTGTGAATACGCATTGAGGCGTCCACTAATGAGAATTCGGCACTTGAGAACATTCAAACAAAACAAAAAAGCGGAAATAAGTTACGAAAGTTAACAAACTAAGCGAATTAAGCAAATATTTATTTAGTTTCAGTATGTATAGAGATGAGTCCGTGCATATGAATTCATATTAGACTATACTCATATATTTCGATGACAAATGTATATTTTACGCTTATTGCACGTGAATATTATCAGCAGATAAACGAAGAGGCACACAAAGAATTAGGACACACACATATGCATTGTGGTAGAGAACAAGTACATTATGAGGGAAATACATTGGATGGAGTTAGAGAGGAAGATAGGGTAAAGAAGTGGGCATGATATAGGTTGAAAGAGAAAAAAAAGAAGTTGAAGAAGTAGCCATCAAGATTTACATACAGAAATCAAGATACACACAATGTACAAAAAGCAGATACCTGCTTTTAAGAGTGTGTGAGAGATAGAGAGAGAGAGAGAAAGAGAGAGAGAGAGAAAGAAATATAGAGAAAGATAGAGATAAAGAGAGATAAAGAAAGAGAGGTGAAAATCAATATCAAGTATATACTCTTATAAAACTGGAAAAGCGTAGCCACAATATAATATTATTCAGTAGTAATACAAAATATAACGCATTTTCGAAACTGTTACAAACAAGTCTGAATCCTTAACGCGTTGTTTTTTTTTTTAGCTCGTGACATATACTTTCAGGTCAGCTTTCTAATTGAGAATTATCCATTAAAGAACATATTAATAAACGTATTCTGATATGTTCTACTCCATTGCTATAGCATGAACTTTCTATTTGCACTCGCATAAAACGAGTTCGTGGATATATATTTATGTTTAATTGGACAACTGAATAATGTGAGAGATCTGAACATTATTAGTTCCAAACGGAGCATTGTTCTAAATTAAAATTATTACGCTTTTGTTTACTTAGAACTGTATACTCTTCATGAACGCATGAAATTAAGCTTTTTAGAATTTTTTGAAATATTAAAAAAAATGTTGTTGTTGTTTTCCCATAAAGTATTGCGACGTCGTCGGGGAGTCAGACAGCTATTCAAACTGCCTTAACTTTTTTCTCTTGAAAGAACCTGGTAAATCCTCTCAAAGGTGGATACAGCACCTGATGTTTCTAAATGGTCACTCACAACGTTGCTTAACTTCGGTGATCTTACAGGAACAGGTGTATCAACGTGATTACACTGTATATCTTATAAGTAGCTACATTTAAATAACTGCAAGTTGAAAACTATTACTTCGTTTGGGGTTAAATTGTGTAACATTACATTTGTAACTAAGTACTGTTTAAAAATCATATTGATTTATTTTTATGGCGCCATCTATATGTCAAAACCGGTACTTGCGGAGTTAAGAGTCAAGTCAGTGTGTATGTGGGAAGAGGCAACATTATCACTTTGATGTAGATTTATATATATATATAGACAGACAACATATAAATAAATATATATATATAAATATATATATATATATATATATATATATATATAAAGAGAGAGAGAGAGAGATAGAGAGAGAGAGAGGGAAGGGTAGTTTGCTTGAAACATTGCTGGGTATTGTAATAGTATGTTTTTAAAAGGTTGTGAGCAATGCAAATTCCGGGTAAGATGTAAGTTGGAAGAAACAAAAACAATAAATCGAATACGAAATATGACTTACTATTTATTTTTTCTTAAAATCTTACATAACAGCAATAGTGTTGTTAGATGTTTGTGTGATGTCCGGATCATTATAATATCATAAATTTAATATTTCGGGAAAAGAAACTTTCCTTTGTCAAAAATTATTCAATCAGAAGAAAATTCTCCGATTTTGCAGATAATCTGACAAAACAAATGGCTGCCAAAAGACAGGACCACAGCAAAAACTGTCCCGCAGGGAATGTAAATTAAATATTTTAAGGTTATGTCATGTATATTATGCGGTGTTCAAAAATAACATGATATTTGTGTAATATTGGTTAAGTGATTGTTTATCGATAGACTGTTAGTTTTAATATATATATATATATATATATATATATATATATGTATACATTTTTTGATATTAAATTTATATTTGTATTTTTTACTTTTTATTTCCAGTGTGTTTTGTCTTCATTTTTATTCTTTCGTATTTTAATAATTTTAATATTAAGTAAAGTAATTAATCTCTCATTTTAAATATTCTAGATTGTCTTATTAAATTTATTGATCATCATATATTCAAGAAGTGATATTTATTGTGAGTTTCGTTTCATTAGTTTATCGATTATATATTATTTATAATTCATGATAGGATAAAGGGGAAGTAACTATATTTGTTATACGAATTAATTTATTTCATTTAATTTATGGATTCGTTCGGTGGATACATATATATATATATATATATATATATATATATATATATATATATATTTTTTTACACTGATGCTCACCAATAATTGAATGGAAAATAATACGACAGGCCAGTACATGTAGAAATTTAAACGACCCGTGTAGATTATGCCTCAATGAAAAATTTGAAATCCTAAATTTTAAAGATCCCCGAAATTTATTAAACTGTAGAAGTGAGATAGCAAACACTGCTTACACAGAAATAAATTTACCTTAAGCTAACGATAAATAAATAAATAAATAAATGATAAATAAACAAATAAGCACAACAACAAAACTAAACAAAAACTTAACAATTTAAAAATTAAAACCTGAAATAGAAATACAAGGAACCACGTGTTAAAATAAATTCACCCATTATGTTGACACAACAAAGGACACAGGATATAGGCAACTTTATAGAAAACAGAACAATAAAACAGGATATAGGTAGTAACACCAACAATACCTTTGTTCGCGGGAAGCCCAACGATTGGCTGAGAGAACAACAAATAATCTGATTGGTTAACTAGCTAGCCGTGTATATAAAAACACCAAGCAAAAATAACTCCGTGCATTTTAGCCTGAAAATCCCCTGGGGATGAAACGCGGGTGTCTCTGTGTAGCTTAATTGCCATAAATATATTTTCATAGCTTACTATATCTCTCTCTCTTCTACCCTCTCTCTCTCTCTCTCTCTCTCTCTCTCTCTCTATATATATATATATATATATATATATATATATATATATGTATATAAAGAACGCTCACTCACATACTGACTCCTCATATTAATCATTGATGTTCTCTTTGAAAAGAAGTTCGACGTTGTCTAGCTGTCTTCATGCTAAGTATACAAGGAGTGTGAGGATTAACTTTGCCCATTAGTCACTATTTACGGTATTGCCTGATGATTTACTTCCATGTCTTTCTAAGGCGTCCAGTATTCTTTTTGCTGCCCAGTCTTAGGTCTCTGCATGTGCTGATATACCTTCTGCTTTTTTTCAACATGTCTCGACGAGCGAATACCGTGTGTTCATATAAGTACATACACTTTTTTTAAATTACCAATATGAGGGTCATCCAAATGACGAACGAATGCCTCATTTTTAAATGTATTCAGGCAAAGTCGACGGGATGGCATAATTTGATTTGGAATAATTGATTTAAAGATTAATAAAGTCGGAATTGCTAACTTTCTGACGTCAGTTGATATCACAAATACATATCATACGATCTAAATGGGTGTGAAAGGTCATAACATCTTCACGAAAATAGCTTGGATGTGGCGAATTATTATATACACCAATTTAAGAATCCCTTAAAATTGAATAAACTCGTTCCGATGAGGCATTTCTTTACTGATGCGGAAAGAACATATGACTGGTAAAATCAAAATAATTGTATTATTAGATGCTCCGTTAATTTTGCACAGTAGACCAACTTGCTTATGTTACCTTTGCTCATCTGTACATCATAAATATATAACGTGTAATGCATGAAAATGAATGCTACAAGATTGCCAGTATTCAACAATCAGACAAGTACTGTGACGATATATTCTCTGCTGAAATCTTCGAATACGGTTTAATGAGGCTATTGAAAGTGCAAGTCAGCATGATACATGGCCGTGCAATCATAGAGAACATATTGGAACAGCGTCTGTATGCACTTCCAAGAGAATATCTTTTTATTATTTTTATTTTTCGAACTACTGGACGTTATTCAAATGACCTAGTATATATATATATATGTTGTTCCAGAAACACTCATTGGAAGTAGAAACATTTTAATTCCGTTCAAAAAGGTTGACAAGTTCAACGTACCTGGCGTGATTACACGGTTTGGTTGTCCAACTGTATATATAGCTATATTGTGTGTATATCGATCGTAATACACTGTAAATGATTCAATGTTACAAATATTCATATATTTACTGTGGAAGCGTTTTATTAAAATATCTACCTGCACAAAACTGTAATTACATTAAATAGATGCAACACTGTTTCTATACGGTGTAGCATATTTCATAGTATATATTGATATGCATGAAATCACATTTGCCGCATTTTACGGGATATTTATCAGTGATGTAATAAAAATACAAACACAACACAATTAAGCTCGTTTGATAATCGATGTGTCAGGCTTTTTTTGTCAAACGTGTTTATTCTTCTGCGTTCTAGAAATAGATAGAAGCAAGAAATTATGTCAGAGTATAATCGAATATAAAGATATAGAATCTGGAACGGACATTGTATGTAAGGCACGGATGGGTCCATGTTCGTCTCACTAGACAAGTAAACAGACCTCGTTGAAATACACACATAATTTGATATGGCGATGAGAGGAGAATTCTAAATATCGTCTTTTACTTGTCAATAGCAATAGGCTTGAAATGGTAAACGAAAATCCTATTTGTTACATCGGATATTAACACCTCCTTTAAAAGTCCAAAACTGATTCGCATGATCGGTTGTATTTAAAAATATTATGTCATATTTTCTATTATGTGTTTTTGGTAACCGGACATTCTATTTAAGGACAATATTTAACACATAGTTATTCCTCTTATATGTTTTCAAAATTAGTAACACAATAGTTACGGAGGGAGTTTATGTATTTATATGATGATGAAAGAAACATATCGAATGCATCTATGTGATTTGATTTTGCTGAACATGAAACAAACTGAAATAATAATAATTACTTACATGATAAATATCTTACTCTGGCCACCTAAAGGAGTACTTAAATATTGCACTTTTTTACAAATAGCTTAATGTACGTATTAATTCTTACGCTAAAACTAATAAAACGTGTGATCAATGGTTGCTAATATCCTTCGTATGCTTCACGTGGTATCGTTAATTTTTAAATATGTTTTTATTCTTGTGATCTGTTTATGTTTTTAAACTTAATTACATCGTTCTAAGTGCGGGTTTAAGCTTAAAAATATTAAAAGTGCCTGTAAAATTGGGTTACTAATTCAAAATCCTAACAGATTAATTGTGGGTTTTTGATGTACCAATTCAGTTTAAAATGTATAGAACCTGTTATAACAGCCAAGATGTTGATAACACCACACTTGTGTTTACATATAACTATACAATTAATAACTGAGTTGACATGTTGCAATACCCAACCGCTTGATTTGCCGGAGGCAAACCCAAGAATAACACTTCCCAGCATCAGAAAAGGTGTCATACGAATAAATTAGATAAATATACCTGTAAGAAAACTCATGATTCGCATGTTATCAGTAATAATACAACATTAATTAGACGTACTATATTGAGATACAGAGATAACTCGACAATAAATATCACAATACGAGCCACCTAAATCAGGTAAACCGCAACACAGTTTTTTCTGATGACATTACTAGCGCGTTTTACCATGCGTAAAGGGTAAATCTTTCTATTTGCAAATCATTGTAATCAATACTATGCTATGCCTTATTAGAAGTATCAGGACTCAAAATAAATTAATGTATACCTATTGGCAAATAAAGCAGTCAGAAACAGCGATGGTGATACTTTAAACTGGTATATCTAAGCTAAATACCACTATTGTAGTTATTATGTTTCTATTTTCTTTGATGAGTCTTGATAATTTGTATAATTTTAAGTATTCGGACTACTGTTTTCATTTTGAGTGTTTTTCTCACAAGCGTTTTTTCCAATGTAATCTCTGGTCTTTATCGGATGTATCTTGTCCAACGCAGGAATATTTCTGTCGAACGCGGAAATCTTTCTGTCGAACTCGGGAATCTGTACGAAATTTAGAACGGAACCTTTACCTTAATTTACCGTGGTAGTATGCGGTCGCCCCGTAAGCCATGACCGGGTACACGTCTTCAGTAATTCACAATACCTCGTCTGGTCCGCACTGAGGATTGGAGATTCAACTTTCAGAAGGCTGCACTAAGAACTACATTTTACTTAGTACTTCATCCGTTACGCCACAGGTAAATTACTTGTAAATTACTTGTAAATTACTTGTAAATTACTTGTAAATTACTGAAGACTTCTACCTGGCTATGTCTAACGGAACTAGAGCATGCTACCCCCATGGATTAAATAGAGGTTTCCGTTCAGAATTCCGTTCAGATACCCGGGTTTGACAGAAATATTCTCGAGTTAGGCACTACACACCGTAATAAACGCAGAGGTGTTATCGGCCGAAATGTTGTAAGAATGAAACTCAACATCATAACATAGCATAAATACTTCACACGATTCACACCGTAATTATTCTGCCACACTTTAAACTGCAATTACTAGGTAAACCATTACTATTACATAGGCTAATATATTAAACGTATGTTAATACATTCAACTATGCTAGATGGGCATACTAATGCAATATTAGTATGAAATATGAATCCTCTAGGATGTTTTGAAACAGATACTAAGGCATTGTGTTTACATTTAACTTAAAGATTTCAGGATGTAAGTATGGTACGGTGGCTAAGGTGCTAACAACGCGGTTTGAGGACCTGGGTGTGCTGCGATCGAATCCAGTTCGTTCCACATATACATTTAAACCTAACATTGTGTCTAACCGCCTTTAAATAAAATACTCCTCTACTAAATTGTGTATGGTATAGTAATAATACTTTACAAATATGATTTCTTTTCATAGGTTTTGCAGCACAAGATAAGGTTAGCTTTTAGAGTATGACTACTTCCATATTCATAAAAATATACTGAACCCAAACGTGGGCAATACCATAGATACACTATTACATTTGGTAAGTGGTATACACTGAACCCAAAAAGGGTCAATACTATAGATAAAGCAGATGCGTGTAATAATACAGTATAACATTTGGTAAGTGACATATGCTAGAGAGAGGAGCGTGGGCAGGGAAATGAGGGTCATTGGGAGAGGTGGATAAAGTGTGCTAGACAAATTTTCTTTAACTTATTCAATGTCGAATATAGTTATCTTCTAAACTGTGATGTTATACTTAATTTATCGAAATATTCATTGATACTGTAACTATTTTACATATTAATATTTTTTATGTTAATATACTTTTGTGTGAGAGTGGGTTGTAAATAATTTGTATTTAAATCATAAATCATATGTAGCACATACATTAAAGATTAGGATTAGGATTCACTGTCGGTGGGAACTTTCAGAATTAAAAAAAACTGTTATAAACAGTGAAGTAACACTGATAATTACATGTGCACACTCGTTGTAACTAGACACTACTACTACTAATGCTACTACTAATACTACTACTACTACTACTACTATTATTACTACTACTAATAATAATAACTATGGCATCTTTAAAATACACATACACATATATGGATGGGCATCAATAAATGGTCGAAAAAATTGAAGGGAAATAGAAACAGCGTTTCATTCTAAAGAAAGCCAACGTATGTTGAAATAGACAAATTAATAGTTGACTGATTCTGCGATATGGAACATCAAAGTGAATTTGTTTTCAGGAAAGACGTACCGTGTTGGAAATCTGGGGAGCCAGTTTGCCTCCAGAGAACATTACGTGTTATTAAAATTGAGTAATCAATGATAATGACTCAGGAAATTATTCTAGCCGACTAGGATACATATGATAACTCATATCTCATAGCAGATCAACGGCTTTTACGAGCAAGACCTCAATGGTAAACAGCTGTGTAGAAAACTCATAATGATTATCGTCAATGCTCGTAAGAAGATGACAGTCCCGGCTATCAGGAGAGACTGATTTCTGCTTAGAATCAAGGAAACATAAAATACACTTTTCTCAATGACTACTACTACTACTATTACACCAAGAACTACTACTATCACTAATACTACTACTACTGCCACTACTGCTACTGTTATACATGTTACTACTACTACTAATAATAATACTAATGATACTTCAAATGACTAGACTAAAAAGTATGATTACGATATAAAGAAGAAGAACAATGAGAAAAATAAGAAATAGAAGAATAGGAAGATGACGAAGAAGACGAAAAAGAAGAAATGGACGTAGAACAGTAGTAATATTTCTACGCCAACTGAACGATTCTAACCGTCTTCTTGTCGAACCTGCCATGCATACTTAAATTTAAATAGCTAAATAACTTGATTCGCTAACTGTTTTGTTTTATTGTAGCATTAAAATAGCTACATTATTGACCGCTGATAATTCTGAGGTAAATTCTGATTCGTTGAAGCAATGCTGGAGAGAAAATTAACGATGTCGGTTCATGACCGGAATGAACTATTTTGATGCAAGAAACGCCGGTCGATTGCTCGATTCTTCGAAATTATGAGAAGAAAACAATGCGTTTATTTCAAGAGAAAATACGCCACGCAAGAGGAAGCTTACATAAAATGTGAATGTGTTTTGGTAATCTATCTAATAATTGAATATGCATTTCACCTGTCCTTATCATTGCGTTGTAGTATAGCGTTGAAAACTACAAGATTAAATCGCATCAACTTTAAGAAAAGAAACACTTCGAATGATAGTTGTATCATGTGAATTATGCACATACACCAAAATCAATGTTTAAAGGCTTAACACATAGATTGTATGACTAATACAAATTAATTCGTATGTGTTACAAATAATAACCTTCAAATGACACGTGCCAACATTGAATGGTATTATTAGTACACACATTACAGTTATTAATGTGCAGATACTTTTGATAATTTAAAATAAAATGGATGAATCGAAAGTTCATGTCTTTATAAATCATTACGATAGTAGCGTTCACATCAAGCCATTGGTTAATTATATTAGTCATATTTTTAAGAAAATACATTAATAATATGTTATATTCTTGAATCAATGAATAACATATGAGTTATAGGTAAAGGTCGCATAGCCTGGACGCGCACGAGTGTCGTTGCCGACATTGCACACTGCCCATGGCCGCAGCGGCGGTGATTTGTTAAGAATCACCGTGTCTAGGGCACAGTATATGGAAGGTACCATGCCGTGAGTGGGATCGAACCCGGGTCGTCCAGCCCTAAGACAAGTGCTATAACCACTCGTCCACATACCCTCCCTATATGCGTTATGTTTATACTGTGATTAACAAACGTTTTCTCATCGCAAAATTCAACAAAAGTATGTTCTTATTTGCTACTAAAATTAGATTACTGGAACTGAATATGATGAGAAGGTGTAAAAATAGATGTGTGCAGACAAGTAAGATGTGTCATGTATAATTGGTCCCTATTATTTGCACGCATTGAAAGTGAATTTGAATATCGACCGAAATGAATAGGCGAATTGCGAATCAATAAAATGATTTGAAATTAATTTTAACCTTAATAATTTGAGTGGCATGTGCCGAGCTGAAGAGCCAGGATATTAAAGCGTAACGAGAATACATGCAGAAGGACGAGTTAAGAAATATTAAATTTAAAAGGTTGATGAAATAAAATGTCTTTCTTATAGAGAATTTAGAAAGAAATGGGGTGGCTATTTAATAAAAGTTCGAGTCCATAGAAGCAAATAACCTATTACATGTGCACTTTATCTTTACGTATACATATGGTATTATGTATATATATATATATATATATATATATATATATATATATGTATGTATATATATGTATATATATGTATATATATATATATATGAATATATATGTATATGTATATGTATATATATATATATATATATATATATATATATATATATGTAAATATATACTATGGCAATGTATACTTCATTGATACATGTTTGGATACACAACAAGGACCTTCCTGTTTGGTTATTTTTATGAATATTTTCATGATGACGGACTAATGTTCTGTTAAAGAGTAAACATGAACTTTAATATATATTTTAAAAAATGTTTTAATCTAGTTTTTCAATAAATTCACCAGTTGTTGTTTGCATAATTCCTCACGTGTCTGAAGAAGACTCATGGGAGTCGAAAACGTTAGCAGTTTTGGTGAGTTCTTGTTCAAATTCGAAGAGAGCATTAGGTCATTAGTCCGTCAACCACGACTATCTGTTGCCACTACACCATGCATTTTGTAAACGCCTCCTCAATTCACCAGCAGTTACACAAACATAACTGTCCTTCTTTTATTGATAAACTAATTTAGTTTATAACACAAAAATAATATCTCATGCAACAATTTATTTAAAAATGTGAATATTTGAGGCTATCTTTATAACAACCTTACAACCTACAATTAAGCAAAATAACCATGAAACCAGTAACGACATTTTACAAATGTTAATGTAATACTCTTCATTCTATGATTCTTAATTCTGTAGGTTAACTTGCCAACGTCTCTCATTGGTGTACACTGGCTCTTTTTTTTTCTAACCGACTTCACGTGCGAATATTTGGCTGGAAATTATCTTATTCTCTCCAATTGACGAAGAATCAAACACGCTCATGATACATATGGAACATATATGGATTGTTTTATATTTGTACACAAAACAGATAATTAGACAGTTTTATAAATAAAAAAAACATAATAAGGCAAGATAATACCGTTGTGGTAAATAATGTAAGAATAAATGGTGACATACTGCTGAAATACACACACAATATATATATATACATATATATATATATATATATATATATATATATATATATATATATATATATATCAAGAGAGGCAGAAAGAGCGCGAGTCGGTGTGTGTTTATGAGAAATTAATGACATTTTCGATCACAAATAAATGTGAGCACGTATATACACATCATGTATTTAAAAACTATATGTACGTAGCCGTATGCAACGTATATTTTAAAAAAATACACACATATATATATATATATATATATATATATATATATATATATATATATATTAGTACTTCAGGTATCCACATAAAATATTATAAGGAGATATAATTTTTTATGTGTCAGTTTTCAGTATTTACTTCAACAGTGCTCGATACGTAAGTAGAGCTAGGTAGTAAGCAATGAAAATGCATTTAGCCTGACGATTTCCCCAAGGATGAAACACGGGAGCCTCTGTGTAGCTTGATTGTCATATATATCTTCATTGCTGACTATATATATATATATATATATATATATATATATATATATATATATACATGTATTCATTGATATGTACTTTTACTTCTTTTTCACGACCATTGTTAAATAATATTTTTCGATTTTTAGATAAAACAATTTTTTATTCTGCTTATTTCTCTATTTACCGATATTTTTTGTTTATACTCAACTATAGGGATCTTGAGAACAATTTGTGAGTAAACTGCTTTTGTTTGCTGTACAGATGTGTTGATACAATTGGAAGTCCGTTGTGTGATAAATTATGATAAAATACTGTAATAATTAACTTTAAATATATGTACGACCTCTATTTAATGCTTACTGTGGAGCTCG
Organism: Sepiola atlantica; assembly: GCA_963556195.1. Taxonomy (NCBI): domain Eukaryota; kingdom Metazoa; phylum Mollusca; class Cephalopoda; order Sepiida; family Sepiolidae; genus Sepiola; species Sepiola atlantica. The sequence goes on from OY744523.1 coordinate 45,972,549, forward strand.
CTCACTTTATTGAAATTCGATCTCTCCGAGGATCACATTGATCTATATAAATGTAATGTTTATCCATATCATCTCTTAAAGTTCTATTTTACCTGTCAAACATTGAGTACGTACATAAATTAAACACATTAATTGTCACTTCATAAATGTACCAGTTTATTATGCTATCGTATATATTTCTGGTGGGCTATCATTCTTACCAGATTCCAATACAATACTTTATCTTGTATGGTGGAGTATCCAATTAAGTGTTGTCACTTAATGTAACATTTCTTAGGGAATGTGCACGATTCCTCGTATTATCCAGTGTTAAGCTGTGCTGAAGGAATCTTATTAGAGCTACGACAACCATGTTATAATGAATATTTGGTAAGAGTTTACTTGAGGGGGGAAATTGCTATGCCATGTTCTCCTGACAAACTCTTGTACAGCGAGATACAGAACACACAAGGATGGTGTATAGTAGGTTATTCTAACTCACTTGAGAAACCATTTTTTATCGTTTTGTTTTTGGTAGCGATGGAGCATCCTAACGTATGCCAGGTGTTTACCTGATATTTAAAATTTAAGATTGCACTTGCCCCTTTAAGTGCAATTATTAGTATCTATGTTGCACTTGGTTCACCGGGTATATTCGCCGGATAGCTTTTGAAATTATTTTTCTGTAATCCGGTTGCTTCTATAATTACCGGGATGATGGAGAGCTTCGTAAGATTCTACTTTATTTTCATGTCGTATATAATACCTTGGTATTTCATATTCTTTTGCTTTTATGGTCTATTAAAGCAAGCATTATTAGTTACACTGACTTCAACTATGGTTGCTACTCTCTCCCTTTTGTCACATAACATTATGTCAGGTTTAAAAGTTCCGTTTTCTAGATGCGTAGCTGTAAGGATTGCATAGTCACAGTGGACGGTGTATAAATTATATCCAACTGTTATTTATGGTATATGCTCTCAGAATTAGCTGCTACACTGGATATTCAGCTTTTTACATATACCCCAGTGAAGATATTTGCACACTCCGTTGCTTCGCATTGTATCATATTCATCCCCCAGAAATGTCTTACAACTGGATGTCAGGTGGCGTCTACTCTACTTTTGTGTGACAGAACCTGCACTTGTTATTGTTGATGTGACGACTCGTTTTTTAAATGCATTGTACATCAAGCGTTGATCTTGAGCAGCCATTATATTTTTCTTCTGATTATAGTGGAGCAATCCTCTTTTCAGCCAGTCTACAGAGCCTTTCATATCTTTGTATTCTTGGGATAAATTACATAGGAAACACTTAACACATTGTTTGTTAGCGCATTCTTCTAATGTTCTTTTAATGGAATGGTTTGGTGTATTTCTGGCGGCTCTTGTGGACTATTTCCGTGGCAGGATTGTTGTTTGTTTCTGCTTCATTTGTAAGACAGTCATATCCAAAATGTTTGGCGAGTTTTGTGATAAAGGGTGTTCTGCTTGTTCTGGTGTCTTGTTGTTGGCATCTCATCATTAGGTTTGACTTCTGGGAGCTCAACAGATATTGGCCGGTGCTCACAATAGTGGCTGGATGTTAATGGTTACTTATTGTGAGACCAAATCTCCTGTTCCTCTTGGCAAATACAGACAATCTGTATAGTGTGAACTTTTTCTCGTTTTAGTGTCTAGTCTATTAACGCCCTTTTTGTGGCCTATAAATTATTTTCATTTTATGTGTTATGACTGTCATAGCTAATTTGTTAATGACAGGTACTTTGCTTTTGTATGTAAGCTGTGTTTTGCAAATATTTCTAACACGGCGTATTTATTCTCTGCCCATTGTTTCTCTTATCTTGGCATGTTGAACTGAACTGTTTTCTTCTCTGGCAAGGCATTTATATTGTTCCTGTCTTTCAAGGTATTTTATGTCAGTATCTTCATCAAGCTGTATGTATTCCTTTTGGATCTTCTTCCCAGCTCTGAGAGAGCACTAGGCACATTTGCCCAGGTTGAATTTCATTCAAATACATTTGGACAACCTGCAAGAGTTGGCTAAGTCAGCATTTTAACTAGCATACAGTTTGAGATCATCCATGGAGAAAACGTGGCTGACTCTTTTAGTCGGGTCTTGTTCGCTGGCCTAGCTTCAAATTGTAGTCAGTCTGGCTTTTGTTTAGTAATTTACTTACCGGATCATATGTCAGGCAAAACAGTAGAGGAGATACACTGTCTCCTTGGAGGATTCATCTTGGGGTGTTGACCTCAGGGATTGTTATTGTTCCATTAGTGTGACTTAATGTTATTGTTGTTTGTCACATATTTCTATGTACTGTCATAGTTTTCTTGATTACCGGATGGTTTTATATAGTTCAAGTCAGCGCAGCAGCCATCGTATGCCTTTTCATAATCGATCTGCGTCATGCTTAGGTTTCTATGTCTCTTCTTACACTATTCAAGTATGGTCTTATTGATCAACACCTAGTTTGTTTGTGCCTAAATAGTTCCTTCTGCACCCTGTGTTTTTTTTTCTTTTTCCAGGTATGTTCTAGAAGAGAGGTATTCGTAGATATAGTCTGTAACCAGGACAGTAAAGGATGTGTAGGTTGTAGTGAGGCAGCAAATCGTCTGTATTCAGTACTGTTTAGTGCCTCCCCCGTTTTCTGTATAACAGTTATATATCCTTTTACTAGCTATGCTCATGTGGATTTCTTACGTATCAACAGTCTGGTGAAGCAGCTACTATAATGGCTATGCAGTGATGTACGTTTTTATAGCCAGAAATTGGGTATATTGTCAGTGACAAGTGTTCTATAGTTCTGGAATTAGTCTAATTTAGCTTTATCATTCAATACGTTATCTCGGGTTCTGGTATGTTTGGCTTGCTCTAATTATTTCGAGCTATAAATAAAATCAACACATTCTCTAAATTGTTTAGCCCTTTATTCTCAAACAGACGCCTCCAGTATTCTAGCTTCTTATTTTCCACCATTATTTTCATCAAAGTTCGGTAGAATAGTATTGTGCTGTTTTTTTTTAACTTTCTGTTCTGAACTTTCACCTAATGCTTTTTATCCTTTTCTATGATTCCGATGGCAAATTCTAGAATCCTGCCTTCAAGTTCTCTCGCAAGGTTTTCAATTAATTCTACATCATTCTTGTATTTAAATATGAGTCTGCAGATTGTGTTTCTTCAGCCGCCCCCACACTGTAGGAGCAGCAAGGAATTGTTTAATCTCGCACACTTCCTTCCTGCAAAGGTTTAGTGTTTTCAGTTTCAACGGTTGTGTGGTGGCTTGTGCCTTCAACTCACATTGATTTTGGAATTGATAGGATGTTTCTACTGACAATGTAAAGCCTCGCAGTGGATGTTACCGTATTCAACTCAGTCATAGATATGTTGGATAAAACAAATCTTTGAGAAAACGATGTTTATGCGTCTTTAGTATGCTTGGGTCTTGGGCAGTTGAGGTCTCTCTTCCAACCTCATCCTCTGGACCTCCTCAATAATATTACCAAGGTCTTCTTCCAAGGCCAATTGTTTAGTATCTGGTTTCGGTAATTTCTCAGGTGATGGTTGATGTGCAGATTTTACAAGTGGTCTCGGTGGTAGCGGCAAGGAAGGACATAAGTTCAATTGGGAGTCGCTCTGGTACTGCAAATAGACACGCGATGGGAGTGCAAGACCTGTCGGGAGCGACTCGACAAAGGGGGTTCCGGTGTTGAACGCTTTATTTTGGGTTGTAATGGGTCCAGATTGTTTGACAGCTTGCCTCATGTGTTAATGGTAAGTTTGTTCTAGCTGCATCTGTAGTGTGGTGTTTTGGACGATGATTGGACATGTGGGAAGTTTGATGGGGATTTCAAGTGGACATATCGTTTCTTGTTCCCTGATGGGAAGGTAGTCCTTCCGCCTCTCTTATGGAAACATTGTTCATGCGTGTGATCTCATCCCCGTGTATATATGTATGCCCATCTGAGAAACAAGCGATTGTAGGCGGGAAACCGGTATATATTTTTCTTCATGCAGGGTAGTTGCTTTTATCTTTTCGGGAAGGATTTCACTAGATGTTTTCTCCACTTTTCGAACTTTGAGTAGTGCTAAGAAAACAATTGCACTTTTTTATGCAACAGCCCATGGTTAGCTTTTAAGCCTCTAATATGTGGAGTGGCTGCATATCATGGCGATAAGGTGTAAGGAACTTTGGTGTCCGGGCCTGATCGCTAACCCTGGTTGGCTTCTGTTTTGACCGGAGCATCATTACCAGAGACATGAAGGTTCTCAACAATATCTTTGATCTTCCCGCCTATTTTATGAACGGTTGACGGGCCCTATTTATCCTGGCTGCCGGCCTGCCAGTATTTATTTTAGTTTTTAAGATTTGTATTATTTTCATCATTGCGCACGGCTTCTAATTTATTATTCGAATGTGTCCTCTAATAATAAAGGAAATGCCACCGTCAACTATTCGGAGTGAATGGGTGCTGATTGGCTTGAAGAAACAGCGCATTATTCTTAAGAATATTTGGCTAGAGTTTTCTTCAAATAAGATATATCCTCATCTTAGGATATCTGATAAACCATTGCTCAGAGAGGACAATGACACCCGAAGGTAGTGTCTAGTAGGGATTGGATTTTTTTCTTCTTTTCTTTTCATTTTCCTTCATTTGCTGGGGACGGGGTATTCTCCGAAATGCCATACACTCACCCGCTATTTACAGACTCAAACCGAAAGCTCTGGATAAGGGCTGTTCCTTTGAGTACATTTGTTTGGATTTCTCTTGCACTTGGTTCATGAGGTATACTTGCCAAATACTTTTTTCAAGCAATTCTTTATAGGTCCAGTGGCTCTTATGATAACTGGAATCATGGGGATCTCTTTGAGGTTTCAGTTTCTTTTCATATCATACATTAGCCCTAAATATGTTGTAATTCTCTCCCTTTCAGCTCGGTTTTGTTCTTTTTTATTTTTATTTTCATTCATTAGCTGGAGACGGGGCATTCTTCCAAATCCCATACGATCGCCCGCAGACTCAAACCGAAAGCTCTTTTCAGGATTCTGGTAGTTCCCTTGAGTGCAGTTGTTTGGATTTCACTTGCACTTTGTTCACCAGGTATAATTGCTAAATTCGTTTTAAAGTTCTTCTTCATGAGTCCAGTGGCTCCTATGATAACTGGAATAATGGAGATCTTTTTGAGGTTCAAGTTTTTTTTTCATATCATACATGAGACCCTGCTATTTTGTTACTTCCTCCTTTTCAGCTCTGTTTAGGCCCCTATCATTAAGGACATAGACCTCAACCAAAGTTAACACTCTCTCTTTCTTGTTCCATATTACAGCTGCGTTTTCCAGATAGGTAGCTGTGAGGATTTCAGGGTCATAATGGATGGTGTATGTCTCATTCCCCACAGTTCTCTCGGGTAGATGTTCCCAGTGCCTGCTGCTACATCTGATATTCAGTTTATTACAGATGCTTCAGTGGAGGTATCTGCACACTCCATTATGTCGCGCTGTATAAGAGCCATCTGCCAACATGATTTTGCAACTCGTTATCAGGTGGCTCACACTCTCCACTTCAATGTGGCATAACCTGCACTTGTTTTCCTGACTGAGACCAGCCATCTTTTTAAACGCATTTGTCTTCAGGCCCTGGTCTTGTGCGGCAATTATAAGCCTCTCCTGGTCGAAGTGGCGGGTACCCCTTCTTAGCCAGTCCAAGGACCATTCCTTATCAATATAGTCCTTGACTAGTTCATCGAGGAAGTATGTGGCATGTTTCTGTCCTGACCACTCATCAATGCACCTGTTCTTAAAAATCTGGGTGTATCTCTTCCGGCTCTTTTGAGCTATCTCTGTGGCAGGATTGTTTGGTGTTTCTGCCTCATCTATATTACAGCCCTGTCCAAAATGCTTGTCCAACTTTGTGATTGAATTGTTTATGGCTCTTGACTCTTGATGTTCACGTACCATTGCTATGCTGGGGTTTAAGGAGCTGCTTAGGTACTTTTGGGCAAGTACAGTCTTGGCAGACACTGATTTCTATAGCTGAACCTATTGAGGGTTAACATTTTTCGTGTATTTACATCTAGCCTGTTGATGTTTTGTTGAGGCCAATCAATTATGCCAAAGCTGTACGTAATTACTGGCATGACAAGTTGGTTAATGGCAGTTATTGTATTTTTATTTGCAAGCTGTGTTTTGCAGATCTATATCTCACGGCGTACACACTCTCCAATTGTCTCTCCCATCCTGGCATGTTGGATAGTGTCATTTCCCTCAATGCCAAGGTATTTATAGGACTCCTGCTCTTCGAGATCTCGTATGTCATTTTCTCTCATCTATTGTCTGTATGAATCCTTTTTCAGCCCTGAGGGTGCACTTGGCGCATTTGTCCAAGCCAAATCTCATTCCGATGTATTTGGAGAAGGTGTGCACAACCTGCATGTCGGTATGTGTGTGCGTGTGTTTCTTTAAAACGATGGGTGTGCTGGTGTGTGTATTTACATACTTTTGAAGGTCTGTGATTTCGTATATTACTCTTTTTTCTAGTGACCGACTGTATAGTAAATTTTGATAACAATCTATATTTCATGGTTTCTATCAGAAATGGTCAAATCTGCATCTATATTTCACCGTCACTTTTACGAATCCAGCAATGGCGCCTGCATTTCTGCCCATTCTCCATCATTAAATAGATTGCCAATTCATAGAACGTAATTACCATCTTCATTCAAAATCATTCAAGATTATTATTTTTTTATTTCGAGCTAAAGTAACAAAGAGCACATTTTAGTCTTGCTCACGTGGTGGGCTTTTACGACGTTATTTAAGCAACTTAATTAGTATGCTTAATTGGATCATATCTGGCAATCCTAAGGGCTAGTTAAAAAAGTGTTATTAGATTCTATGCAATAATTATGCAGTCTATACAAATGAAGTGTTATTAATATCATTGTAGTAGTAGTGGTAGGAGGAGGAGGGGGAGGAGGGGGAGTAGCAGTACCAGTAACATTGGTATTCGTCATATTTCTAATTTGCGTCAACCTCATAGGAGCTATCCTTTTATTTACTTATTAGTTTTGCCTTTTTGGACATTTTCCGATTCTGATTAAAATGATACCACATAAAACATTTACACTAGTGCTAAGCAATGTATTCACATATTAAACCATGCAGAAATATTTGACTGATATTTTCCTAAATGTTTTCTTGATGGATTAGCATTAATTATGATATTCTGAATATCATCAGAATATAGCCTTCATTTTTCTGCATAAAATATATCATGCAATTTGATAAGTAGCATTTAAGATTAGATAGGATTGTTAGTGAGATTACAATGATAATAACAATAATCATAATTATTATATTAGTATTCATCATATTCCATATGGAACACAAACACAATTTAATGTTTTTTACATCTAATTTAGTAGAAATAAACCTAATCGATGCAGGAAAATGATTAAGAATAGTCGCTGGATTAGTGAACAAAGTGCTAATTGTCGTAGTAAAGTCCGTAGTTTTCGATTTAAATGAGAGTGGTGCACACGTTTCTGCATTTCTTTTAAAAAGTTTCTATTATTATAACTGAACAAGGCAGTGGAAAATACCAAAACAATTATCCTAAATCATAAAATTACTCTTTTCATTGCTAACTGATGTATTTCTTTTAAATATAATCATGGTAGGAAATATTAGCACATTAAATACACATGGGCAATGGTGCGTACTGTCTGCATTATTTTTAAGTAGGATTTTTCGGTTTGCTTTTCTTTTAATGATGTCATATGTAATGTGCGATGGCTTACACCAAATCTCGGTATAGATGCGCACTTCTTCTAATATATTATAATGTATTAGAGCTGATATCCATTGCATGTTCTCCTGGTTCGCTTTGACATATTACTTGATATCTAGTATTTACCAAACTTTTTTTAAGAATAAGTTTACAAATAAATCTAAGTTGATAAGTTCTGTATTATTCCTTCAGTTTCAATTAATAATTCAACCAATTCCATAAAACCGTTAACAAGTGGAAATACTCGCCACCTACATACTATTCTGAGTAAAAGTCGTGTGAGAAGTATAATAAAGTAAAAATAACAAACAAAAGATACTCTATATTAGTGCAATAATGCATTAATTGTTGTTGTCTGCTTATATTTAATAACACTACTTTAAATACTACAAACACTATGGCATGTGATGTTCACATTTATTTAACAGTAGTATTGGTTAAGGTTTTATTAACACCTAAATATTAGAACCTACCGGTATAATGATAATATATAGATTATTGAAGATTCCATCCAAGTAATATCTTACGGAACGAACACAATTTCGACACGTGGCTTAACTTAACTGTTGATTTCGACATCACAAATTTACATGTTTTTCAAGACTCACTAGAAGAAGGTCAATATTACATCTGGCCAAGAATTGTGAGAATAACATCAAATATGAGAAGACTTGTCTGAGTAATCCGAATAATACTATGATCTCCTAGGTTGATAATTTTTTCATCAGCAATAATATTGCACTCTATTTAAAATTGGGCATGATCCTTTCGTCGCCATCAGTTTTTAACACAACTCATTGATTTAATGTAGGAGCAGTAATAAACATATCGACAGAGTTCGTACAAAATAATGAATTGTACTCACGAATAATTGATTTTTATATGTTTTTCTTTAGTGTATTATTGAGACTGACATCATTAAAATGGATCTCTCTCTCTATCCCTCTATGTATATATATATATATGTATATATATATATATATATATATATATATATATATGTATATATACATACACATATATCCATATATATATATATATATATATATATATATATATATAAAAGATTTCACAATACTGGTCACTTCTGATGATAGAATGTTATTCCGAAATTAATAAGGTGAAAGTAAAAAAATAAAAATGATTAATATTGCATTGATGAAGGCTTCTATTTCAATTTTATAATACTGACCCAGCAATGCTCAAAAGGAAGGACCCATATTATATTTATATATATATATATATATATATATATATATATATATATATATATATATATATATATATATATATATATACATTGTTTATTATCTATGTACGCACACGTTTCGTCCTTAAACCGGGACAAATCAGCATAGAGATATGACTATTCACTACCGGTCCCGCAATTCGAAGCCCTGGATTACAAGTGTTTTTCAACTCAAATCCAACGTCGCTAACCGCTAGGCCAATTTTAGAATAGCTGATGAACAATAATAATTTGAACACTTTTTAAAGCGGCTTGAGGTTCAGACTTTCTACTTCTATTAGGGAAGAAATTATGCATTATATATATATATATATATATATATATATATATATATATATATATATATAGAGAGAGAGAGAGAGAGAGAGAGAGAGAGAGAGAGAGATAGAGAGAAAAGAGAGAGACAGAGAGAGAAAAGGAGAGAGAAAGATAGAGAGAGAAAGAGCGTATGGCGGAGAAATAGAAGAGAGATAGAAGGAATAGATACACATAGTTTGCGAGAGAAATGGATAGAGAAACCGAGCACGCTTTGCATGTAATAATGAGTATGTAAACCAAACATCAGCGGTGGGTCTGATATCTTAAACTAATAAAGCTGTTTTTTTTGTATAGAGCGATTATTCTCTGGTACGTTATCAGTTAGATGAATATGTAATAAATCAAGAATTTGACAACCTCCACAATCAATATAGGTATCCTGTTGAAAGATAAACATCTTACTAATTGTAATATCACACAAGATCAGTCAATTTATCGTCGCGGGCTTATTTTCCATAGCGATATATGTGTATACATCAAAAGCCTTAGGCAGTGTCAGGCACACACATTTTTTCTTAATTAGGTTATTAGCTATAGACTATCGAGAAATATACATTCAACAGAAACATATGTTCTCTTTGATAGACTTATTAAGTTAGTTCATTATACGCATACATCTGACGCACATTCTTGCAATGTTGACGTGGTTTAAGACTAATTCTGGGCCAAATCAGTTTAATGATTCTCATGAATGACTTTACATATTAGATTAATAAGTATTTCATAGACATTTTCAGATGACACAACGATCACTGGCAGCCCTTTGAAACTTATTAATGATCAAAATTATTCAGAGTTGCTCTCTCTTTCAACCAGGTGCACGGCATGGAGTAATAAAGTAAAAGTTGTTTAAATACCCTTAAAACTAATCTGTTCACATTTCACTTCAAACTATCCCAATTAAAAATGTATTGCTTAGTCTTGGAAGGCACCCATAATTTGACAAGTTCCGATGTCTGCTTTCACTCCATACCTGAAATGGAAGACTTACATCAAATATGTTGCTAAGATATCCGGAACAAATATTGGTTCATTCATATGTTCCAGAATGTACCTCTTTCCTGACAAGATCCTCTATTTTGTTAAGAGACAAATACGTCCTATGTCCTGACATATCACGGTAGTGTGCACCTCAGATGACCTGCCTTGACATTATCGACTTCTACTTCTACTCTGATATTCACAGTAGGCCATTCGCTTCGTTACATCTACTGCAAAAATGTCTATTTTCCGAGAAGTTGTTGAACCTAACACAAGTTGAAGCATGGTCATTTTAAATCCAATCCTAACAGGTATATGTTGAGACATCGTCTCTAATAATATAATATATTCCGATTCTATCAATCATTATTAATTTATTTGACGTACAATCTTATTCGTGTGTAATCTTGACTAGATCAGTGGTGAGACATTACTATGAGAATATAGTATTTCCTCTTACAGTGAATGATGCTAATGATGTCTTACTTGTAATAAAGCTGTTTAATTTCAAATGTCAGCGTTAACCTAGCTATATTCAGGTACAAAGAAGACATACTTAATACGAGGAACACGCCAATTCTATAATGTATACACGGATATATATATCTTTACAATTGTATTTATTTAAACATAAGTCTAACTTATATTAGAATACACTATGTATGTGTATTAATAAATATATTTTATGAATATAAATCTGTTTAATTAAAAAATATATGTATATATATATATATATATAAATATATATATATATATATATATATAAACCCTGTGTATCGCTTTATTGCAGGTCAATATTTTTTAAATTTTGAAATTGCTATGAAACGCAGAGAAGTGAAATTTGGTACACTGGAAGAGCATAACAAGGTGCTTTATTTCCCTGATTTTTGTGGAATTTGAACAAATATTTTGAAAATTATGCTAATTTTTCTATTTTCTGTTAATTTAAAGTGTGTATCACTTTATTGCAGGTCTCCCAAAATGCCTAGAAAGGGTCGATTGACAGCTAGTGAAAAAGTTGCGTGTTGTTGCAGGCCTTGCAGAAGGTTTATCTCTCGTAGATCTAGCCAAGGAGCTTGGAAGAGATCGAAGAACATTGTCTTCATTCGTTGAAAATCCAAACATCAACCCAAGGAAGGACAAAAACACAAGAAAGTCAGTTTCTGCTCGTGATGTTAGAAAGATTCGCCGTCAACTTATCAAGCAGCCGGGCAGCAACAGTGCTGCTATATTTGACAAGGCTGGAATATCTTCCTTGTCCAGAAAGACACGCTGCAATGTCTTAAACGAAATTGCAAGAAGCATTAAGCCCATAGCAAGACCGGTTTTAAACCAAACTCATAAGGAAAAACGTTTGGCTTGGGCTCAGAAATACATGAAAACCAGCTTTGAAAATGTTCTTTTCACCGATGAGGCCAGAGCAACCCTTGATGGACCAGATGGGTGGGCCAAAGTTTGGAGTCCTCTTGGATTCCCTACCCCTCATCGATTCCGTCGTCAACAGGGAGGTGGAGGTGTCATGTTTTGGGCTGGAATAATCTGCGATGAACTAATTGGACCATTTCGAGTGCCAGAAGGTGTCAAACTGACAAGCCAGTCTTATATTTTATTTTTAAATGAGCATTTGTCACCATGGCTTGATGACCTTCCATTGGCGCGTCACCGCAAATTGATTTTTATGCACGACAATGCGCCATCCCACTCAGCCAAGGCTACGGCATCCTACCTTAAGTCATTAGTCATTAGTGGAGAAAATTTGATGACATGGCCACCTTGTTCTCCAGATATAAATCCAATTGAGCAGCTCTGGTCAATAATAAAGATGAAAGTTTATGAAGGAGGTGTTCAATTTTCGTCGAAGGATGAACTTTGGAGGAAGATTTTGGAAGTTTCCTATAGCATCACATCATCTCAAATCCGCCGATTGACATCATCAGTTGACAAGACGCTATTCAAAGTGATTTTGAAGCATGGGAGTTATGTTGATAAATAAATATTTCCTTAAACAAAATAATGTGAAATTCGTTCTTGTTTTTGGTTAATATTGTTACTGGATATGTTCTTTATTTCATATAAATAGAAATATGAAGTTAGAATATTGTTTTATTACCGAAAATATACATTTTTAGACACTTGCAATAAAGTGATACACACTTAAAATTACCAGAAAATAGAAAAATTAGCATAACTTTCAAAATATTTGTTCAAATTCCACAAAAATCAGGGAAATAAGGCACTTTGTTATGCTCTTCCATTGTACCAAATTTCACTTCTCTGCGTTTCATAGCAATTTCAAAATTAAAAAAATATTGACCTGCAATAAAGCGATACACAGGGTTTATATATTCATACTAAAAAAAAATGAAATTAGAAGTTATATTATTTGGGTTCTAAAATCGTCTAAAACATTCAACACGAAATTATAAGTTACGTTTATTTATTATTTTTCTCTATTCTTATCTGTTTTATTCACTAGTTTTATTATATTCGTTTTTCAGCTTGTACCCTTATGATTGTCTGTTTACTGATTTCCCTTATATACACATAACTATACATGTGCACATATATATATATATATATATATATTTCTATATATATATATATATGCATATATTCATACACTTCATTTTATATATAATTTTGTAAACACACATACACATATATGTTTATATATATGTATATATATATATATATATATATATATGTATATACAATATTTGTAAATAAATAATGAGTATGTATTACCTACATCCATCGATGTTTAGAGCTTACGCAATATTCATTGTAGGGATTTTATTTACGACGGACGGCGGGCGCGAACTCCGATCACAAATCGCCACTGATTCGCAGTCAAGAGTCTTACAAACATACATACATACATATATATATATACATATATATAAATATATATATATATGTGTGTGTGTGTGTATACATACATACATATATATTTCGACTGAAGTAACATGACACAATATATTTATATATATGTACATATATACACATATATATATATATATGTATATAAGTATTCATGATTACCTCTATTCAAGGACGAATACCCAAATAAGGGTTGTGTCGCCATGTTTTATGCAGGCTGCAAGCATGTTGTTAAATGATGGGGTCAACGTAAGGCATGCACACTCTGTCAAAATATCAACACGAGAATGAAAACTGTGGATTACAATATAACGTCTTTTAGAATTCACAGACATTCTGGCGTCAGAAACGTATCGTCAAAAAAATAGTTCCAACTTTACTCTATTCTTAATGCAGTGTTGGAATACTCGCGATTAATGTTCCATTCTTGGTAACGTGCATCGACTAATATTCGTGAAATCGAAACTATTTCAAACAATAACATGAGCTTTTTTGTAACGAAAGTAAAAACATGCTTTCACTGCAGTTTAGGAATTACGAAAAGCATTATGGTTTCAATTGATGACGGGTTAACATAAATGAGTATTGGTTTAAAATGCAAATAAGAATTAGATGTTTCCTATTGTCAAAATTAAAACAAAATAAACAGTTACCAGCTTTGAAAAAGGTGGAACGTCTTGCATGATAGACACCTGATTTTAGTGTAGAACAAGTACTTGTGTTCGTGATTAGATTAGTGTCATGTAGTTAAACTAAATCAACCAAACATACTTTATTACTCTCTGATTCTAAACAAGAAATGTAACTGCATGATAGAAACTAGTGCACTTTGAATGGTTCATGAATCCATAATAGCGTAATTTACAAATTAAAGATTAATCAAACGATACACTAGATCAATATCGTAGTAGTGGTAATATCGATAATAATGATAATACTAGTGACGATTACACTGTACAAAAAATCCATACGTTAACTCAAAATAAGCTTTCTTTTAACTGACACCGTATATTAAAAATAAGGTGACGAATTGCAGCGGAATGCACGATACTCATGGGACACGTCTACACATATGTAGCTAAAATTGCTGAATCAATAAAAAATATACTAGTTAAATATATATATATTTGTCGAATGCTACAATTCATTATAAACACCAATGCAAAACGATTATAATATATATATATCTTGTTTAGTTTAAACTAACTCGAGCAAAACTAATTACCTTTTTCCCTACTATCTTCCAACATGAACTTATCAATATAAAAACAACTCTAGTTTATAATGGCTCCCCAAACAATGTAATGGACTACCAAATTCTACTCTTTAAAAATAATGCCCACGATAATAATGATAATAATAATAATAATAATAATAATAATGAGTCCAATTCTCTACTTAACACAACTATAAAAAAATTTTATCGCTACCAGTTCCATCACAATTATATAATAGATGAACAAGTTCTTAGAAATATAATTAATAAGAACGTATTCCCTATTGATCCACATAAAAATGTAAACGTGATAATTTTCTACGATAAAGTAAAAACCACAAACCTTATTATCAGAAATAATTCTTCCCCCTCGATTAGAGTTTTGGATCAGACACACTTTGTTTATCAGTTTAAATGTCCTTTGGGAGACTGTGTCTCCAAGAACCAATAAAACATCATATACATAGTTTTGACTACCACGATTTTGTCGAGAAAATTGACGATACATTTGTCTGATACTAGCTCCATAACCCAACACTTAACTAACGGCCATTCCTGCACTATCGGAATTCAGAAACACCTTAGTAAGAAATATCAAACTCTTAGAATGTAGTACTAACAAACTAAAAAGTCCATATATTAGAAGCCCTATATATACAAACCAAAAAGCCCTAATTTATAGAATTAACTTTAATATCAGTAATACTATACTAAAATTGCTATAGTTTTTACTATAGTTTCGTACTTATTACATAATTTCCGCCAAAACCTGCTCTAATATTAACACATGGTATGTACCTGATTAACCTCATTCCCCTGAAGATGGACCCGGATGGGTCCGAATATACTTGGGACACAAATCTAAACTATGGAAAATTCATCAGCCAATTACCCTCCAAAACTAACATCCTTCTTCGGACTATTGATAGGATCTACCAAAGGATATCTAGACATGAGTATGTCTCTTATATTCAACAATACTTGCCTGCAAGAGAAGATGCTGCCTATATATATATATATATATATATATATATATATATATATATATATATAAATGAATAAAACGAAATATTTTCATCACTACTATATTATAATCAAAACATGATACTGTAATTTAAATATTTGATCCACTATATTATTTTGAAATATTCTATTTATAGTCAAGCAAACTGACAGATACAATTTTTTGTTTATCTAATTTGAATAATTATATATTTAAACAGTTCAAAATAAATAAATTTTTGCTGTTATTCGATTGTGATTTGATTGCCCTATTTGCTTATGTATGTGAAATAGTTTTGTCAATATTACCAGTAATAAATTAAAGTGATAATGATAATCAATCACAAAAAATCGAAACTATGTGCATTACTTTTCAAAAGGTGTGCCCCTCCGCCTTCACAGAGAATCATTTATTTCGACAAATTATTTATTTCAAATTCCTCGCCGCTTCCTTCACAACAATCGACAACTTTTTAAAACTTAGCTGATTATTTCATTAACCTCATTTTAAAGAGTAGTTTTTTCTCTAAATAGCAGTATATATTATAACTAAACTCTTAAGAACATATCAGTATTTCAGCATTTTATTTTCGTGGTTTTATATTTTCCGTGAAAAATAAATAACAACAAACTTATAGTTTAATGTTTTGTTTTGTCTGTCCAAATTACGAAAACAAAAGATTCCTAGTATGAGTGTAAATTAAAATCCTCTGTTAAATCACTCCACCTTCTACGAAACCAAACAAATCGATTCTACGTTTAAAACGATTACGCATGAACACCCTTAAAAACTTGACAGAAAGATGAAATAACGCGTATTTTAGAATTCAGAGTAGGAATCAGTTTCGTATATACATTTAATTTAAAATTATCCCCTTACTTCCGGACTATTCTAGTGTTTTAGACCAGTAAACTAAATGATTTTATTGCATTCCGATGCGTTTATTTTTTTTGGGGTGGGGGGGCTTTTTTACGTGTGCTTTTGTAGTCTTGCCACGCGGACTGAGGGTTAGTGGTAAAATAGTTTTATCAATGTTCTAAAAATGTTAGAAAAGGCCGGAGATGGGGCACCATTGTACGTTAAATATATATGAAACTAATCGGCAACTCTAAATTCTAAATTATTTTTTAAATTTGTTGTCTTTCCGTTTTCAACAATGTTGACTCTTAACACGTAATCGCCTCAAAAAGTCTGAATTTCATTTTGGGGGAGAGAATTTAGCGGCGGCTCTTTAATCTTGCATATGTTTTTAAATATATATCCCTTTTTTAATTTCAATTATATGCAATAGATTTGTTTAGTTGTGTTTACCTTTCCTGTTAAAATGAAATAAATAAATTATTTTAAATTTGCTGATCAAAAATCTTTTTTTTCAGGCGTAAATACAAATGTTAATTATAAGTTTGGGTATTATTGTAGATTGACACCCTCATCCCCCGTCCCCCTAAATGAAATTCTACTTTTTAGGCGATTATGTGTGAATACCCATGAAACCTTGATAATGATGATGAATATGATGATGATCATGCTCAAGATGATGATCACTAACATTTGTCATGAAAAAGAAAAAAAAGATATTTCTAAATTACAAAAAATATTCTTCTTTTACTATTTACTAATTCTATTTTCTGTCTTTAATAAAAAAGGCGAACAGCACAAAGAAATCATATATGTAAACATCATACGACATACCAAATACTAATATTATTATTATTATTTACTCACTAGGAGTTATCACACTGGGCATCGTAAGTTATCGCCTACTGCTAACAACCTGTGGTATTCCCTGGAGTCTGAGTGACAACAAGTCTCCTCAGACTTCCAGTATGTTCCACTTCTTTTCGTTCATCACCGCTGATGACCTTGTGGTATCGCAACAGCGACCTACCATCGATTTCCCGCTGGGGCCCGAGTGGCAACAAGCTTCCCCAAGGTCCAATAGCTGTCCGCGCTCTTCCCTCCTCGACCCTCTGTTCATACTTTTCGTGGTGTCAGCCTAAGCTTGCGCTACTTTCTCGCGGTTGTATTTCCCCCGGTTCTGTTTTCTTGTGCGTCTATGTGTTTGTTCTCCATTCGTTGCTTATATGGGTTGGTTTCCGCATTTGAGGACATTTCTCAGGATTGTAACTGTTTTGATCATTACTGTCCTTTGTATGGTCTCAGTTATCCCTTTGAATCCTATTTCTCCTAGTCTTTTCTCCATGTTTTTGGGGACTGTTCCTAGTGCTCCTATGATTATTGGTGTGATACTGACTTTCTTCATGTTCCATATCCCTTTTCGTTCTCTGGCAAGTTCAGTATATTTGCTTCTTTTTTCCGTCTCTTTGAGCTTCACTCTGTGGTCAGCTGGAACGGCAAAGTCTACGATTTTGCAGGATTTTTCTTTCTTGTTGATTAGTATCATATCCTGTCTCCTTGCTGTTATGGGTTTGTCTGTTTGTACATTCATATCCCATATGATTTTGTGTTTTTCGTTTTCTAGTACAGTTTCTGGTTTGTGTCTGTACCGTTTTTTGGCATATTCAAAATTCAGTTGTTTGCACATTTTCCGGTGTACTTCTTTCCCCACGCTGTCATGTCTGTTCTTGTATTCCTTTTGGGCTAGCTTGCTGCATTCACTTATTATATGATTTATCGTTTCGTCTCTTTGTCCAAATAATCGGCATTTGCTGCTTTCCTGGGTTTTATCTATCTTTGCTTTAATAAAGTTTGTCCTAATCGAATTGTTCTGTGCGGCCGTCAGCAGAGATTCCGTTTCTCTGTTCAAGTGTCCTTTTCTTAGCCATGCCCCGCTATGTTCATTGGTTTCATCGCTTGTGAGTCTTATAAAGCGTCCATGTAGTTGTTTTCCTTCCCACTTTTCCTTTCTTGTCTTTTTGTTTCTGGTTTCAGGGCTTCCAGAGTTGTTTGTTGGGCTGGTGTCTCTTGCTGTGGTGATCAGTCTTTCCGTGTTCTGGGTTACATATTTCTCCAGCTCTTTTTTGGTGTCTTCCACACAGTCTTCTATACTTACCAGCTATCTACCTCCTTCATTTATTTTCATGTAGAGTCTGTCCGTATCGTCTTTTGGGTGCAATGCATTGTGCATAGTCATTAGTTTTCTAGTCTCTGGTCAAGGTGCCTGAGTTTTTCTTTGGTCCAGCCTATGAATGGTCCAGAGTATCTCATTAGTGATACAGCTTATGTGTGTATCCCTTTTACTACGTTTCTGCTATATAGTTTAGTTTCTAAGAGTTTCCTTGTTCTTCGTAGATATTCTTTTCCAATCTTCTCTTTCATTTCTGTATATTTGATTGTGTCTGCTTCCAGAACTCCCAGGTATTTATAACTTTTTTGTTCTCCTAGCGCCCTAATCTCCTCTCGGTTGGGAAGTTCTATACCTTCTGTCTTCTCCAGTTTTCCTCTTTTAATCTCTAGTAGTGCACATTTTTCTATTCCAAACTCCATTTGGATATACTGGCTGAATATCCTGGTTGTATTTATCAGCTTTTCCAGTTCTTTTTTGTTTTTTGCAAACAGTTTAAGGTCATCCATGTACATCAGGTGGTTTATTCTTTGTCCTGTATCCGTAAACCTGTATCTGGCATCACACCTTCTGAGTGTGTAGTTGAGTTGCATCATGGCTATTATAAACAATAGTGGTGATAGAGAGTCTCCTTGAAAAATGCCTCTCTGTATTTTTATCTCAGATAGGTGTTGTCCTCCGGCTGTCACTTTTTGCCTCCATGTTTCCATCGCTTTCTGGATGAGATTAATACTCCTGTCTGGTATCTTGTATATTTTTAAGCATTCAATTATCCACGTTTGGGGGATTATGTCGTAGGTTTTCTTGTAGTCAATCCATGCCATGGTTATGTTCTTTTGTCTGCTCTTTACCTCCTTCAGGGTATTTTGATCAATGTATAATTGATCATGTGTCCCTCTTTGTCCTTTCCGGCATACTTTTTGTTCCTCGGGGAGCAGTCAACGTTTGTCCAGGGATTGGTAGATTTGTTCTCCTAGTTGTACTGTGAGAATTTTCCACATTATTGGTAGACATGTTATCGGAAAGTTCATATGCAAAGAGTTACATTAATTCTTAAACCATCGGTCGTTCCCTTTTTGGGGTCTTTTTGTATTAATGTTGTTCTTCCTTCAGTCATCTATTCTGGTACGTCTGTTTTGCGGATACATCCACTCAGTTTCTGCGCTAGTCTTTTGTCAGGGTCGTTAATTTTTAAAACCAGTAAGCATGTATTCCATCGTGGCTTGGTGCGATCCAGTTTGCCATTTTTCTTAGGGTTTTCTTGATTGTTTCTTTGTTGATTTCTGTTTCGGTTCCTTGTTCGATTTCCTGAAGTTCATCTTTCATGTTTTTCAACCATTGGGCCTTCTTGTTGTGCTTTTTTGGTTCTTCCCATATCTTGCTCCAGAATTGTTTTGTTTCTGTTGGGTTCGGTTGCTTTGTTGTTGTTTTTTTCTACATTTACGTTTTTGTAAAACTGGCTTTCATTATTTTCAAAGGTTCTGTTCTGTTTGCTCTGTTCTGATTTGTACCTGTATCGTCTCAGTCTTCCTTCTATTGCTGATATCTTTTGTTTTATTACTTCATGTTTCCCATTTTGTTTTTCCTTGCGTTTCTGATTTTTGCTTCTTAATCGTTTCATGTCCTCCTTCCTTCTGTTCACGGTTTTAGCTTCTTTCTGAAGTTTGGTTATCTGGGTTTCCAGTCTGATTTCTCATCCAGGTTTTGTCGGTCTTCTCTTTTGTCCATTCTCTTCGTTTCTTAGTTTCATACTTACCGATTTTTCCCCTGAATATATCAGGTTGTTTAGGTCCGTAATAGTTTCTGTTGGGATGTGTGTGAGGAATCTGTTTAGTCTTTCTGTTTCTGCTGGAGTAAACATTATTATTATTATTAGTAGTAGTAGTAGTAGTAGTAGTAGTAGTAGTAGTATTACTACAACTACTACTATTACAAGCATTAATAATAACACTACTACTCTTGGGGATAATTTGTTTCATGTTTTGATTATTAAATACCATTGACTGATGATGTTCTCGCAACAGGCAAACCGCAAAGTGCGTGTGGTCATAGTTTAAACTATTACATATTTTTCATGTGAAAATATATGTTGAGTACACACCAGTTTCCGGCGAGATCTGCCTATAAAAGTCTAGTGTAAGCCTCCTATGTTCTTTCTTATCTACGTAACCAAAAAGAACAAACTATTTCCCGAGTACTATAACGTATATAAGCTTGCCATAGAAAAAATAGAGGTAGATGTTATACCTAGTGTTTACTAAATGTTCACGTTCGTTGACAAATAATATATTAACTTACAATTTCATTATTATATCAAATCAGAATTCACAATTGTCTGACTAATCTAAGTCTATGGCAAATAATTTAATTGGATGAGAAAAAAAAACAAAAAAATAATTTATTTCAGGATATAGAAAATAGTTCATACGCAGTCCATAATTGATTATTCCCTCTTGAAAAAAGAACACCTCGAGTTATGATTTACAAAAATGAAAAAATCAATATAAAGTGCATACAAGCTCGAACGAATTAGTTTTAATGCAACGACTAGTTTGAAGTGAGTCTAAGCTGTTGTCAGAACTATTACATCACTTTTCAAAACGCTTTATGATGTGCACTATAAAAGGCACACTCAAACGACTTCTAATATTATTTTTATCTTGGAAAAGCATTACAAATATACGCATATATATATATATATATATATATATATATATATATATATATACTAGTGATAATAGAATTAACGATGAGTGAAGTATCGTAAAATGATCTATCGCGATAAAGTTGAGTAGAGCAATGAATTTGAAAGGCAGAAAGATTAAATAAAAAGTTGCATAAAATTATATAAAGTTACACGAAATTAATACAACTTTGATTACTTCGAAAGTTCATATGCAAAGAGTTACATAAACCATGGTTTTTCAAAGATAAAACTCTTCTCGTCAAACGAGAAAATTTGGTAATGTGGTATTTATGATAAATATTTATTAACTAGTTCCATTTCACTTTGAAAAATCGAAGAATAAAACTAGAGAGGTAGGGGATGAAGAAATAAGGAAATAAATGGCCAGGGAAGAAAAATTTAGCAGTATTGACTAGCCATTTTTGAAGGCAAAAGGTGGTGCTATGATGCAGGTAGCAAAATAGTAAACAATTGTAGAATTGGAGAAAGTTATTTTACAATTTTTACAGGGTTTCAAGTAAAGGTAGAGGGTTGCAAATGTCTCACTTGGTTCGTATGGATTCGTACTCCGTTATGTGTATAGTTCTGTAGAGTTACAAGTAGAATCGTGGACTGGTATTTTAAATATCCAATTTTGCAACTCCGAGGTGAAGATTGTCTGTTGAACGGCGTTATGTAAAAAAGTTCATATCTGCCTTCAACACCTGGCTATCTGAGCAGAAAGATGTTTCAAACAGTTGTATATATTATCTTGCATAATTCGCTGTAAGTAGGAAGCTTTGCCGACCAAAGAGAAACAGACCTGGATCCAGCGAATTTAAAATGAAATAATGCGTAAAGCTAATGTTTTAAGGGTGTGTGTGAAGGAGCGGGGGTGTTGGGGGGTCGGTAAGGTCTATAAATTCAAGTTTGTATTTGAGTTGTCAGCTAAATATCTACTCGTTATTGAACATTGTTTAAAATATTGGTTCTATGTTCATTTTATTAATATAATATATATATATATATATATATTGATAATTATTGGTCATGTTCACATATATTAATAAAATGAACATAGAACCAATATTTTAAACAATGTACAATAACGAGTAGATATTTTTTATTCAGTCTTTTAAGAGATGTTGGTGAGACGAAACGTGGTTTGATTGCCGTAATGTTGTAATATTATTTATGTAATGTTATATATATATATATATATATATATATATATATATATATATAAATATATATATATATATATATATATATATATATATATACAATTATTAGTCACGTTCACATATATTAATAAAATCGGCATATAACTAATGTTTTACAAAAGTTGTCAATAACGAGTAGATCTGTTCTATTTAGTCTGCTAAGAGATTTGGTAGCGACAAAACGTGGTTTGATTGACGTAATGTTGTCATATTGTGTCTGTAATTTATATATATATATATATATATATATATATATATATATATATATTATACTATTTATAAATAAATGTTAATTATTTATTACCTACAAACATCTATGTTTCATGCTTACGCAATCTTCAGTGCAGGCAGCAAATTTCCGACGGTCGACGGGTGCAAACTCCGATCACAAATCGCAACTGATTCACAGGGAAGAGACATACCAGTTGGCGACCAGAAATTAGCTTTGAATTTAGGAGGAATTTAACACTGTAAATACAAAGTCGACGAGTATTCACAGCAAGTGGCGCCGTGTGATCAGCAACAACAACAATTCGTGTTGGAGCTTGCAAGGAAGCTAAGTAGTACTGCTTGTAATTAAATTCACTCAGAGTGCCCAGCCTTAGAAAAGGGGGTTATATAATAATATTTATAAATACATATTAATTATTTATTACCGACATACATACATACATACATACATATATATATATATATATATATATATATATATATATATATATATATATATATTTATATATATATATATATATATATATTTATATATATACATATATCAATAGCTGTCTGATTTTCTTAATTATCTGTTTTTCTTTGGTGTACTATTGCTAGTTACTTCTGACTCTCTCTCAAGTAATTACGAAATAACTAATAAATGGAGATAACGTAAACTCTCTCTCTCTCTCTCTCTGGATCACAGCGACCTCGTTCAAGTCGGATAATAAATATAGTCAAATAAAAGCGGCTCTTTAAAACAGAAAAATACATTGGTGTACTTGTTAAAAGTTTATTTCAGAGCGAAGATAACAGGCCGAAAAGAATGATGACGACGGGCTTACGGGGGTGGCGAAGACGACTGCCATAGGACCCGACAGCAAATGTGTGCAGGCGAAAAAACGGTGGTACGAAAAGTATCATACAATAGCTGCACGCGGCGACAATAGCGGCGAGACGACAAGGAAGAAAAGAGAGTGCAGAGCAGTGCGAATAGTTCCAGGGCAGTTGAGGTTCGCGGAACCTAGCTACGACATATCGCCCGATTTGAATCAACAGCGAAGTTCTAGCACGACCCAAAGAGTTATTGGGAAGCCAATAACCAGCAATATGACATATATATGTATATCTATCTCTTTCTCAATCTCTCTAGCTCTCTCTCTCTCTCTAGCTCTCTCTCTATATATATATATAGATATATATATATGTATGTATATATATATATATAAATACAAACGCACACATATAAATACATGTATATATATACACACATCTATAAATATATATAATATATGTATACGTTTTAGTACACACCCATACAATAAATTGCAACGAATATGCTACACATTTGAAGTCTTTATATACTATAGGACACATATTGTAATTGCGTTGTTTTCAAATGTTTAAATTTAAAAACTTGAGTGACGCTGTAGATATATATATATGTATATATATATATATATATATATATATATATATATATATATATATATATATTAAAACTTTCTTTTTAAAAGAAATATTATAAAGCCTGATCCAATTAATTTGAAATGAACATTTTAAGTATATATGTTTTTGTCTGTTGTTTGGTCGTCCCACCTCGACAACTCGAATTTGCGCTCTGCTTGTGCTTTTATTCAATGGATTTTGTTTATAATCATGCTTCGTAATTATTTACGCGTGACGATTATTATTGTGTGGTACACAGATACTCCTCGATTTGGCATACACTTTTAGAGATATTAAACGAATATTACTCTGTAATAAGACTTAACATTTTACAGACACATATACATACATGTATATATATATATATATATATATATATATATATATATATATATATATATATATATAATGTATATGATATATTTATGATATATATCATATATAATATATTCATATAATATATATATATATATTTATTTATTGATAACATACTTATCCACGGTCACATGTTTCGCCATTACTGCTGCTCACAAGCGTAGCTGACTATGACTGGGCTTGAGTTTCAGTCACTTGGGCTGTGACAAAGTCCGCTACGACACCTGTCTAAAATAACGTGACAATTTATCCGTTATAAAGTTACATGTTGTTCTTTGTTATTTTAGCGATATAAAACAAATGGTATAGTTCAACGACCATTAGCGTTTGGATTGCATTCGTTATGCATACGCATGAGAGTTTTGTTGTTCCATACTACTTTTAGAGGGTGTGTATATATATATATATATATATATATATATATATATATATATATATATATATATTCACGTGTACTGTCTGCTGAGTTTGACTGAATGGTCTGTGGCAGGTCTAATATGTAAGATATTACTTTTTTTTCTCATATCGTACGCTTTCCAATTTTTTTCTTTTTAATATTACGGTTTTCGCTTTTAAAACTTGCGAGATAATTCACTATTGCCCTTGATAAGAAGCCGGCATCGCTTTGAAACAATTGTCAGGCACTCAAATTATGGTTATTTATATATATATATATATATATATATATATATATATATATATATATATATATATTATAATATAAAATGAAGTAATAAAATTAGGTGTCAATCAAATTTTATTAGAATTCAAAGTTCATGCAAAGCATCCTTAAGTCCTTAGCTCATGAGTTTTCAAAGATAATTCTTCTCTTCAGAGGACCATTACCGCAGTTATACTACTACAGGCAATACAATTACGCTTTGAAAATATATAAAATTATATACACAAATATATAAAAATACATAACATCAAACATATCAATCCAAAAACATACTTTTGTTGAATCCATACAGTCCATCCAGGTCATATAAGTTGAGAAGCATAATCAGGAAGGACATCACTCCAAGATACAAACAGCAGTCCAAATATGTGAAATTGAAGGGGCCGGCAAAGTTATCCAGTCGCGAAATGTGTCCATATTCAATGTTAATGATAAATAAATCAATCAAAATAATACAAATAGTCCAATCAAAGTTCCGAAATCCCAACATGTGCAACTCTAATCAAATTCAAATTCGTTGTTTAATTAGAAAACCCGCTAAATCCGAATTGAGCAAAATAAGACGGACTCCCATCACATCTATCCAGATGTATATATATATATATATATTGTTTTCCCATGTACCTTTAACGAAACGACCGTAAGAGAATAATAATAGCTTCTTTTGAGCTTAGGTCGTAAGCATCCAGTAAATTTAAGTACAATACACCAGCGACAAATAGACAAACGTTCATAACATAATGGCATAGTGTAATATTATACTAACCGCAGCGAAACAAACGTATTCTTAGATGACAAGAAAATGAATCGGGTCGAAGAAACTAGAAATCTACAACTGCATGGTGAGTAATGGGCAATCTATCGTTCTTCCACTATCAAACCTTTATGTCACTTACACTGAAAATAATAAGACAACACTACTTGCCCAACAGTTCGCCTACATCTCCACCTTTGACGTTAAAAAAAACTCCCTCCCTAACTTCCCACTACGGACAGAAACTACGCTTTAGTCTCTGCCCATCAATATTTCATATGTCTTGGATATAAGAAAAAAAACTGTCCACACTTAAAGTGTGTAGACCTTAGAAAATCGCTGCTATGAAATAAAAGAAGCTCTGGTGAGCTTGCCTATTTCCTATCTACACTCGAAACAAAGCCTTGCCAAATCTCGTGTCGGTTCTAACTGCCTTTATGGTACCAGCGTACCAGAATATTTACGAAAGAACTGACACGAACAATCATTGCCCTTAAGCAAAAAATGTTAGCATCATGAATTTATCTAGCGAGTGTACACACCATGTACATACTAAACTATTACTGACCAACAACATGCATTTAAGCACATACGTTTTGCTTTGAATACCCGAACGGTCATGGCTGGACACATATACCATACAGTATGTAAGCCAAGTGAAATTAGAGAGGTAGCGCTTGATATATGCAAACACATGTTCAAAGTCTCGAATGAAGCAGTCACTGGTCGAACATTTAATCAGATCTTTTTTTAGTAGAAAAAAAGACATAGGTCGTCTTCGATGACTGTGCATGTAAACAGGGGTTGATCCTTGAACTTTTGTTATTCCTGTTTGTTTTTATAATCATGTAATTGTGTCCGCAATGGGTATATTGGTGAATGACAGCAGGATTTCTTCTCGGCATGTTGGAAAGACGAACGCACATTTTTCCGACGCAATGGCTGAATCTTTAAAAAATGACTTCAATTATTTAGCAAAAAGCGGCCAGTAATTTATGATTATGTTGAATGCTTCTAAAACAAAG
Organism: Sepiola atlantica; assembly: GCA_963556195.1. Lineage (NCBI taxonomy): Eukaryota > Metazoa > Mollusca > Cephalopoda > Sepiida > Sepiolidae > Sepiola > Sepiola atlantica. The sequence continues at coordinate 45,999,376 of OY744523.1, forward strand.
CTATGTTCACTATTGACATTATAATACACCTTTCTCAACTACAGATGAGCATAGCTAATATAACCCTACCTGGGAATATAACATTAATACTTATTTGCCCTAACATATAACATCAATTAGAACACATTCACCGAATATACTGACTAATCTGCTGCTAAGTAGCTGTGCCATCTATACTGAGTTAAACATTTTCTCTCAACTGCCAGTAGTTTGTTCTCTACAAACGATTATTCGCCTATGAATAGTGTATTGTTTCCACATCTGGGTTAGTGCACTAATCGCTAGACTGTATTTTCTTTACAGGGCCCAAGAAAGAGACCTTAATCAAGTAGGTAAGTTAATGTCTATGAAGCTCAATTATCTGTCGCATCCATGCAATGGTACGTACGTGTACTTTTTTAACAAATACTTCAATCGAATGTGCTCCGACAAACTTGCGTTACATGTGCGCCTTCATTGTAAAGAACCCAAACAGACCCGATAATCAGCTAAATCCCACCCATTCACTGTAGATGCTCTTCGAAGCTGGGAGGCTATCTACTCTAAACGGGGTAGCTTTTAGATTCTCAACCCGTTTCATGTTTTCCCGACTATACAAGCATCCAGAAATGTAAATGTAATGTGAACAAACATCTCGCTGCAAAACTCCCCACTTTGCGTGCACTTATAAATCCGGCCTCTAAATCGCAGAAGCCCTATATTTATCAGGTGCATTACTCTTTGTTTGGAGTTAATATAAGTAAAAAAATAAAATTAAAAAAATAACGGCATCGAATGTTCTGATCGCCGATAGAACAATTCAACAGTCTCAACGGAAACGTCTATAATTCTGAAGCTCACATAATAGACTGAATTGTAAGATTACAAGTTGGACTAATACCACTCGATTTTCTGTAAGTAATTGTTCATATACATTGAGTATGGAAAATCTAAACACGTATGATGAATGGATATTTCAGAGTTACATCTTTGAAGACTAAATGTTTCATTTGTCAAAAACAGTATGGTTACGTTGATCCAATGTGTTGGGCGTTCCAAGTTATATGTATATGTTTATGCCATTAGCGAGAGGGTTTATTACCGAACGCCTTAAACGCTACTACCGTGGAATCATGTCGGATGATGTATTGCCTATTTTTGTACCTTACACAATTACACCTTGCTCGTTTACCTGATTATCCGGTCATATTGCACATCTATATGCAGTTATACGCAACTAACTGGTAACTGATTTATTTATATAATCATGTGACACGATTTTAAAGGTACTTTGTATAGCTTAGTATACAGTATGAACGTACACGATCAAACATCTACAATTAATAAGAATTGTTGTCGAGGTTTTTACAAGCTGTGAATCTTTCATTGACCAACCTATTTATACTAATGCCGTCAACTGTTTGTTTGTTGTCAGATATTTGCCTCAGTAGGCATGCTACTGTAAAACCATAAAACAACAAGTTGTAAGGATAACTTTGTTGTGCTCGCGGGGTCGGTGGTTTATGTTGTCCTTTCTAAGAACCATAACGCTATATGTTGACCGTTGCTCGGTTGTGTCGGCTTTAATGACATTCTACCCAGTCACCTCTTTTGATCTGATTCCAACATCAGATAGAATCCACCGAATACATTTACTTTCAAACGGACATTTGATATATACAATGTTTACTCAGCTTACCGACAGCAACTGGCGATATCTGTTTATCCTTTATTTTTATTCGCCAATGTATCTACCCACCCAGAAAGGAAACACGTATAGGCAATGGCATCGTCGGTCTTTGGAATTCAATAGATTATCAGTTTCTCATTGTCATTCATTTCCAAGCTAATAAATTCGAATCATGTAGCTGTTCGTAGGAGAAGTCATTTTGTAGTATACAATTGTTATTCCTTGCAATGGCTACTTGTTATGTTGCCCCCGTTGCCATGTTGGTCAGTTTAAATAGCAAACATCTGAGGTCCCGAATTCGAGTCATATTAGTGTATGTAAGTTTATGTAGGTTTCAATTGAAACACAAATAAAGGAACTGCGTGGATACATGTACAGTTTTACACATGTAGGTAATAGGCTGCACTTTATCTGAGCAATTAGTTTAGGACAGCTACCGCTGTAACTCATGAAAAAGGTATCCTCCTCATGCCCCTACACACACCTAAACATAACCTTCTTTAATTCAGACTTATTTTCAAATAATTCCATATTTACTTGTCTCCTCACTATTGAGTGAAAAATAAGTTATCCGCAACATTCTCTAAGCCCCTTTCTCATAAAATATACACACTGCAAATTAGGATGTTTTCTTATATTTCGATAGATTCATATGGCGCATTTACATTGTAAAGTTAACTCTAAAACTGTAGATTTTAAAATGAATATTTATTAAAACGTAAATTAGTCAAAGTAATAATGTATCATACGTAAAATGACCAGACATAAGTATATACAATAGAGGTATGTGTTATATTTAATTAGAAAAGTCTCGATATATTTAATTCTTTAAATCGTTACCAGCATGCCAAATATTATTAAGCTTGCACTTCTCATGTTATTTGTTTTTTCATGATATCTTAAGAATGCAAGTTCTACATATTAGAATCATCGTCTGACGAATAGTTCAAATAGTATTCCCTTTTTACTAAACACCCTCATTAATTTTGAACGTATTTTAGGTTACAATTAGTAATGTTAAACGATAATTAGATTGATACATACTTTATTTTACAGTTTACTTATTCAGGTTTTTATTTGATATACTATCAATCATATTTCAATCGGTCTTATAAGAGGAAGATATAGTTTAATAACTTACACACATGCAAAACATAGCAGAACAGTGGTCTAAAAAATCCATCTGAATATCTACGTGGCGCAAACTTTTAAGAATTGGGACATTATCGTTCGAATTACAGTGCAATGATATCCAGAATTTATTACAAATCAAGATCGTGATGATGTGAACCTTTTATAGTTTTACTACTGAAATATATATGTGATGTAATACCACATGATTTATTGGTAACAGACACGAAAACAATGGACACAACCAAAATCACACTATTATTATAAAGTGATTAACGCAGGGTCATGATTTAAATCAGTATTAAACCACAACTGATTTTATTTTCTGTTTATATTTGTGCTGTTACTTGTACACTTTTAATAATGCCATGGCCAAGAGGGAATATTTGAGCAAACCTAGCAAAATAAATTATACACACAATTTACACTTTTGTGGCGAAAATAAAATCAGTATTTTTATCTACTTTTGTGTTTATAGTAAACCAATATAAATTCAAAAAGTCGATAAAAAATAGTGATTGATAAATATTAAATTAAGTAAAACCTACAACCATGAATAATACATAATATATATGTTTAAAGAAATAGAATAACGCATAGAGCCCATATAAAACTTAACTACAGTGAACACAATTTAAATGAAAATAAAATAGTAAATGTAACATAACGTAAACTAAAATTTAAATGGAAACTACAACATAGCACAGATAGCGTAAATTCAATAACACACTTATCGATGAACATATCAGTTTAACAAGAAAACTATTAGGCAAAACGTTGATGAAAAATACAATTGACGAAACAGGAACCTGTACATCACGCTAAAAATAGCTCATGTTCATTAATGAGGAATGAAAAATAATTATACGTAAATTGATATATAAATTGTGAATTAATAACACTTTAAATAATAAACTAAAACTATATATCACAAGATAAAATTAACAGACAGATATTTATTTGATAACTAAAAAAGGTCAAGTCAGGTTTTTAAATAAATGTATTAATCTAAATATTGAATTACATTAACATAAAATTATTATAAGCAACGGGTTATTAAGGAAATAAGAACAAATTGTCCGTATCTTGAAAGTAACATATTGCAATAAAAATGTAGTTTTCTAAGTAGTCTGACATGAACTCAACATTTGGGAAAGCAACAATCAAAACGCAATATCTAGGCTGATAATTTACGTGTTGTTTTAACATAAATTGTAATTCTTTGTCGAGAATCTACAATATTACTAAACGAAGCAGGCTTTCACTTCAACCATCGAGTTTACAGTCCTATTCTAGAGAGGTCTAAACACAATATTGATCTTGGTAATCAGCTCGTTGCGCGGTGTACACTTGGTAAATCATAACGGGTGTTCTATACAGAATAGACAGGGAATTTTAATCAGGGGAGTATGTGACACATGTTGGGGGTGGTGAATTAGTGGATGTTTGCTAACAGATATTTCTAGGTTTGAAAGGATGGGTTATATGTAGCTTAATCTTGCTCTATTGCGCGTACACTTTCGTCAGATAACAGAACTGGAAAGGCAACATACTGCTATGTCTCTGTAATATATGAGTGATCAGAGGCTGAGTGCAGGGCATAACATAGAACGAACTATAATATCTGAATCATCATGATTCGCGACTGATTTTAAAAAACCGAGAGCTTAGATACAGTTTAGTGCCCCTTGATACGGTTAAAAGCGTTACATGTAAGCTGGAAAATGCGACGAAAATGTAGGGAAAGTAGAGAGCAGTGAGGAACAGAACCGGCGGTATCTCTATGATAATCTTTATAAAGTTGATATGCCGTGTTTGTAAGTTATTATTATTCAGAATATACGTGACACACTAAAGTTTAAGAATTTTAGGTAAATGTTGACGATATAAAAATGATTAAACCAAATTTAGAGTTTCTTCTTTTTCGTTCTGTTTCTCTCTTGTCATTTCGCCATTGAATCGTCTGCCTTTTCCCCAAACCTTCTATATAATGAACATCAATTTTCATTCACCGATATAATTCCATTTTTTATAGTTATTGTTGCGTATCTACTGAAGTTATACATGGTATTGCATGGGTGTGTGCATCTATATAACACTCAAATGCATCTAAAGATAAAGTACTTATGTCACATTTGGGAATGCCACATCTCAGACACCTTTTTAATCGATGAGAAATTACGAAATCGACTTTACAATCTAGTTGCCGATGATAGTGTTGTTTCTCAAAAGTTAACTGTCCATACATGATTATGTCAATACAAAAAGTTCGACGCAGCTCAACTTATTGTTCCTCTTCGTAAAATATCATCAAAAGATAATACCTATAGCAGCTTCGGATGCTAATAACATGTTTTTTTCCTTGTAATAACTAGTATATTATATACTTTATTTAGATAGTTCTTTCTCAAGACAGTCTTACGTGTGAATCCTATTAATATCAGCTGGCTTTATTACAGACTATATCATGTTTTCTTTCAAATTCAATTAATAACGTACATGCTATTCACAATCTTACTAAAATACATATGGTGTACATTTCATCCATACTTGTAATTCTTATCATAATCTTGCAAATAACCCGCATACAAATCTATATCCAAATATTCCATTCAGCTCAATATATGGTTAGTATTTAGTAAAAGCAGCAGATAATTTAAATAAAGTATCTACTAAGACACTTTTCCAGTAAACAGTTCGATACTACTGTCGGAGTACGTATTTCTTATGGACAGTACTATCCTATTATATATATATATATATATATGTATATATACATATGTATATATATATATATATATATATATATACATATATAGACATACATATATATATATATATGTATGCATATACATATATACATATATAGAGTGACATATACATATATGTACATATATATATATGCATACATATATATACATATATATGTACACACATATATATATATATATGTATATATATACCTATATATACATATATAATCACATATATACACATATATATATATATATACATATATATATATATGCATATATATACACACATACATATATACATATGTATATATACATATGCACATATATACACACATATATACACATATAGATATATATTTATATACACATGTATATATATACATGTGTATATATACATATATACATATATATACATAAATATTCATATATACATACACGCATATATATACATATATATTCAAATATACATATATATATATATGTGTGTATATATATATATATGTGTGTATATATATATATATATATATATATATATATATATATATATACATATATATATACAGAGAGAGACAGAGCGAGAAGGAGATAGATTTAATCAAGCTACGCTAATTAATTCGTGTGTTCGTACTTTCCAAAAGAGAGTTCAGATATAGAAGTTCTGTCGAGCCAAATAACGACGTTATTTCCAATGGTATTACTATCGTTGTAGCACGAAGTAACATACTTACATTGCGTGTATATGTTATCAAAATTAGAGTCGCCTTCATTTACGCATTGGTGAATGGTAGGTGTCACTAGCACATCGACGTAACACAAAATATATTTAAACCCATACGATCAATGCTATCTCTGCATATCTGTACACACATTTCTTACCGCGTATACTTACACACCAACGACAGAAAGTTTACTGACACACATGAGTTATGACATAGTAACACACACGTCCAGCATATCTATATATATACATGCACATTGCTATTAGTATTGTCATAGTTAAAATGAACGTATACATATCTATTTGAATAGCTACCACACACACACACACACACACGTATTAATACATCTTGCAATAATGCAATTGAACTTATACATCTTACATATATTAATTTAATGTTATTAAAAACTAAACAATCGAAATAAATATATTCATTTTGATAACTAATTGTTCACATTTTAACATTTTTCTAAAACCGTTATTTACATAATTAGAATGTTCTTTCTACTGTAGTTAACTGGTGTTTAAAACATTAATTTATAGTCAGACAACTTGATTAGAAACTTCAAACAGCACTTAGTAATTGAATACTTATTATCATGGGAAGGTAATAAACCGAGTAATAATAAGCTAATATACGATTTACTTCCAAAGGTGTACAGTGTTCTATACCATCTATTAAATCAATTCAAATTATCTATCTACTGTTTTAACTTAAGTTAAATAAATTAATTTATATTCAAACTAGCCTATTTGAAATGTTAATCAGTACTACATCATAAGTACTACATTAATCGTCTTAGTAAGCCTATTAATGTAGTACTTATGATGTATACTTACTAGAAATAAACAGGGAACAATTTGTCACCGTTAATATTCTTAATAATTAAAGACCCACACACACCGATTTGTGTAAAGACAATTTTCTATAAAACATATTGTTTGTATTACCAACAGAGGAATATACGCCAAAGCTTATGTTACACAAACTTATAAACCAATTACATGTATAAAAATTACCATAAACACACATAAGACAATTAATTTTAAAATTATAAAATCATTCTGAGCAGCGTACCAATAGTGGGAGTGATACCTATATTAGTATGACAATTTACCAAAGAGCTTATATTTATTTCATCTATTTGTTTAACAATAAGATAAAATCTTGCTTAATTAACTTTTTAAATGGAACTCGATCTTTAAAACGCATGGCACCACTTTATGTGCGAAGCTTGAAATATACTTATTTAAAGTAAAACCAAAAAACTATGGATATATTTCGATTCAGTAAACATCAATATGTATCACTTCGTCAGAAACGTCGCACATGGAGTGTGAGGGCAAACTGCCAAATAAGGGAAGCGAGAGTTACGACGCTGCTGCCGAAAGTAAACGCAAGGTTCATTACCAGACTATAAGATTACATTTAATGTGTATAGTTAAAGTGGTCTATTGATAAGTGATCTTGATACGTAAATTAATTTGAATTAGTTTTATTAGATAGTACGCTTATTAAGGTTTGCTTTATAGTATGTTATGATACATTCAATATGGTGGTAACTATACTATTCAAGGGCGAACTGTTTGAAGTGCTTCATCTAATACATACTAAATATATTGGATCCAGTGGTGTATCGTTATCAAATAACCTAATGGCAGTTACATTTTCATTAAGAGACAGTAAAAAAGAGGGGTTGTGTAGTTGAGGAGTTTTAGTTTTTTTAAGACGCTCCATTTTAGTTCCAATACCTTGTTACATTCCGTTAGACACGATCTGTATTTGCATTTGTTTCTCATCAAAAATAGTAGTATATAATTGGTCGTTCTTGTACCTAGGCTTGAAGTTGGTGCATGGTCGACTTTGTACCATTTGTTCGACTTAGATTGCCATCTTTGAGCACGTTTCTATATATACTATGCTCTAAGTGTAACATTCTTTTAGTAGGGACTACTTTTTTAATATATATATATATATATATATATATATATATATATATATATATATATATATATATATATCCGGGTATTGATAGTTCGAATTGTTCCATCGGCGATAATTATCGACAGTAAACAATACTTTAAGCTACGATAACAGGCCAGCTATTATACATTTTTAATACAGTACATAAAAATAAATTCTGATTTTCTGAGAAAATTCAGTCACACTAATTGAGGGCAGAAAAGATGAAAAGTAATTTTAGAACATCTACTAATCTTCTATTCTAGTTAAAAGGTCAAAGGTTAGTTACGTTTTCATATTGGTTGCCTTGTTGTAATCATAGCTCACCTAGCTACCTTAAACTTAATCTGCTCTTGATAATTTGATAAATTTTTACATTGATTAACAATGCGACATCATTTTTATAATATTTGGTTCTTAGTATTTTAAGATGTAATCCATAATAAATATGTAGTCCATATTGCGTCTTAACCTTTTAATTTCCTTGCTAGGTCTTGATATTTCCAATTCGAAAACCTCATATGAATTGAGCAAATTGCTTGTTTAAATGATTACTCTATTTAAAACGATGTTTTTTTATATTTTCGTTTGGATTTTGTTCGCTTTAAATTCGTTTAACTTCAATCCAAACTACACATTCGCTTTGGTTCGCTTGAGGGAATTTCCTTTAAAATCCTTTCTATTCCTCCCATTGATTCGATCAAAATCTTTTGATCTTTCTACGTGAAAGGCTGAATAGTAGTTTTACTTCGGCTCCAAATCTTCGTTAGCTCCATTAACATCGAATGGAAAAAAAATCTCTTTTCTTGTGGCAATATTGTCAAGATTTTTAGATTCCACAAGAAATCTCTATACAAATATTTTTGTGTCGGTTTGACCTTCTTACTATCACGCGTCAGTTTTAAGAGAAAACATTGTCTTCCCCAGACCAGTTTAAATATGTCGTTTTAATTTAAATACTATTTCAATCAGTAAACAATGTACCTCCCCCGAAGTATAGTTTATTTTCCCTCATGAGTGTTTTTTCTCATTTATGTGGGTGTTTTTTTTGTTTTTGTAGAGCCTAGCGTAAGCATCGTCTGATCAATTATCAAACACGTTGCTCAAAATATCGGTCACGGCCTTAGTACATATTACATTTTGGGATATACATGTCAAAGGTCAGATTATTGTCGCATAGATGGCAAAAGCTTAATTTTTACAACATCGGTTATGTTCATCGTAAAGATTATCTAGTTGGTGAATATGTTAAACAATTAAGTCTCGCATCTCAGGTCATCTTAATCTTGATGTTTCGCCTTGAACACAAACAGTTCCCTCATGGATTAAATGTCGACGAAATTTTATCTTAAGAGTTTACCAAATCCGATGTATGGATTTGAGGTTTTGATAACAATGCATCATTTCAGCTTGTTCAGAAAATAGTTTCTTTTTTAAAGTTATCTACGTTTAAATGGCAACACTCCGGGAATAATACATCAATTAGGGTTCGTAAAATGACTTTAGCTCATCGTTATGAAGCAAATGTATGCAGTTCTCATATTTGGATGCAGCCAGGAATCGTTTAAAAAACAAAGCATTGTCATCCTGTCAGTTTGTTTAAAAAGATTTAGGTTTAAAATATAATTCCAATCGCTAATCTCGCAGACTGAATTGGCGCATGTTAGTTACATTCATCTAAGCGTATTATAAGGTCATACACTCAAGTCTGTCAGGCTAAAGTGTATTTATACTACTATATAATATGTGCCGTGATTGCTTCTGTGGTTTAAAAAAGGTTGTAGGCATACTCATACTACTAATATTACTGCTCCTCCTCCTACTACTAATAGTATAACTACTGTTCTACTACAACTATTACCACTACTACTAATTACAATGAATCTCGATAGCTAATGCCATAAAAGTTGTGTTTTAAATTTAAGCTGATAGAACTTTAGTTTTGCATTTTATTTGGAATACGCTTTTGTAATTAACATATGTTCAATGTATTGCGACATGCGATTGAATTGAAAACATAAATATTTGCAATATCCTGTTTAAAAAATACGGAATGCATCAACATATAAATAAGTCTAATACCTTCTAATACATGTTATTGCCGATTTAAACCACCTGAAAGCGAATATCTTGTTCGTTTAATGAGGACGTGTTGAGCAATAGTTATGTAGATGGAGCCGAGAGTAATCGAAAAAGGGCTGTCAGAGTTGTTAGGACAATACGGACATCATACCAACAATAAGAACAACCAATGGAGATAGTTTTTTTTCATGTATTCAGAGTTCCAATTTCACGGAAAATTCTGTGAAATCACATTAACAGAATAAAGTGTTTTTTTTTAAAGTCATTTGAAACGTGGAATTAACAAGGAGGCTATTTACTCTTTAGCATGAAAAGGATGAAGCATAACTTCACCTATAATTATTTGACCAATTATACAGACTTTTAGATGTTAGGATTAGGTTACTGAAATATAATTTCCTTTCATATTTCCCGCTGACATGTCAAATTATTATTTTAAACGTTTTTCGAAGTATGACACTTAATAAGTTATACTATTATTTTCGTCAAACTGTTAGGCTTATTTTTTGGCTATTTTGTCAAATAGCGAGTCTGGGGTTTAACCAATCTTAATTATGAATGTATTGAGTATCCAATATATATCAGCTATTTTGTAATTTTGAACAAAATATGAAATCGATTACACGGATGCTATAAAGTAGAGGTCGACTATGACGTTTGGATTTTTATGCTTTTGCATTGTGAATTTTGTTGTAGCCCATTTCTTCCCCTGTATAGTAATTGGTATGTTTTAATCATATATAATGTAAGTACTGTGTTAGTAGTATTATCTGACCTGAATTACGAATAGCACACGTATGAAGGTAAATCATGTAATCTATGCGGCTTATCAAAATAGCCTCGGCTTATACTGTGTTTAAATGTTTGTTTCCATAGTCACCTAGCTTTAAATTTGTTTGGTGTGATTGTTTTCCATGCTTTTTCCTATATGTGACCACAGGCATCCTCGACTTATTGCCCCTGTAATCCCGTGACAGGTGAAGTATATTTGCTAAAGATGGTTGCAAAATCGTGTCAGTATATCATTATTTGTGTAATTATTTTTTTCAGATATTGTATATAAAATATGTTGGTAATTACTCAGGAATAACTATAGCGTAAATAAAGTAATTGTTTTATGAAAATAACGGGTCAATCATTTTAACGCAAAGAGATTATACGCCGCATCTTCTAGTGACACATGGGCAAAGGTACAACGCAATTCTAAGCATTTTAGTCGCTTTGATTAGAATGTAGCAGTAAGTGTATTCTGCAGGCTGGTAGTCCTCGCAGTATTACAACAAATGACACCAGGTTAAGTTTTGAGCAGAACCCTGAGAAATAGACACGACAGCATTTCTTTTAAAAATATTATGCACATCTTAAAGGTGTCCTTAGAAGATGCAGTATGGTTAATACCTAAAACCGAAGATTATAAATCTGCGGTCACAATTTTAGATTTACGTTATAATAACTCACATTTTCAGATAAATTCGATGATGTAATACGAAGCATATTTTCATTTGAATGAATTCGTGTTTAATTGCCGATTTTGTGTTCCTGAAAATCCGGCGGCTATTCCCACAAAAGCGGTTATATCCCACAAAGTGCAGACTATGGTGTATAATGACGAAAGAGGATACTATCGGGACTTATTTCTATGAAGGTGAACATGGAAATGGTGTTACTGTTAAAATATCACGCTGTCTGAAAATTATTTAAGGCTTCCTACACCCAAGAATTCAAAATAGGGCATTAAGTATGATTCCAACAGAATTTAAAGAACATAACATACGGCTTGAGAAGTCATGCTGTTGCTAGGACAATCCTTTGGTGACTAGACTATCTATAATTTTGCAATATTAACTAACCTTCACGTTCCCTATAGTTTTCTAGCCCTGCCTTCTTTTCTTTTGGGAGTATCACAAAGTAAGATTGTACATCACTAAACCTTAACCTCTACATAAATTATAAAGCTGATCAGGGACGAAAATCGTAACCGATAGATCCTGTAATCCGTCGTAGATGATGTTCTGCAAATTTGTGAAGTTAAAATCTTAATTATCTGTATGCAAAAGAGCGGTTTATTATAAAGTTATGTTGTAATAGCACGTACCTGCTGGTCTTATTTCGTTCGGGTTCCATTGTTATCCTAATCACATTCACTAATCTGCTTATATGTATGTCGTGTGTTGTATACTTTTAATATATAATTTAGACTTAAGTCTGCCGGATGATAATGATCGGATGTTTCTTATCAACCGCAAACGTTAATATGTCATGTTCATTGCCATGCTAATGTATAGAGCAACGAAATAATCATGCGTATTTTACCTGTGATGCTGTGACAAAAATATTGTTCATTCATCTGATTTATATATATGTATATATATATATATATATATATATATATATATATATACATATATATATATATATACATATATGTATCAGTGCATTATCTCACACAATGCACGTATTAAAGTATATCTCTGTATTTACTTTAAATGGTCAATAATTGCATTCTCTTCAGAAATATGTATATAAATATAAATATATATATATATATATATTTATATATATATATATATATATATATATATACATAATGGATATATTCGAATATATATATATATATATATATATATATGTAAAAATCCATACATTCATATGTATATATATACATACACACATGAATATATATATACATATATATATATATATATATATATATATATATAAATACATATATATAAACATATGTATATATATAAATATCTAAAAAAACACATATATATGTATGTAAATATATATACATACATATATATATATATATATATATATATATGTACATACATATGTAAATATATATATACATATGTAAATATATATATATATATATATATATATATATATATATATATATATATATATATACATTTATAGTAATTCAGGTAGGGTAAAAATCCACAGGGTAGAAATCCAAAGGGAATCAAACCGGGTGTATAAAAGAGTACTCAATAAAAAAAATATAGTACTGTATTGTGAATGATTTTATTCAAACATGTACAAGGTCTGCTACACTGGCATGTCGATGTTATCGATCTACAGCTCTCAAGAGCTGAGGTCTCATCAGGCAGAAAATAATTTTTTGATCTAACCTGGTTGCTGAATTCCAGGTTATATGTATGTGTGTGTGACTGTGTGTGCATATATATATCGAACACAATCTGCCGTTATTTATTTAAACATCTAATTTTATAAATACTGTCTTGCTTTGCTAAACGAATTACATTATTTCACATTTGACAACAGCGAAATAAGGTATTGAACATCATAACACTATGTACACTTTTAAATTAGTGGTAATGGAGCGGTAGTTGGCGTTTATCAACACATACATTTCTTGAAAGAACATAAATAAAGAATAGTTCGCTTTTATCAACACATTCATTTATTGAAGACCATAAATAAAGAAAATACCCCAACAAAATTTCGAACTTTTCACAACCTTTTATTTTCATTAGCGTTAAAACTCCCTTTCGAATTTCATTGAACACTGTCGTAATTTTAAAGGGAAATAAGAGTGTGTCTCAAACAAAATTCACCTTAAATATGTATATGTATCTAACACTCGGACATCAGTATCAATACTAATATAATCTGAGCTTCGTTGTAACATCTATTTTGTTTCAGTGCTTATCTGGAGTGGAATATTGTATGTATTAGAAATAGTGTTATCTTATGAAGTGTATGCTTATTTTTGGTTGACATGTTTGCACATTTGGGAATATGGAAATTCTTCAGCAAACTCCACTTACCTCAATGGTTTATTTCAGAATGTGCAGCTGATATTGTTTCAAGACAGCACCCATTAAAACAATTACGCCGCCATTAGTCAACTGTTCATAGACAGACATCTATAGAGTCAAGCCATGATTGAAAAGTAATGATAGGTGAAGCAAAGAGAAGGTACACAGAGTTAACAAAAAAAACGCATTCAGTCACAGAAATTACGTACCTGCTATTTCTGGAAATGCTACAATAGTGTGGCAAACAATAAGCAATCAGCAATTACTACGTATGGCATCACAATGATGTCGTGTGCAAGGAAACTCATAAGCCAGAACTACTTGCCCAGCGTTTGGCTCAAAACTCAAATTCGAACCGTGCTAACCACTCTTCACTAAATTCCCATTGCGGACCGAGGCCAGAGTTTTAACACCTGGGCATAACCTCATCTCAGGGTAGGTGCATAATAAAAAAAAACATTGACACCTCTAAAGCTTGTGGGGCTGATCTTATACCAGTAATAAAGTAATTCGCTGATGAACTAGCCCCTGTTTCACCAAACACTATAACAAATTACTTGCTGAATCTTGCTTCCCTGATAGCTGGAAAATTGCGTCTATTGTACCAGTCTTTAAGAATTTCGGAGATAGAACTGATCTACAGAAGTATCGCCCCGTCAGTCTACTTCTAAGCTTTGCTAAAATCTTTGTGGGCTCAATCAATTTAGAGATAGTCAGTCACCTAGTTTATGCAAAAACGTTTTCGGACAATCCGTATTGATTTAAAGAAACACGATCTATTGCAGATTGCCAAACGGCTATTTTCGAACGCGTATACAATACACTGGACAAAGCAGCCGAAGCTAGGGCGGTAGCAGTTCATATAGCTGAATCATTTGACAAAGTCTGGCAAAGAAGAAGTTCACTTAAAAATTCACTCATATAGTATTACTAGACGAAGATTTAACATAATTAGATATTTCCTAACTAGAAGAAATATCCATGTTGTCCTCGATGCCCGTTCACTTAAGCCACATAGTATTAATGTACTCCAAGGATCACTCCTGAAATCTTTACTGTTCCTGATTGTCATAAATGACCTCCCTGATTACATTGGGTATGCAATAAGTATATTTGCTGAAGACACTACTCTACTCTCTTAGGATGACCACAAACACTTACACCCTAGTAATCAGTAGCCTCTTACGTGAGCAGTTACGACATGCCTTGTTGAGTGTGAACTATGTTTACTAGTAACAGTGAATATGCTTAAATATATTAATTCAAAATGTAATTGTGTGTCACATTTCAACTATTTAACAATTTGTTCAAAATATGCTCTTGCTGCTGTCTCATCTGCACTAAAATGTCCTTGTGTTGCAGAGTTATCTGAGTGTGTTTTGATGCGATTACTATCAATAATGCATGTAAGTAGTTGTTGTTTAATATTCATGAGTCTTTTTTAGATGAAAGAGTTTCTAGGGTCTAATCGATTTTTTTTGTTGTGTTATTACTTCTAAAGCACATACACCAGTTGTGGGTTATTCAATGCCGAATAAATTTGTCGAATATAATTCTATAGTTAGGATAATAATTAATATTCTTTGAATACCTTACTCTTGTAAGAAATTACTCTTTGAAAAGATTACTTTTTGAAAATACTCACCCACAAGCTTGAATACACTCCTACAATATCACAAGCAGTGTTGTGCTGTTTGAAATTCTCTAAGTAAGGTAATAATTGATATTCCTTTAATACATTGCTTTTAGATTAGAAGAATAAATTGTTGTTAGAGTACCAGAATACGTTGCCCTTTAGATGACAAGAGAATATTGCTTTTAGATGACAATAATACATTGCTATTAGATAACAAGAATACATTGCTATCAAAAGGAAATGTTAACATTGAAAGCAGAAACATCACAAAAAGGAACTCTTCTGAGAAAGTGCAGCTTAATCTTCAGAAAACGACACTCCAAGAAAACATCACTCCAAAAAAAAACATAACTCCCAGAAGAATATTCTTTGAAACATTATTCCTTGGAAACGTTACATTTTCGCATTTCTAATATTCATTGTCTTCAACGTGATCGACCCTCAGATACCGCATTCTAGTGTCTATTTAAAAATAAAATCAAAAATAAAATAAAAGGAAGACATTAGGATTGTATTTAAATAAACATACCCTGATGATGACGATGACGATGATGAACATGAACAACAACCTGAACATGTGCTTACTCGACATAAATACATTACATTTAAATATTATCCCTATCGTGTCTGCAAAATAGTAACACCAATGCAAAAATATTACTTGATGCACCCTGTCAATAACACTCAACATTAAAAAGATGATGCTCTATGGCAAGTTGAATATGTCTGTGAAATCAGTTAATCATTCATCTATAGTGGAAATAAAGCTTTCGTGTTGCCCTCGAAATTGTCAACCGCTTAACTTTTTTCTACTCCTATAGTTATTTTACAACATATATATTTCAGATGAATTGAAATTAATAAGAACTTTTTTTTAAATTTCAATAATTAAGAAAATAAATCTTTTATTTTAGTATTAGATCATTCTCAAATAAAATCTATGTTTTGTTTTAAGATGTAATCAAACATTAGATATATACCATGATAAATGCCAGTATACTCAAATCATAAGCCCTTAATAGTGTTAAGATGAAAATTAACATACACTAAATGTACAAAAGCAAGGAAATTCCCAAATTTTTACACTTGTATCGTCATTAAAGGTATGCTAGCACAACAGGGCTATGCATTTTACTTGTAGGAATGTTTCGTCAGCGCACCTCACACACTTCATCCACTCATGCATAGAGATGTATACTGTACTGATGTGATAATGAAATGGTTTGGTTGATATTGTGTCATCACCTTTAATGACAATAAAAGTGTAAACATTTGGGAATGTCTTTGCTTTTGTACATTTAGTGTATATGAATTTTCATCTTAACCCTATTAAGGGCATATGCAATTTTTCATGGAATGTCACTACTTTTGTAAAGTATATGCCTTCTCATAACTTTTTTATTTGGTAGTTCGACTAATCAAGGTATATGGTAAACTGAAATTAAAATGCCATCAACTAGACACTAGAACCTCTATGTTTGCAAAAATTCTGCTGAATCTATCAAATGTTCGATGAAATATAGAATAAAGTATATGAATACTGGTCATTTTTTAGGTTTTTTGATATTTTCTGGAAAACTAAGGTATATGGTAAACTGAAATTAAAATGCCACTGACTTGACCCTAGAACCTCTATCTCTGCCAAAAATCAGCTGAATCCATCAAATACTTGATTAGATACAGGGTGGCACATACGTACGTACGTACGTACACATATATAACACGATTTCATAATTACACTTTCTGGATCTCTGGATTGCTTTGACTAATGATGCTGAAATTCTACACACTTATAGTCTTATCAAATAAAAATGTTTGCACAGTTTTAACTAATTTGGTTTATTGGTTTTTGAGTTATGATTGATCAATGAAATGAGATTTCCAGCATTGGCCATTCGTGTGGTCTATTAAGGGATAGAGCGGTGTCGCACCTCCCTTGATTAAAAAGCGTGTAAATATCCACTTTTGGGTTGTATAATAATCTTTTAACAAAAATAATTTTCAAACATTCCCCCCCCCCCATAATATCAATATAATTGGGTAAATTCTGTTATATAAAAATAATGAAAATAGCTGTATTATTGTTTTAATTCAAAACTTTGACATACTACAGTTCGACTTTTTTCTCTAGTTTAAATGATTTATTCGCACGTAATTACTTTAATTGGATAGTCAGTTTTAAAAGTTCGGGTAACTCCTGATAAAAAATTGTGTACTTATTATAGTATAAGTATGGCATTAACGAATAAGTGTATGCATTGAGTTCGTTATAATGTCACTGCGATGACTGTATGAGTAACATGCAGTTTATAAGGGTTGTGTATAACAGCAATAATCTGCTATCTGCATAGGATTTTAAAATATTTTAAAAGCATTTTTAATATCAGAATAGACTTTAAGATTAACATGATTGCCTTATTTTCTTGTTATTACTCACTTTATTAATTACGATTTTAGTTTTCTCCAACTATCACAGACAGGAACTTTGGTTAAAACACAAACCTTATTCGATGATGACAACCGACCATTCTGCTGTCTCGAATGGTTCCTAATGATAGGTCGTCTCTCCCGAAATCACTACAATCACCTGTCATGTTTATAGTCCCGAGGCCTCTATGCATCAGGCTACCAACGTTCATTTGTTCATCTGGTTTTCGTTTTGAATGCCCCTATTCTAGACAGACCGTTTTTCTAACTCTTCGATTTTAATCTACCCAGTAATTTAGATGCTGACGCTGTATTTCACTCACTTATTTTCTAGAAGCATTTCAGAATTGCTTTTTTCACCATCCTACGATAGCTAAGAGAGTAATATACGTTTAACTGACTGTGAGTTATGTTAGTATCTATCGAACGAGTATAATAGTAGTTGATCTATCCTTCCAGACAAGTGCATATAACTTACACATCTTAAAGGAAAGTTGACAATTAATATGATAATGTTGAAGGGAGAGACGGGGGAGACACATTGAAATGTTACCTTACATAATTGTAAATTATATCCTTTTGAAATATTTGCTTAGAACAGTTGCCAATTTTTCGGAAAGGAGGTGTTGAGAGTGACGTATTTTCTAATCAGAACACCTCATAATTACGTATCACGCAACTTTAAGGGATAGCGTTTCGTAATTCATATCTATAACTAGTGAATTATATATCAGATAACAATAGACGGGATAAATAAGGCAATAGTATGACCAGTCACACGTGGACAACAAAATTAAGTTATTGGTAAAATAACGCAAATTGAATTTAAAAGAATGATAAAAGGTCCTACGGATGCGGGATCATCATAATATATATATATATATATATATATATATATATATATATATATATATATATATATATATATATATATATATATATATATATATATATATAGTACTTCATTTATCCACATAAAATATTATATATATATATATATATATATATATATATATATATATATAGTACTTCATTTATCCACATAAAATATTATAAGGAGATATAATTTTTTATGTATCAGTTTTCAGCATTTAATTCAACAGTGCTCGATACGTAAGTAGAGCTAGGTAGTAAGCAGTGAAAATATATATGGCAATCAAGCTACACAGAGAGTCCCTTGTTTCATCCACGGGGGGAAATAGTCAGGCTAAATTTAGCCTGACGATTCCTCCCGGTGATGAAACACGGGAGCGTCTGTGTAGCTTGATTGCCATATATATTTTCACTGCTTACTATATATATATATATGTATATATATATATGTATATATATATATATATATATATATATATATATATATATAGAGAGAGAGAGAGAGAGAGAGAGAGAGAGAGAGAGTCTCTTATGCATGTTTGCTTAAACAGTAGCGGCAGCTTCTGTTTATTTAATTTTTGATTCGTTTTTTCGATTTGTCGCACGACCGATTTGGTATTGTTGTCTATGTTGTATTCAACATACCTAGTATCAACCATGCTCGTTATGAGGGGGGGGCGAAGGTATGTTTAAGTGTTTTTGAAGTAGTATTGAAATGTTTTTTAAAAACGTCTTCTTAATACATTCACCAATCTTTTATTTTGCATACTCATTGATCCGCCTGAAGATGACCAAAGTCGGTCGAAAATATTGCAATTTTTTATACAACATAGACGAGAATACACAATGCGACGAATCGAAAAAACGAATAAAAAAATAAATAAACAGAAGCTGTCGCTACTGTTTAACGAAACATGCATAAGAGAACCAATGCTGCCTACTTACATATATATATATATATACATATATATATATATATATATATATATATACATATATATACATATACATATATATATATATATATATGTTTGTAAAAGAAAAAAGGCAATCAACATCTGTAAAAAATTTTTTTCAACAATTATAGATTTTTTTGTAATTTTATCATCTTATATTTTCATAAATATATTATTTTATAACGCGTTTCGAGTGTGGTACGCTCTCATCAGATATGTACACCCATTGGAAGAAATATATTTTGATTTGAAAGAGTGTTATTTCATTTGAGAAAATGTGTTATGGTTTGCCGTTTCTGCGCATGTGTGAGTGTGCTGGTGTGTGTATATATTTTTATAATTTTATAATTTTATAATTTTACATTTTTTATGTATTATTTTTACTTCATTGGGTCAAAGTCGTGCGATTCTTACCTTTATTTTATCGACCCTCTAAATTTATTGAAGTCTTTCGGGTTTTTTTTTGAAATGTATTATTTTAATGGCCTCAACAAAATAATAAATAAATGTTGAAATAACTTTTTACAAATGTTGATAGCCTTACTCCTTTACATATATACGTTTCTATCGTCGAAATTGCACTGATACTGCCCTAACTTATTTTCTATCTATCAATTTATCTATTTATCTATTTATCTATCTATCTATCTATATATCTATCTATCTATCTATATATATATATATATATATATATATATATATATATATATAGAGAGAGAGAGAGAGATGGAGAGAGAGATAGACGGAGAGAGAGAGACGAACATTGTTAAAATAACAAAAGTCATCTGTTTTGTTATACGTTTTATTATTTTTTGCAATATTTCTGATAGTTGGTGTTGGATTAAAATAATATAAAAACAAAGTTCCATAGATTTCAGAGACGTTTTCGATTCTTCTCCGAATCATCTTTAGGTGTCAAAAGTAAATAAACAAAAAAGCTTGAAAAGGAATACTTTTTTTTTAAAGAATGCGGAGAAACGCGCAGTTATAGTTTTTCGAATTGCTCTACGAAAATCCGTTGATATTTTGAATTCAGCGACGGTGAAGTGACATCACATAACGAATTATTGACGTATCTTATTTTTATCTATTTTTACACAAAAAAGACCACCAGAAAAATGAAAATATAAAAAGGGTATAATAAAACAGACTACTTCTGTTATGATAGCAATGTTTGCACAGATGAGAAAAAACATGCTGCCTAAATACACACATACTATACTTATACACTTCCCCCACACACACACATATATATATATATATATATATATATATATATATATATATATATATATATATATAAAGAGGTGTACTAAAAGCGAACTTTTAGGAAAGGTAAAACCTATTGTGAAGAGTATACAGCTCAATATCCAGGATATAGCAGGTAGATATGAAGAAGAATGGAAAGGAATTAGAGGAGCAAAAGCCAAATCAAAATTCAATTCAATTGCTCAGGAAGTATTTTTAATGGCGAATATTTTCCACGTCAATCTTCTCTGAGCCTGCCTGCATCATCGAACGTACCTCTTATTGGACTTTTTACCCTTTTGGATTTTCTATTTTCGCCGTACCTGAAGTTGTGGCTTCTTGGAATTTAACTTTGAAACCTCTTTCATTACACCTCGTGCCTTTAACGACCTACCTATCTACATCTTATTTTCTCTGCTGGACTTTTCGACACCGGACTTTTTAGCAATCGGACATTTGCTTGCATTCGGGCAGAGTTTTGCCCTGCGTTCCTTTCCCTACAACGTTTATTTCATTTTTTCAAATTTTAAAGCTTGGACATTGCCAACTTATCTATCCCAGCGACTTCCTCTGATGATAATATTTTGATTTTTGAAAAGTCTGGCTTAAGGAAAATTTAACTTGAATAAATTGCCTTTTTGCGGATTATACCTTGCTCTGAGCAATTGCATTGAATTTTGATTTGGCTTTTGCTCCTCTAATTCCTTTCCATTCTTCTTCATATATATATATATATATATATATATATATAGTAATGTGTTTTTAAAAGGCTGTGGGCAATGCAAATTCCGGGTAAGATGTAAGCTGGAAGAAACAAAAATAATAAATCGAATACGAAATGGGACTTACTATGTTTATTTTCTTATATAACAGGAAGTGTAGTGTTTTTTTGCCAGATTCTCTGCCCAGACGGAGTTTTTACTCTGGTGTTTATTATTTTTGACGAACAGAAGTTTCTTTTCCCGAGATATGAAATAAATTATTGTATTTTTTCAGAAAGCTATTCCGTCAGTTGTTAATCATTATTCATATGTCAGATGAATTGTATATATTTCATCTACCTAATAAGTTGTTGTTATAAAATAACAAAAGATTAAATGAAAAGTAAAATGTGTACAAAAATCGTTTCGTAATTATTATTTTTTTATAGAATAATATAGTTATACTGTTTTTCTCTTTAAGAAACCCCGTTGCTTTCAGATAAATAATACAAAACTCAAAAGTATAGGCTAATGCGTTTTCTACTAGATATTCACATCAAAATTATACAAATTCAAGTTCGAAACGTACCGACAGTAAGATTTCAGGAAAATACACACTTAAAAGGTGTTCTATTTTCTCATTACATTATATTATATTTTATCGTTGTAATACGTTTTATACTCGATTATATTAAGAAAAAAAAAGATTATAAAATTGAATCATTTCAATTATAATAGTGAATTCATAAATGTTTAACAATTCTTTATTTCTTGTTTACTTTCTCCGTCCTTCATTCAATTTTCTGTTTCATTGTATACATTAAATAAGTCTGTGTCTTATTTTAGAATGAACTAATATTACATTGTTTTATTTTATATGTATACACTTATTTGATATATCTTATGAGCAACCTTTTTTATTCAGTTGTTTCTTGATAATTTGTTATTCAGTATTATTACCCTTTCATAAATGACATCAATTTACGTTTCCACAATTACATTGGGTTTTAACATCAATATATTCGGGTCATGCTTTCCAACATTTCTTATCACCTCACATTTTTTAGAATCATTATACTTTTCGATAAGTGATGCTAAGTTAATAAAAGTTAAAGAATACTATGTTTTTTTTATTGAAATATGTAACTATTTGCCTATCGCCAGGGAGGTTATCAATAATTCGGTAAAATGCTTAAGGTATGGTAATAAATATGTACATACTATAAGTCGCTAAACTAATAACTAATATCTAATACTTACACCTGTTTTCCTCCCGATAGTATTACTTATAGTTTGTGTGAGTCGGGTTCGTGAAACACTTAAAGTTGTTCTATGCGTGAACGGTGTATTGTGGTTGTTTACTTTTGCTTAGTATTGTCCATAGCCATGTTGTTTGATGTAATGTTGAACGTGCTCTTATTTGTAATGCCCTCCCACATTATTTTATCCCGTTGATCTATCCCCCTTGGCTAATACTTCATTGTACTATTGTTATTTATTATCGAATAATTGTCCATTCGAGGGTAGTTTAGATATAATCTAAGAGATACTTCAGATAAGAACTTTATTAACTGAACTTGTGTGGTTGGAATTATAGTCAATGTAAAATAGTGTATTAGTGTATTCATATGCGGTTAATACATATTGCACTGTTAGGTATTTAGTAATGTCGAGAAAATTAACATTATTTTGGTTTATATCTCTGCTGAATCTCAAGTTTAGATTCATAAAGTGTTGACCTATATTTGTGTTTAATAAACATAGAAAAGTGAATCACCCCTACACAGCGCCATTATACGTGTTACCTTACTATAGAGATACTTCAAAATGTAAAGCTCAACCAAGTAAGTTATCTGAGAGAAAATCACAATTGCTACTAATATAACCATTGCTACATATGCAGTGACCATTCGCTTTTGAGGAAATGATAGGGCGAAGCGTGCGGTGGCAAAGATAAGTGTATGAATCGGGTGCATTCATTTTAACCGTAAAAGTATCACTTGCTCTCACAGATGAGATGCGAAGCTTGAAACGACGTTTTCGGTAGTTAAAATAATTTAAGATTCATATATATATATATATATATATATATATATATATTCATTTTTACTTCAGTTGAATTTCTCAGAAATCAAGGGGCCTCTACCTGGGGCTAACACTTAATCCCCATATGAGATACATAGATATTCGAATATTCTATTACATTTCTCTTTTACCTCTCAAACGTTAGGTTAGTGAAGAAGTTAAGAACATTACTTTTAATTTTGATCTCCCCAATTGACCAGTTGATTATGTTATAGTATATCTTTCTTTTGGCCTCTTGATTTTACCGGATTCCAGGACCAAAATCCATTTAGTCTGGCGGAGTATCCAGCTAAGTGTTGTGACTTGAAGTAACAATACTTAGAGAAGGTACCCTATTCCTCGTATGAGCTAATGTCAAGGGGATCTTATTTGGGCTTCGAATACTATGTAATTTTGAATTTTGTTCAGGGATTTCTTGTAGGCGTAAGTATCCTCATGTCAGGTCGTCCTGACAAACCCTTGTACAGAGAGACCAAATACACTTGAGGATAGGGTCTAGTAGGTAATTCAACCCCCCAGTAGGTAATTCAAACTCCCTAGTAAGTAATTCAAACCCCCAGTAGGTAATTAAAACTATATATATATATATATATATATATATATATATATATATATATATATATATATATATAGTAAGGAATGAAAATATATATGGCAATCAAGCTACATGATTGCCATATATATTTTCATGCCTTACTACCTAGCTTTACTTACGTATCGAGCAATGTTGATGTAAATACTGAAAACTAACACATAAATAATTATATCTCCTTATAATATTTTATGTGGATACATGAAGTACTAATATATATATATATATATATGTATATCTATCTATATATATATATATATATATATATATATATATATATATATATGGGTTTGTGTATGTGTGTGTGGGGGGGTGTGTGTGTGCAATAACATCCAGATTCTAGCATTTTTAAAATGCTATACACCTGACGGTGCGCTTTGTCTACACATGGACATGTATATATCGTATTATATATATTGGATTTTTCCTACATACTAATATTAAGATATCGAAAAAAGGTGCCCAGAATAAATCACAAAAAATGAAAAAATTAGAAACAGACATACTGGCATTGTAAAAGACGTTAAAGAGAGAAGGTAATTGATATTTCAATAAATATATACTACTGAGTTTCAAAGATATAAAACACGCTAATAATATGGTAGTATATGTAGATGAAACAGACCATCGAGTAAATTATATTTTGTTTGAAAAAATAAATAAAAGTCTAGTTATTTCGATTGCATGCTCTGGTGTTAAAAAATATCATCACATCGGCTCCCTTCGAAAGTTTTACTTGTAACAAAAATATGTAGGCACACATATATATATATATATATATATATATATATATATATATATATATATAACGATCGTTATTAATTTGCCTTCTTATGTGTCCATCTCGAAAGGGAGCGAGTCAGCTCAGGAAATAAGGCTAGCACGAGCGCAGGCATTACAAATGGACATTTGTGTCGCCTTTCATTTTTATGGAATAGATCTGGAATGGCAATCATATCAGTGGCTTGGAATGGTAACTTGGGAACGGAGTTTTGACTGTTTGGTTTTTATTGGGGGGGGGGTACTTTTCATACTTGTGCCGCCCATCGTGAAAGTGTATTCTCGCTAAATATTACTGTTTCATTGGAGTGCATTTTGGACTAATTTAATTTTTTTTGCTGTTTTTGCTGTTTTGAGACACATTTTGGCTGTTTTACCTACTAGCAACAATGTTGTGAAAACGTGCGAGATATTCTTCTAAGACATTCACTATTTTTTTCCTTTTATCTTTTTACTTTTTATTTTTTATTTATTTTATTTTTCTTAAGTGACCTAAATTAAAGCAACACCACATTGTGTATTGCCGGTGGTTGTAATTCTTATCCAACGCACTTAATTTCCCTGATGATCTGCCAAGCAATTACCTGCTCGGTAGTGAAACACGTTTAGGTACAACCCCTTTAATTTGAAAAATGATAAATAAATAATGTTTGAATAAAAAAAAAATATATTGTTGTGTTCATTGGGCTCCTGACCGGAAGTCTTTGTAAGCTTTCAAAACATAACACATAGATACAGCATCAATGGCGTTGCATACCAACACACTCATTTACACAGAAAGATAGAAAGAGAGGAGGGAGTTGATGAATGTATTTCTTCAAATTATAGCAGACACATAACAACATGGTCTAAACATGTATATATGGCTTCAAATGTGAATAAAATCGATGCTATATAACATATAAGGACTAGTACGCTTTAGGAAACATCAATACATTTATCAAAGAATACAACACATAAAAGATGCTAAAAGGATTAGTTATCTTCATGTATGATCTAACAATGAGACAGTATTTATAAGGGTACTGAAGTCTATTATCACTGGTAGAGCAATTAATAAAACAAAATTAAGTAAGAAGTCAGCTTGAAACCGGCCAACTTTGCCAGGTATGGTAAGAAAATTAAATCACAAGATTAACTAAAGGATAAAGTATATGGTATGATTACCCACAGAGATTGTTACACGTTGTTTCACAAAGTTAAGAAATTTCCCAATAAGTATAAAAGTTGCACTTTTAATGCACTTTTAGAAATTAACTCTACGCGTCCAATATAGATTTCATGATTATAGAACTCAAGGTTAATGCAGCATCAGCGATAGACCCTCTAAATAAAACCATACCTAATGATAAGTGTTATATGTTACGTAGAAGTACATATTAACACTATAAGTGGCTGCTTGAAAATACGAACTCATACAATTCTCTGCTGCCGAGCGATGCATACATTCATTCTCTAAGGGGTTATGTATTTACGTACGACAGGATTAATATTATCTCGATATATGCCGTTAGGGCATATGCCACAGGCAAAGGTAATATCCAAGCACTAATTACCCCAAAAACAGCGGGTACTGGTTGTGTATCATAGAATAATAGTATTACCCTATGAATAAATAAATATATGATGCATTACTAGTTATATATATATATATATATATATATATATATATATATATATATATATATATTGATCAACACTGATGGGATGCCATGATAAAGAAATACTGTTTTGTTTTTAAAATCCCGAAACAGTTTTCTTGGTAAACAACTGACGATCCCTTATATATAAAAACATATATACAAATATATTTATATTAGAGTATATTCTTGGAAGTAAACTAAAATAGTGATTGCAATAGATTGATTGACTTACTAGACTAAAATCTTTCAACAAATTTTTTTTCTCCCAGTTTTGAAGGTTAAAATAACTTCCGAGACTATATATATATATATACACATATATTATATATATGTATATACATATATATATATATATATATATATATATATATATATATATATAGAGAGAGAGAGAGAGAGAGAGCGAGAGAGAGAGAGAGAGAGAGAGAGGGAGAGATATACGTATAATATGATGTTTTATTTATACAAACATTATTGGTTACATATATGCATACATGTTTAAGTTGTATTTTCCAATCGATAGACACATGCTTTTGACCTAAGATAGATTTCATTTTTTTTTTAAACTTTCTCTTCCAGTTTGAGTTTGTAGCCTCTTTATTTGATCTGACAAGTTAAACATGTATGTTCATATGTAACCAAAAATGTTTAATTAAATAAAACGTGTATACAAAAAACAGCATCACTTCTGATTGAGCATTTTTATAAACACTAGAATTTCAATGGATTTACATCTAAAGAAACAAATATAACACATGTGCCATCTATCTCTCTCTCTCTCTCTCTCTCTCTCTCTCTCTCTCTGTATATATATATATATATGTATATATATATTCCTCTTACGTATATTTACTTTAATTCTAGACATTTTATAGAATAACAAGATTAAATGTTTATTTGCATAAAATATTGATTTTTATCCGAATACAAGGACATTATATTCAAATGTTCTGATCGAGAATGTACTTTACCCGTCTCTGGACTAGAATCAAACAAAAGTATGTATGTATATATATATATATATATATATATATATATGTGTGTGTGTGTGTGTGTGTGTGTGTGTGTATATATATGTATATGTATATATATATATATATATATATATAAACACATACACATTAACATATATATAATATATATATATATATATATATATATATATATAATATATATATATATATATATATATATATATATATATATATATATATATATATATTATTACATTCTATGCCGTACTAAAGTCTACAAGACAAGAACATAATTTAATAATTATGCATATTTCAACTGAAAAGATTCCATTGCAAGGTGATTGTAAGAAAGTTTTGTGTGTGGCTTCTTTCGAACTTTGACAGCAAGCGATAATTTCAATTCGCCTATTCCAGCTGGCCCTGTCATATAATGTCTATAGAAATCTGCCTTAGGATCATCCACGCACTTGGGGAGTTTTCTCATTTTGACATCCATTTTATTAATGTCAGCTAACGTTGAGTTCACGATTCTGAATTTGCTTTCCACCAGAGGGATAGCCCGAGGGTTCAGGGCTACTTTTCTGTTTTTCGTATTCAATTATGTCATCAATACTCTGCGTACACGTCTTTTATATTATTGTCTTTCATTCTCCATCATTTGAGTATGATTTATTTCAGCTACCTGGATCTTAACGAGATACGTATACGCTTTCTTTGCCAGCTCCCTTCTGTATGAACCAAACGTTAAATATATTGGTCGGTTTGCGGCAGTTCTCGCTTTCCTTTACATTACTTTCTATATCATTCTCAGTCAAAGCCGATACATTATGTTATTACTATTTACTCATTCTGAGTTCTCCCAAGTATCTCAGGATGGCAAGTTCTCTACATTTCTTGCGTTATCATTGCCATCATATGGTGTTCTCGCACCGGTGGTTTACGATATGCTCAAGACGACAAAGCCCCACGTCAGTCTCTTAAATACACGTGATTATAAGACACATTATTGCACTCTCTTGATATTTACAATGATTTACCTTACAGAAGTGTTCCGCCTAAACATATCTTGTTCAAAGTACTTCTTCTTAGAAATGGTTATGGCGACGATGATGATGATGATGGTGATGATGATGATGATGATGCTGATAATTATGATGGTGATTATGATGATGATGATGATGATGATGATGATGATGATGATGATGATGATGATGATGATGATAAGGATTTCTAATTCATATTCCTATTATTATCAGGCATTCTCTATTAACATTATAATTAATACTATTAGCCAGTTCTATGATTTATTAGTACAATATTGAACATCTCTTTTTTAATACCGTGGTATATATGTGTATCTTAATTGTCTATGAAAACCTTTATTAATAGACAAAAAAACTGATTTTCAATAATATGTGTGTGTCTCTTTTATTTTGTCTCTACGAATTCGTCGATACGACCATCATGTTTACGATGAAGGCTTAGATAAACTTCTACTAAGTGCATTGTTGTTTCATGTTTCTGCAACTCGCATCCTCCCACTTATTGACACAATAACACCAGTTTTTTCATACTCTTCTAGAATATTGTATTTCCATAGTAAATCCATCGCAGTTTTTAACATGCTTAGTATAGTCAATTACATCAGTGCATGCATTTTAAATTGTTTTAACATAATTATTATAACAGATTACATGAGTGAATATAGTGTGAATCAAATTAACATGAGTATTATATCCAATCACATTTTTACAAAATTATTATAACCAATTACACGAGTGCATATATTTAATTTTGTTTCCATGATTACTATAAGAAATTACATGAATGCATATACTGTACATCACATTAACATGATTATTATATCCAATTACATGCGTGCATATATTTCACATTTTAACAACATTATTATAACTAATTACACGAGTGCATATATTTAATTTTGTTTACATCATTACTATAACCAATTACATGAGTGCATATATTGTACATCAAGTGAACATGATTATTTTATCCAATTACATGATTGCATATATTTCAACTTGTAACACAATTATTATATCCAATTAAATGAGATGATATATTTCATATTGTTAACCTAATTATTAAAACTAAATACACGAGTGCATGTATTTAATTTTTTTAACCTGATTACTATAACCAATTACATGAGTGCATATATCTCACAGTTTGACATGATTACTATAATCACTTACATGAGTGCATATATTTCACTTTTTTTTATTTCCACATATTCATTGTTCATTTAGTGCATATTTCTTTTTATTTTCGCGTGAAATGTATCGCCATAATAACTTTCGAAAATATTAAATATTTTTATATAATTTAGCTCCGCTAGGGAAATGTCATGTTGATTCAGAATTTCTTAGTATACGCGAACATTTTCTTTTCCAGTGCGTTATCTTCAGTTTATTTTTGTAAAACTTTCAGTTATAATATTGATCAAATAATATTAACACAGGTATATTTATAAGTGGATGCTATATATATATATATATATATATATATATATATATATATATATATATATTTATACAAACATTATTAACTACATATGTGCATAGATGTTTCGGTTGTACTCTTCACAGAGAGGCAACCTCTTCAGACCAAAGAAGACAGAGAGAGACTTGTCTGTCTTCTTTGGTCTGAAGAGGAAACCTCTTTGGTCTGAAGAAGTTGCCTCTCTGTGAAAAGTACAACCGAGACATGTATACCCACATGTAACCAACAATGTTTGTATAAATAAAAAATATATACTTAAGAACAGTTCTACTTGTTATTGAGCACTTTTCAGAAACCCCTGAGTTTCAACAGATTTACATATACAGACATTAATAGAATACATGTACTATATATATATATATATATATATATATATATATATATATATATATATATATATATATATACTAATGATAATGATAATCATACTCCAAGTGAAATATCCACAGGGTAGTAATAATATATAGTTTATAAAACGTGCTCAATATCCCATAGAGCTTTTAATATGATTATTTGTATTTACACAAACATGAACAAAATCTGCGACACTGACATGGGGATGTTATCGATCAACAGCTACTATGAACTGAGATCTCATCAGGCAAAGTTAGAATCCGAGCTAGATGTAGAATCCGATCTAGATCTAGAATCGGATTCTACCTCTGCCTGATGAGATCTCAGTTCATAATAGCTATTTATCGATAACATAGACATGCCAGTATCGCAGATGTTGTACATGGCTGTGTAAATAAAAATAATCATATATATATATATATATATATATATATATATATATATTTCTAATAATATTACGCCATATATACAGTGTGGTTTATTGAATAAATAAGAGCCTATAATATATATACTTATTGAATAATGTTGATGATATAGTTCGTATTGTCTTAATCAGCGAAAACAAGAGATGAAACTAAACGCAGCCAAGTAGTAATGAAATTGATACGTTATGGATAACTACAACATCCTGGAATTGTAGTTCGTGTTGCTGACTACAACATATTGTCTTCAAGTTTAATATTACAAAAAATATACATTCCGAGCAATTACTTTTAGTATCCAAGTTCTGCCTTACCACCCATCGTTCTTAACCCATTAATGGTGCCTTTGATTGTCTAAGTTACGATGTGATTACTATATTAATAAAGTAGCGATTAGGTTTGAAAATCACTGATTTATTCATATAAAACTAAAACAGTATATTATAAAAGTATTAACATAAATAGATTAGCATTATCGGCTAACTGACAGCATCTAATAAAACGATGCGCTTTTCTACAAATTCATCTTGATACGATCAGGGCAATCATATTCCGAACTTTTCTAGGCAATACACATATATAAGTTGAAGACGTTGAAACATATTCTTGTATCTTGAATGAAAGCAAGACAGTTTGTCTTTAGAATATTTCATTTATTGTGCCGTAGTAGCTGCTACCTGTTATGGCTCCTATTTTTAAATAAGTATACAATCTATTATTTTAATCAGTGTTAATAACTACGAGTATTAAACCGTTACATAAAATACTAGTGACCTTTCTGTCACGTTTTCGATGTGCCATAAATAAGCTGCTTGAATCTGTGATACGTCAAGCAATTACAAACAAACGTAAAAGAAAACAAATTAGTGACGGGACCTACAACTTATAGTGTTTACTGTGATATCGCATAGGATAAGTGTATATGTCGACAGGGTTTTTCATCTAGAGCAATTGCATTTTATATATAGAAGCCTCCAACAGTATATCGCCGAAAATGTTTCTTCACAAACTTGTCAACACTGGAATACGTGCTATTATCTTAGCCACCATCGACTGATTTACTTTTCAGGTAGCTTACTATTATGAGTTGGTGATGGACATAATTATAAAGCTAACATGAATCAACGTTGGTGTGATATGAAGTTCGATTATAACTCTTACACTCCATCTGATCATCATTAGTGATTCTGCAGATCATATCCGAGAACAATCTGTTGATATCTATGCGAACGAGACATCTTTCTATCACTTTACACCGTATATAACTAATGATGAGATGTGACAGATACGCTCTCCTCGTACCTTGAGCATGTGGTCAACTTGGTAAAATGGATTATCAATTTAACACTTCTGCAGCCAATACTTTATCTTTATATCACTAACGCTCGGATCCTGTTTTGACTCAGTCGAGAAAAACGCCCCCTTTCCTGCAAACATGCTTTACTTCTTTTACTTTTATTACGTCCTACGTTCCAGCAGATCTATAATACAGTACTTATATCCAATCCGTTTTAAGGCCGGATGGTAAAAACAAGTAGATCATGGTATCGCATGAAAAAGTTATATGAATGAAGATGCTATGGCTTACTAGTATCAGAATCTGTACAGCCAGATAGAATACTACTGCCACATGACCAAATAGCAATCTTAGTAGCTTTTTCTCAAAATCGAAAAAGTGCTACTTCTTCTCATCCTTAGAACGCCTTTCCCCTATAAAAGTGTGTACCTCTTTTGCCATCTTCTATGTTGTAATCTTAGTAGAAGATGCTGGAGTTTGCTCCAATCGATGTTCCTCCATATAAGCTATTCGCAGCTACGACATGGGCAAAATAAACAACCATTTTTCCTTAGATGTACTTTGCATCCTGTGGAATTCCCATAGAGATATCTTTATTTTCCAATGGCTTCTACTCTGTAGTATTACTAGTATTACTAGAGGTATGTTTCTCTGTTTATTCCAACTTGATCGTAGTTTAATTTAACCTCAACTAATTATTGCCAAATACCGCAACAGATAACTGTAAGTACTCCAATATAGCCCTCACTAAAAAAACAATGTCGTCCTCCTCGTTCCCCACTGGATCGTAGCACGTATAATAATAATAACATTAATACCTCTCTTTTAACTCTCTCTATATGTCAATGTGTATATACTTATGTATATATACACATATGCGTATATATATATATATATATATATATAATAAAAACAGGTAATATAATTGAAGTATATCGTGTATTTATTTACTCTTCTCAAGGAGTTAGGCACAAGGTCAATATTTATCTTACTCCTACAAGTAAGATGTGACCCAAGGTCGGGTCGGGAAAGTGGGGTTTAAAATTGTTTGGGCAGCCCCTCCGGCATTCCCCGGTAGGGGCGCCTCAGGTAGTGAGCAATAAACTTACTCCTCCCCAAAGAGGGAAGGCAAAGCCTGGGAAGATGGACCTTCTAGAACTGTACAAGGCAGACACATTGACCGACCCGAAGGCCAAGACAACACCATATTGGGGTGCAGTATCTATCGGAACAGATACTACACTTTGATTTTGGCCAAAAGGCCAAGGTGTAATACGTATATAGAGGAGGATTAGAAGGCTATCACAACGCAACAAATGGAAATATGTTGGCGTTGAGAAGTAAGACACAAACAAGTGTATTTGTAATATATTTTTTAAAGACTTTTTGAACATTTAAGCTATTATCATTTTTAAAATGTTTAGCATTTGATATTCTCATTTAAAAAATGGTTTGAGTTTGAATTTGTATAACACGTTTTTCGAGCGGGTTTTTCTCTTTTCAGATATTTATTGTTTTGAAAAAAAAGTAGTTTAATCGATGTATTCATAAAGGTTTCGTGTGCGCATGCGTTTTTGAGCATTCTTTTTTATATCTAGGTCATTGTCATCGGCTTGCGGTATGCCAATTTTTTATTTAAGCGTGTTAATTATCAGTTGAAAATGCTGATATAGAACTATTAGTGCATTTATTAGTGAATATCATTCATGAGAAATGTTTATTATTTCCTTGATCCATGTATTTTATGTGTGCGGGTAGTGGATATGGGTGTTCAGATCGATGTATGTGTTATACTTCGTGTATGTTGGTTCATATATATATATATATATATATATATATATATATATATATATATATATATATATATATATATATGTGTGTGTGTGTGTGTATATACATATATATATACACACATAAATACATGTGTATATATACGTATATATATATATATACACACATATATAAATACATGTATGTATCCACGTATATATATATATATATACACATATATATATATACATTGATATATATATATATATATGTACATATGCATATACATATACACATCCATATACATATATATACACATATATATATATCCATATATACATACACATACATATATATCCATACAGATCCATATTAACGTACATATACATACATATATATGCATATATATGTATGTATACACATATATATTAATATATATATATATATATATATATATATATATATATATATATATATATATTATACAATATAATGAAGTAATAAAATAAGGTGTCAATCAAATTTTATTAGAAATAAAGGTTCAAGCAAAGTATCTTAACGTCCTTAGCTCATGAGTTTTCAAAGATAATTTTTCTCTTCAGGGGACCATTACCGCAGTTATACCACTATAGGTAATAACATTCAACTTTGAAAATATATAAAAATATATACAAAAATACATAAAAATATATAACATCAAATATATCAACCCAAAAACATACTTTTTAGTTTAATCTATACAATCCATCCAGGGCATACAATTTAAAAAAACATTATCAGGAAAGACATCCAGAGGGTTGACTGAAGATTAATCCAGGTGATAGGTACCAGCCCACATACGATGAATTGAAAGAACTGCCAAAGTTATCCAGTCGCGAGATGCGTCAGCAATCGATGAAGTGAAAAGTATCCAATGTTTATGTTAATTATTACAACGATAAATAAATCAAATAAAATAATATAGAAAGTTCAATGAACTCACTAAAACTTCAAAGGTCTTGATCTGGGCAACCCAAATACAATCAAAGTTCGTTGGAGAATCGGTTAAATCCGAATTGAACAAAAATAAGATTGACTTGAGTCAGCAACCTCGGTCATAGCTTCCACCGGAACGATAAAATAATTAAACCACGCTCTCTCGTAAACCAAATATGACAACTCTTCCCCGAATGGAAGGCTATATTAAAAGTGGCTACTTATCGAAGGAGGAAACCACATGCTGTATTTGCCAAATGTATTCTATTCAAAACCTCAAAGGATAAGCTTCGCAAATTCACTAATACATATATATATATATATATATATATATATATATATATATATATATATATATATATATGTATATATATAGAGATACATATATATATATATATATATATATATATATATATATATATGTATATATATATGTATATATATAGAGATACATATATATATATATATTATATATACCCATATATATAAATATATATACATATATATATATATATATATGAACATACACATATACATATACATATATACATATGTATACATATATATATATATATATATATACATATACACATATAAATATACATAAATATATGTATATATATACATCAACATATATACATATATATGTATATACATACATATGTATATATATATATATATACATATATATATACACATGTACACGTATATACATACAAAAATATATATGTATACATATATATGTATATACATATATATATACATATATACATACATATATACACACATATACATATATATATACATATATACATATATACATATACATATATATATACATATATATATATACACATATACATGTATATGCACATATATACATATACACATATATATATATATACATATACACATACATATATACATATATATACCAATTCATATATATATACAAATATATATACACATATGTACATATATGCATGCATATACATATATATATATATATATATATATATATATACATATATACACATATATACATATATACACATATAAACATATATATATATATACATATGTAATGTATATATAAATATGTATATATATGTATATATGTATTTTATATTTATTTATACATATATGTATATACATATATATATATATATAT
This sequence comes from Sepiola atlantica, assembly GCA_963556195.1. NCBI lineage: Eukaryota > Metazoa > Mollusca > Cephalopoda > Sepiida > Sepiolidae > Sepiola > Sepiola atlantica. The sequence continues at coordinate 46,035,913 of OY744523.1, forward strand.
ATATATATATATATATATATATATATGTGTGTTTTTTTATGCGTGTATTCGGTGGGTGCGAGAAAAATGGCGTTTTCTCATGTTCAAATTCAGAATACCATAACTCCTTATCACAAACTTCATAAATCAAAATAAGTACCATTAGAATAAAGACAGTTTAGCTAACGGGAAACAAGTTTACTTATTCCATTATCATAGAAATCCGGAGTTCTCGAAGCGATGAAGTCATTCAAGGCCGATTTGGCCTTATCTTTACTTTTGAAGTATTTTTTGGCGCAGGGTGTTGTCTAGATGGTTTAAAAAGTGATAATCGGTGGGCGAGACGATCGAGTAATATTGCGGATGAGGCAGAGTCTCGTAACCGATTTCGTTCAGCTTCTGCAGGGTTAGATGTGCAACATGCGGGCATGCGTTGTCATCGAGGAGAATTCGTCCCTGCTTATTGACCAATCTCCGGCGCATACGTATGAGCTTCCGGTGCATTTTGTCAATTTGTTGGCAATACATCTTCGCCGTAATCGTTTCTCCCGGATTCAAGAAACTGTGATGGATGATACCGGTCGCAGACCACCAAACTGCCACTATAATCATTTATTTGTTCGAGTTCGTCTTCGGGAAGTGTTTTAGAGCTTCGCCGAATCAACCACTACGGATCAAACGTAACAATTCGCTTGAGAAATAGGCAGTTTCTGTTGCGCAGCAAGAGCGTAGAACATACTTCTAAACGACGATTTGTTTTATTATCGTTCCATTCGTGCGGCACCCATTTATCCAGCTTTCTTCTCTATCCTATTTATTTAAATGGCGAACGACCGTTGAGTGGTTGACCTCGAGTTCATCAGCAACTTCTCATGTTAATTGACGAGGATCGAGTTCAATTATGCATTTCAGATCTTCGTTATTAACCGCAGTCGACCGGTCTTGACCGTCTTCATCTTCGAGGCTATTGTCTCCATTTGGAAATTTCATGAACCATGTTTGTGCCGTACGTTCGTTAGTGATACCTTGGGCAAACGCATCATTGATGTCAGGAGCTGTAACGGCAGTTTTTCGACCTCGTTTGTAACTGGAAAAAGAATATCGTGCGGATTTCAATTTTGCTCATGCTGTCAGAAAAACCTGCAAAAACAATCAATGAAGAACTTAAAGATGAAAACAGATAACACAATTCGAAAAACGCGCTTTAAAATGACTAATACCAACGCTATAATTATCAATAAATTGATTCAGAAAACATGTATAAATATAATATATGTTAGAACACGCCATTGTTTTTTCACCAACCTTATATGTGTACGTATTTATATTTTTGTCTACACACATACGCACGCAGTAATATACATTTTAATATACGTGTATATGTGTTTTCGTTTGTGTCTGGGTTATGATTTGTCTAATGCATGTATGAATTTTGTTATGAAGTGTTTTCTTGTGTAAAGAGGTAGTGATACTCTTAAGTCTGATAGATCAGCATTTTTAAAATTTACCTTCCTCTGTATATATCAATATATTTCTCCTTTCCGAGAGGTTTATGTTGCTTGTATGTACATCAACTGTATTGTTAAGTGTTTTCGTGGCGCCTATATATAATTAGGTGCAAGGTATGAACTTTAGGTTATAGACCCTTTTTTAATAAATACAGAAAAAGTATTTTTTTAAAGTTTGAATGTAAATGTTAGGTGTTTTAATGTATATGAGTCTCTCTATATAATTATATCACCAACTCTACATCTTTTCTTGTTGCGGTGTGTGACTCTTTTGTGGTGTGTGTTTGTTGAATTTGCATGAGATAAAAATGTGTTTATAATTCGTCTCGTTCCTGATTATTTATTAATTATAATCCTGTATCTGTTATATCTTATAGAATATGCTGGAAACAAGAAATAAAAGTTGATTAACGTTTGACGCCCGTTCGGACGATTTTTTTCGAAAAATCCTCATTTGATAGAACACTTAATCCGTATACGTATGATTACCTTCATACGGTGAACGTAATCATATTGGAGGATGTAGCGATTTCGAAAAATCACTGCGTATCGCACCATTTCATCCAGAGTTTGTTTAAATAAGTTTTTCAGACATAAATTATAACATTTGTAAAGTATACTTTTATATTTAGTAGTATAGCAGGGTTTGTGTAGATAAATTAAAGAAATAGTATAGGAACAGTTAAACGAATGTGTCGCCAAGATCAAGTCCAAATGAATGTTAATATCTCTCTCCAGTGTAAAAAAAATGTCGTTCAGTCCAACAGAACGATCTCTACATCTCTCCCTGAATCTTCATTTTCCTTCTCTTATTAAAAAAAATGTCACGCATGCAAACTATTTAATTTGCATGAATCTGTCTCTCGACGCCGTGCACTGATCTTCAAATAAAAACCTTATTTGACTTTCTGACGCCTTTCTCCTCCAATTCCTCTTTCATTTTTGTAGTCAGTGAGCGTGTTCAGGTTCGCTCGACACACACAACATACCACACGCTGCCTCTTTGAACGGAGCCGGAAAGTGTCAGTCGTCAGCTCGCTGTTCCACCCCCCTGATCTCATGATCACACATGTGGCAACTTGATGCAGGTCTTTTTTTGTCTGGTGCTTCTCCGCGGTAATACGGCTGCGACTTCTTCATCATATAACTCGTCCGCAGGGGGGGGGGGGGCATCCGATGTATTTGTACAAGGCATTTGACTGGCTGGCCTTCTCCACGGTGATGCGACCAAAACTTCCTCCTCAGTTGACTTGTTTGTAGAAGAAGCACCCGATACATCTGTGTTAAGCACGGGGCTGTTTAGCCGCTCATAGTGATCACTCGCGCACTCTGAGTGGACGAATCACTGTCACTTCCACTTTCTGATGCCTATAACGAGTCGTAGGTCCCTTACGTGCCGAGGCACCCTATCACTGAAGACATTATGTGGGCTAATCACACCTGTAACGCGTCCAACTGCATAAGGCGATGTACACCGTCATTTCGATCTCCTACCTTGAAACCCACGTGCTGTTGTTCGGGCTCATCGGGGGACACAATATCGATGCCCTTCAGTCTGACCGTGTTACAATGGATCATGTTAGCTGGAGGTGTCAGGAGGAACACATCGTCCTTCGGGGTGGCATTGTACCAATAAACTGCCTCCATCACTGAACACAATTTTCTTGTGGCATTCCGCTTCACACTTCGATGGCACCGCTCTGTGATACAATTACCTGATGGTCTATGTGCACAGCGAAATCGCAGTCAAACTCCCCACTCATGTATAAAGTCTCTAAACCTCTTATTGCAGAATGTTGGGTCATTGTCCATTTTGTAATTGGTCGATGATGCTTGCTCCGTCTTGCCGTCTGAGACAACGCCAAATAGAAAACCGTGTAGGACTTATAGTGCTTTCCCTGATGATGCGTTATATCTATCCCCACTCGATACCAAGTATCACTGACATCCAAGTACACCTTCGGCCAGCCAACGGACGACGGATCGATCGACTGACAGTCTTTGCCCTTTCTCACTACTGTTCTGACGTGTTCCTTAGAAATCGTGGGGTCAAGCCTGCTAACAAAGTGGCACGTCTGTTTTATGCCCAGGTGACCACTTTTAGCGATGGATAGCCCTGATTTTGTCGGATTCTGGACTGGGCGTTAGTACAGCACACACATGGCCCTGGGGTTCAGCTGCTTTTCTAATTAAGTTTAACCATCGTCGCGGATCGCGTGTCAGATTATCCGCTCGGTTATATTCTGACTTATCTAAGGTAATGATCACTGGCAACCTGTACTCTTCTTTCAAGCTTAAGAGCACACCACATCGTCGTCTTATCAGCATTTTGCTTGATGTTTCAGTATGCACTCCGGAATTTCTTGTAAGGATATCGATTATCCATTTTCGAACACAGGAAGAGTTAGTAAAAAAGATGCAATATGGATGCTTCCCACATCAACGCCATATTAATGCATTTTAGTAGAACACCAAGTTCTGCCAGATGTATGTGCTGTGTATCCTTTGTTTTGCGTATCCAACTTCTATCACAGCTCCATCCTGCTCCAGCAAAACTCTGATCACCAAAGACCTTGCAACAACCCAGACATCGACCTAACGACCGTCAACACCCCACTAGCCTCGTATTAGGTCTCCTTCGGACACTCTTGCAACAATTTCTGTCATCATCGTGGTCAACAGAATATCGTTCACCTCATCGTCCCAGCCATCGGTAACTGCCACTGCTCTCCTATTGATAAATGCGGCTGCCACTCTGATTCATCTGCCCACTGGGTAGAGCCCAAATAGTTTTCCACACAAAAGGTACACGGCACGTCTGGTGATGCTGCGTTGCATACTCGTGATCTAGTTAGGTCGTTCCCATTTCAGCATATTGCATTCCTGCCGAACTTTCAAGCCAAATACTCGCGCACCGTCCTGCAGCCGTTCAGGTTCCTTACTAAACAATCCAAAAGCGGGCAGATGCTGCCTCACTTTAGCTGCGGACACTATGTGTTCATTTATGAACACATCATCGATATATGCTGCCGTTGCCCGTTGAATAGAGTCGCCCCTCAACAATGCAGCGTCTACAATAGCTCGCATAATGGCTGGTGCAACATTGAGCCCAAACCCCATGCGCGTCAAGCGGTACCTCTTCCCCTCCAATATGGCAGTCTGGTATGTACACAGGGGTTGATGCACATGCACCTGTAGGTAAGCCCTCCACAGATCGAGCACTGATACATTAGAGTCTTTCGTTCGCCACTCACTCAGCTTGTGTGCACATATGTCTGCATGTGCCGTGTAGGCATCGACGTGCTCATTCAGTTCGCGAAAATCCAGAACTGGCCGCACCTTAGATGTGTTCTGCTGGAAGATTGCTATTAGCGGAATAAGGCCCTTTGGGGGCCCTAGTTTGTCTTTAGGATAGGTAAGTAGCCAGCCATTGTTAAGCCATGTTTTAAGCGCATGCCTATAGTCCTGGCGGATTTGAGCGGGTACTGAGTATTCAGGCACCCTGCTGTTGAGTTCACCTGGTGGTTGATTACCTGACCTCTTCCACGACACCATCTACACTTAGGCCTGTTCGTCAAACACGGCGCTAAAATCGGGTTCCGCTATCGTGGTCGCAGCGCAAGAATGTGGACCCGTTGGGTAAAAGATAACTTCGCCAGACTGGTGAATGCTGACCCACCCAGCAGTTTAATAACATTCATCCCAAGTAACATGTCGAAACATAACAGCTGACTATATCCGACCACGACATCGGCCTTTACATAGCTCATATCGATTATTGCCAACGAAATGTTTCCAACGCTATTGCTATGGATAGTTGTACCGTCAGCGGTCATATTGTTCGATCTCCGACAATTTCGAGAACTACATATTAAGCCAGTTACTATAGACCAGGAACATCCAGAGGCCATCAGTGCTCTGCTTTTCTTTCCATCGACCCACACTTCCACGGTAGGGCGCACCTCTCTTAAAATGACTGAGGAGAGACCGGCACTGATATCCTTTTTCGTTTCCCGGATAGTCAGATGCAATGTAGCTTACCTTCTGTCATCTGTAACATTGTATATTTCCTCGTGATTTATATTTGGGGCAAGTATGCTGTTCACCATACTGACACTGGCAGTTTCTAGCGAAGTGGTTTGGTCCAGAGCATTTATAGCACATAATTCTACCACTAGCCGACACTGTGCGTAATGTTTGATTAGTTTTAAACCTAACCGGTTGTATAGCTGCCGCAACTAATTCCTTATCGTCGCCATAATAGCACGTGCTCTCGTTACAATCTGCCCTAGACTTATGTCATACATTTTCGACGACGCCCGGAGATGTTGCCTTATGTGGCTTGGCAGTCCTGCTAAATAGGCGCACACCATCCATTTTTTCTGGAAGTGTTTCCCCAACATGGACGCCAAGTCTTCGAAGCTCAGCTAAAAACACATATACAGTCTCTCCAGGTAGTAGCTGTCGCGTCGTAAAGTCCTCATACGCCACAAATGAATCAGTGGCAAACGCAATTATCCGCGCCTGCTTGACTTGATTTAATTCTAGCCTTCTCCTTAACTAGCTGTTGAGACACAGCAAGAGCGCCCCCTCTTAACCGCAAGGGAATAACTCGCGTTACTTCGTAAAACTCACAAAATTTGCAAACAAGTTCCACTTGTTCGATCCATAAATCTATCGAAAGGTCAGTAATAGTTCTACTAAATTCTGGAATCAGACGAATGTCGAATTGCCTGTTGGTCATGTTACGGCCGAAATAGCTGGTAGATAAAATAAAGAAACAGTATCGAAACAGTTAAACAGATATTTCGCCAAGATCAAATCCAATGTTAATATATCTCTTCAGTGTAGCAAAAAAACGTCGTTCAGTCCAACATAAAAAATCCAACACTAATCTCTCCTTTCGTTCGATTTACGATCCCACGTTCAGAACGATCTCCACATCTCTCCCCGAAACTTTTATGTTCCTTCTCTTATTAAAAAAATGTCACGCATGCAAACCAACTTAATTTGCATAATCTCTCTCTCTCGCCGCCGCTGCCCGGATCTTCAAATAAAAACCTTATTTGTCTTTCTGACGCCTTTCTCCTTCTAGTCCTCTTTCTTTTTTGTCGTCAGCGAGCGTTCCCGGGTTCACCCCCTCCTCACAGCATACCAGACGCTGCCTCTTTGAACGGCGCCGAAAAGTGTCTGCATTTCCGTCAGTCTACCGCTCTCCGTTACAGTTTTTTTTCTATTACATTGACTCTCTATCATTATACGTTGTTTGACCCACCTCTTATTTCATTTTAATAGTAGCAATAGTACAATTATATTGCAACGTACTAACAGGTGAATGTTATATAGCTTAATATAAACATTAGTGAAATAATAGACTAGTATATAAATTTATAAATATAAGTTATAACCCTAGTAGTTCTACTATTACATACGTAGCTTTGACAATAGAGAGTTGAGAAAAGTTTGCTTACAGATAAATACTAATGTGGATACGTTTTCAGTTGAACTGACGTTGCAAACAATGTTTCATGATTACAAAAATATAACACCAAGTTGTTTTTCTAATGTTGCATTAACATTGCTATACTCATTTATTCATTACATATAATTTATCTTCTTTTTCATCTTAATTTTAATCGTGTTACTTTAATATTCAGTTGTCTGTATTTATTTCACACATTCTTTGTTCAATTCTTTATTTCTTACCATCTTTAAATATTATTTTTAATGGATGTTTATTTCCGATTTAGATTCAACATGTACTGTTTTATATTTATACATTTCTCTTCTGATGAATTTATTTTTTAATAAATTCTCTTACATGTAAATTTCTTTTAAATATGACGTGTTTAAAGAAAACACATAATTCGTTTAATAACGTATTGCATTTTTTCTTTTCGTTTTTATTGCCCTTACTCATTTATCATTTTAATTAGTATTTGCTCCTCATTTTCGGTTACTAATGGATGTTCAAATTGTAAATGATCTATTTCATTCTGGCATTATTGGGTCCCTTATTACGTATGAGAATATTGTGAATAAAAATATGATGACTCTAATTTGTTTGAACAGAGAAATATGACAATAAATGGACGAACATATACACTCAAATTTACTATTAAACTATTATGTTAATTGAAAGCAAAAAGTAAGTATGACGATATCACATCATGTAATAATATGCTTTCAGTGTGTGCTTCTACATCTTTTAAAAAAGATAACACTGACTTTTTCGTCGTTTTTTTATGTTAACGTAAAGAGATCTAGGATGCCGAAAGCGTTTATCAAATCAAAACAAATAATATAAATTGTACATTCTCGATTCTCGAAAAATTCCATCCGGGAAAAAAAAACTAAAAAAAAAACGTCATCAAATGCAATAAAAGTAATTCAGTATTAGTTTATAAGTTTATGGTTGAGGGGAAAAATCGGTCGAGTTTTTGTCTGGTAAAAAGTCGGACCAGTACCGAATAACTATTTTCTCTATTTAACTTTCTCGTGAAAAATATAAAAAAATATAAAATTTATTTAATTATTTTTTTGAGCGTCACTCATTTTTATTATTCATATCAATAAACATACGGTGATTGCTTTTGGGCTTTATATGTTGTTTCAGTATTTCTTTTTCTGTTAGAACGCCGACTCGTTTTTTTTTACGCCCAGAAGTTTTTATTCGGTTTTCCTCGGTTGTCTACGTTATTCCTCGTCAGAATAATGTCTTTATGATTGGCCCAAAAGAACCGTGTTGTAATACAATACGTTTTGCAATGATAACTGTGCAATATTGAAATAAGTTTTTTTTCGTGTTTTACATTCCTGCCCAGCATATGCTTATTTTTCCTTATTTCATGTTTTTTTTTCATTCATCCATTTTGTGTACATTCTCTTATTTTCTTTCGCTAATTGTTCAATCATTTTATTATTTGGTCAGTTTGAAAGACATTTGTTATCTTACAGTTTTTATGTAAGTGATGCTTTCATTGATGTATTTTAAGAACATTTTCTTTCTATGAAAATCTATTGAAATCTGCATCTTGTATTTTTCTTTATTTACTGGCCATGCTATTTTATTTTCATTTCTTTGGTTTCATTATATGCTTACATTTGGTATTTCTATCTTTCTTGCCGAACAACCATGGCAATCGTAATTCTTTCGAGTTATTCCTTTCGTCATCATGTTACCATTTTTCGCACATACACTTCTAATTATTTTGTTATAATTGTTCACACCAACATTAAGACATATAAACAATATATATGTTTGAAAATTATTTATATTTATGCTATGTAGTACTAAAGTTATTACTGAATGTTTATGCTCCCGTACTGTTTTGTCTGTTTCAATCTTTTTTACTATAATGTTTTACTAATTGCAAGTTATTCTTTATATTCTGAACATCATTGCTGAGGTCATAGTTTCTTAATAGAAATTATTTTATTATTTAGTAATTCATTTAAATACCTTTGATCAATTTATTTCTTTTCTGGAACGATTAATCATTGTTGATCAACTATGTTTGCGCTTGACTAAATTGTGTGAAAATATTTAAATTCATTGAAATACTGAACAAATTAAAACGAATTGAATATATATATATATATATATATATACATATATATATACATATATATATATATATATATACATACATATGTATATATATATACATATATATATATATATATACATACATATGTATATATATATATACATACATATGTATATATATATACATATGTATACATATATATATACATATGTATATATATACGTACATATGCATATACATATATACATATGTATGTATATATATACATACATATGTATATATATACATACATATGCATATATATATACATATGTATATATATATATATACATATGTATATATATGTATATATACATACATATGTATATATATATATATATATACATACATATGTATATATATATATATACACACATATGTATATATATATATACATACATATGTATATATATACATACATATGTATATATATATACATGCATATGTATATATATATATACATATATATATATATATACATACATATGTATATATATATACATATATATATATATATATATATATATATATATATGCATACATACATATAATGTATACATTTAATATGTTATTCTGTTAAGCACGAGGACGGCGACACAGTTAACAGCAATATCAGGAAATGTGATAAAGGAACACCTCTCGAGACGCTCTGAGAAGAGTGATGGCACTTGAGCCGAGGTCATATAATTGTCACTAACTATTCAAGTATCGGGTGACATTACTGTGGCTAAAGCTTCCTATTACATAAGATGTAGACGAATGTATTCCCCCATTAACGGTCCACCTCAAATATCACTGGATATAAAACAGATTTAAAAACAGATCACGCATAAATGATCCGTTTTACGTATTTTAAGTGCTATTATTTGTAGATGGTCCCTTTATCAATCGTATTTGTTGAAATATAATTGTAATTTGAATGCAATTTTATTCAGAGTCTATTCGTCTAATTTCAATTGGTGCTTAAGTATATTATACGCTAAGCAGAAGTGAAATTGAGAAATATCGCTATCAAACATTGATTACAATTTTTTATTTTCAGCTGCCAATAAATCTACCATATACTAACAGAAAAATATGGCACGTAACAAAGAAGCATTACATTTGTCAAAGATAAAAAGGATGTATTTAATAGGTCAATCTTTAAGTTTATTTAATGTACGTCAACGGAAAGCTCGATATTGAAATTCCTATGGTAAACGTACAGGTACAGGTAAACCTCGGTATCTCGAACACCGATGTCTCGAATACGACGGAAATCCTGAAGTCAGTTGGCGGTCCCGACCGTTTATTTGTGTCAATTTCAAACTACAATTTCTCGAACCCTCAGATATCTCGAAGTTTATTTTCAGTGCCATTAAGTTCGATATATAGAAGTTTACTTGTATTGCACTTATAATGAAACCTCCCGTCCACTCATATTATGTCTAGATATGTTTAACATCATGTTTCACTATTAAACAACGAAAACATACATTATACATCGTTGAAGCAGAAACTTAAAATACATAAATAGACCGCATATTTCATTATAAAAAAATTATAATGTTCTTATATAAACGGTGGAGTATTTATTCTTATATAACACTGAACAACAATGCGTTAGCATTAATAACATAGTGTGCAAATACAAAACGTAGGATAAAAACATCAGTGTTTGATTTATTTTATTGTCTACCGCTATAAGAACTTGTGCTTGTATATGTTGTTAAGCAGATTAGACATTTTTACACAAGTAACAAAGAGTGTGTATTCGAATGTTCTGATCTGCATAGCCATTGATCATACTTGGAATAGTACAGTTTGCTCTTCAGGTTACCTGCGGTTACATATAAGGACGGCTAAGCATAGCACACACATAGTTTAGATATCCTGACACTATACATTTAGAATTTCGAGCTTGACACCTCCTTGTCTGCCACACACGCACGTACAGAAACCACATGAAGATGGTACATCCTGTATTTAAATAAACGTCAGCGAGTATGCTGGCGGTAAGCTCGAATCTATTTCTTTACTGTTCGCCATCAGTAAATCTTCCTGGAACCGGGAATTCAGCCGACATAGCTATGCCACTGCTACATTGCTTTGAACTTTGATACGTTTAGGAATGGTTAGACCTTACGGGGTATTACTGCTTGTCTCGAGTTATTAAACAGTGCAATAAAAAACACGTTTCAAATTAATGAATTTGATTCACTATCGCTAACTTTTACAGTGTAATCCTTGGATGACTACTCGTAAGGATAATTGAAATTACACTTACGTTTGAAATTGAATGGTTTAGTAGTTAACAAAGCAAACTTTTATAAAAGTTATGTCACAATTAAATGTTTGTAAATCTGATTAGGATGCTATCTCAATATTTACCTGATACTCTACGTGGGCAGATTAAGACAGAAATGACGAGTTGTTATATTATGTATATCTAGCTCTCAATAAAGGTTTAATCTTTATGAACCAAAAATAAAAATTGCTCCAGTCAAGATGGAGTTCTCCTCCGACGGCGAGTAAACGAAAAAGCAAACGCATTAATCCTAACGTGAAGCTCAAAAGGTATGCCTTCCGTTCGTTTATTCATAATAGGTTTTGTTTATCATTGTTAGGTATACGATGAGATTTTTACCCTTCTACCACGCTTAGTTTTGAGATGCCAATTTCATTGTTATAGATAAGTTTTAACCATTAAATTATGTTTGTTACTAATATGATGTTTCGAACTAATGCCTATTCAATATAATAGTCAACGAAAATGTGTCAAACAGCGACTTGTTTAACATCTGCAACGACCGTTGGCAAGTGTGAGTAAATATTAGTATAACGTTTAATCAGCACATCCGCTAAATAAGTAATCAGTAGCTTCGATGCAAAACCGATACAAAAAAAATAAAGAGTGTAAGGGTAAAATTATATTTTAATCGCCGAACACGTCCACTAAGTTATTATCTTATGTTAGATGTATCCAGTTATCTTCATACCATCCTCTGTTCTTAGTTGCTTGCCTCCAAACGATGACTAACGTAGACAGGCGTGTTTAATCGTGGAGAAAACTCTACTTTTACACCGACATCTGCATGTATATAAAAATCAAAACCACCAAAGTCTAGACGGGTTCACTAAATTCAAAGTAAAATGTTCAACTTTAGTATTTAAAACATATACTACACTTTGCTCTCACTGCTGGTTGCCGAGTTTAAATTATCATTTGAGTAAGCTTAACTATTAATTTTTCTCGTTTAATGCACGGAGAATATTGTTGTTTGTAGTTCGGTTACGTTTTAGCGTGAACTGTTTTAAGCTCTCTCTCTCGTCTGACCACGGGATCCTCATTTGCTTAGTCCTCCGCTTTGCTTCGTCATGAGTGAGCTACAAAAAAAAAAACGTGATTTTTGCGCCTATTACAATTTTGCAAATTTTAGTGCGTGCATGCTGAAATTATTTATTGTAAATAAAGCTTCAGAAACGCACGTCTTAAAAGGTCAGTGTTGGAAAAGAACTGATGTTATTATCACAATAGAAATAAAGGTCATGCGTTATTTAATGCGTTCGGAGTATCATTCATTAGGGCAGACGGGTGTATGATGGGGTATTCAACTTTTAGAAAACATTTAAAATTCAGAAAAATATGGTTTTGGAAGTAGCAAATACTTCCAAAACCATATTTTTCTGAATTTTGTATTCAAAAAGGAACCAAAACTGATATGTATAGGAGATATATTAATAATTTGTGTTTCATTGAATACATTTTCTCATTGTGCGTGTTTAGTATTACGTCAATGCGTGGCATATATGATTCAAGTGTAAAATAAGTTTGACAATATTATGTAACGTCGAAGCACCGTTTAACGTTAGGTGGAATATTATACGATCATTTATGTGTTTTATAATTGTAAGTAAAGAGTAAGAATAGCATACACTCATTTATTTACTAAATACAACATAAACGTTGTATGATTATACTTTTAATCTGAAAGTTTTCTACAGAAACTTAAATATCGGCACAGATATATTCATTTCCTCACGTGTAGGTGCCTTTTATAAACATTTTACCAGAGGGTATATCATCAAACCTTCTCCGTGGTTTGCTAATATAGACCGACACCTATATACTATGTTTGGGAGTCACTCATTTAAAGTTTCTCGAATATTTAATAATTTCAAGTCGTAACAAATAAGAGTGTCCGACATGCTGGTCTTGTGTCATAACAATATGCTGCCAATCAAAATGTGTCCTTACTACTCCATTATGTGTTTGATTGATATAGTATTCGTATATCACACACACTATAGGTTAAATACAGACTTAACTTTAATAAATCGTATTCTATGAACGGGGCAAGTAATATGTTATTTAGATCAGACATTACGACACCAAAAATATTTTTTTATGATGTAAAACAGAATTTACCTACGTTAATTACCATTCATTTTAGGAATTGTTAATTTGTTACATTTTGTTTATTACACGTTTAATGCTTTATTGACAGTTTTATATCGTGTTTACATTGTACCGAACTATTGCACACACTTGTTTTAATTGAAGTGTACGGTTTACATGTTGGTGTATACATATTTAAGGCTTAATTACTATTCTTATTCTGATATCTACATTTGTTCTAAAACTATTCAAATATTAGTCTTAATTTAATCATAAGTGGTCACCTTAAACACAGCTTAACGCTAATAAGACTACAATATAGCGGGTGATTACGCATACTAACCGAGGAAAATAATCTCATGTGTTAACTTGCATTTACGAATACGATAGGCCGAAATGGCACGTCGTCGCAATTGAAATGTAGGGAATCTTACTCTATTGGTGTCTAATAACTATGGACCAAATTACGTCCAAAAGTGAAATATTTAAATTTTCAAATGAAAAGTTGCGCCCATAGTATGCCCCTACAAAACAAATTAAAAATAATTCAACGGAACTGAAATTTGGAGAATATTTATTAAGTGTTGTGTAAGATCTTACATTTTTACAAAAATCGAAGGTATCTGAATTTTAAAAAAGGGGATTCTATCTCCTTAAGCTAATTATAGCATGTATTTGGACCTCTTACGCCAAGCAGCTGTCTCGAATCATGACGGTCCATGCACGGCGGTCCTAAGCAAGGGCACACGTGATGGCTAGCCAATCGCGATTCCACCGTCGAAGACCAATCAATTGTTACAGTCTATCTTTCTACTAGAAAAAAAAACGCTTGTTACACGCGTGTGTTTTGTCGACACTATAAACTATTTGTTTTATTAACAAGAAGAATTTATCGAGTGTAAGGTTGAAGGGGATTGTCAATATTACAATGAAGGCTGTCACAATAGAATTAGAACGAGCAGTCATGAGTTACCCTACGTAGGTGTGAACAATATATTTTCAACATAAGACTTTACCATTGTTTTTTTTTCTAATTGATTCCGTTTTAAATACTCACCACCAACGAAAATATGGCATAGAAATTGTGCGTTCCTTCCTATGACCCACCTCCTCTGAATCGTCCATATTTAATTTCCTTTCATATTCTTGGGTTCAACAGTTTCAATTACGGCAACTAAGAAACATCTTCATTAAAAGATCAGACATTTATAATTTTAATCTTTTTATTCCCTTATGTGGTGTTCTCTTCTACAGATGCATTCTTCATATTTCTTTTAACCGACGGACATTGTACTTTCAATGGAATTTTCTAAAATATAGCTCAACCATTCAGTAAATGTCAATACACTGACTGACTTTTAACCCGGTTATTTCCTTCCCTTTATTATCGCATTCTTTCTCTTTTCATTTCATACTGGCTTGTATAACAGTTATTCCATACTGAACACTATTTCTGTATCTTTGTAAAAATTCTTGATTCTCTTAATCAATATTTGAGGTTTCTTTTTGTTCGCTGTGAAAAAATCGGAAATCGCCCATCTAAATAAGATCGTTGTCTTCACTCGTTCCCTTTCTTTTTCATAGCGCCATTCATTAATCAATAATGTTGATTTCAATTTATCGAGATTACATTCCGTGCAGGCATTGTAAAGAGCAGTTAACACGGTTCGTACGAAACATTTTTCACATGCCATACAGACACACACCCCCACCCCCACACACACACCCACACACACACATATATATATATATATATATATATATATATATATATATATCCATATATGTGTGTTTTGTAAATATATATATCTATATGTATGTATATATATATATATATATATATATATATATATATATATATATATATATATACATAGACATATAGTATGCGTATATACATATATTATTATGATAGTTATCATTATTATTGTATATATTCCACAATAAAATAAAACATTGACAAATATACAAATATATATTATAAATAACAGATTAAAACAAATTATATATATTACATGATCAAAAAATCATTAACACGCTAATTTGATAAACAAAGAAATACATGTGCAATACATAAATGAAAAACCTAACTAGTCTATATATCTTCCACATAATATATTAAGATATAGCAAGCAAAAACAGCAACCAATAACCAAAACAATAGAAAAACAAATACATGGATCAATAACATATTGAATTACATCTTATTTTTCCAGCAAGAATAAAAGATCAAAATGAAAAAAAATAACTTAAATAACTACAATCATATAGCCGAATAATCCACTTATGAAAACAATGTCGGGAAAAAAACTCTCGAAAGAGATTCGGGAAGTAGGGCTTACTTCCATTGAAAGTCGAGAACATTATTAAGAAACTATCGAAAGAGAAGATTCCGCAGACTTTAATCAGACATGCATTTATATATATATATATATATATATATATATATATATATATATATATATATATAGATAAATATGTATATATACATATAAAAACTATACCAATTGCACGATTGCTGATTTTCAAAATAGTTCCCTTTAATATATATATATATATATATATATATATATATATATATATATATATATATATATATATATATATATATATATATATACATATATATAGCAACCTATGAAAATATATTCATGACAATTAAGCAACACAGAGGCTCCCGCGTTTAATACCTGGGGGAATCTTCAGGCTAAAATGCCTTTTAGGAGCAATATATATATATATATATATATATATATATATATATATATATATATATATACAGAGAGAGCGAGAGATAGGGAGAGAGCTGGAGGGATAGGGATAGAGAGAACAAGAAAAGAGAGAAGTACATACAAACATACAGAAAAAGAGGTAACCTGTTACACACTTACATTTTATGACATTTTGAAGTACATTGTGTATCATATTCTTTAAAAAATACGAGATAGGATCAAAACAGCAGACTCGAGGTTGTCGATTTTGTGATTTTATCTGAGCGATTAGAATACTTGTTTTAAACTATTTTTAAATAAAATTCAAAATTGTTATTTTTTATCGTTTAAATATATGACAATCGTCCATACTTAATTAAAATAGCCCATAAAATCGCAGGACTAATACAGTCATGCTCATAGACGAATTCAAACCTGTATTTACATTATTATTTACAGAACACTGTCTAGTGGGTATTTCTATAAACGGTATAGACAAACACGCAGATCATTTTCTTATATATATATATATATATATATATATATATATATATATATATATATATATATATGTATATTTTAGAGGAAGCATTATTTTAATAAATGAATGCTTTCTCTAAAATTGATCATACGATTATGTTGTACACGAAATTTAGCAATTGTCCTTACTAGCGAGAAATCAATGGTAAGAGGCTGTGCGATGGCACATCGTTATCGAAAAGAGGTGAAGAATACTGGAAATCTGGGGAGGCTTGTTGTCACTCAGACTCCGGGAAATACCACTGGTTGTTGTCGGTGAGCAATCACTGGCGATGATTTGTGTGAGAACTCTTAGTGAGTACAAATGATAAAAATTATAGTAGTAATAATAATCATAATATTATTAATAATAATAATATAAATAATAATAATAATATTAATAACAATAATGATAATAAAATATGACCATCATCATTATTATTTACAAGTATGTACAAGACCAGTTTTGGAAATGGTGTAAAAACGCTAATCGGGATCTAACTTCAAGTTTTGTTCCATTGGTATAATGTTGCTGATTAAAACGGCTAGATTATAGAAATCGTTACGCTGTTTAATCGTATTTGAATTCATGATAATTGCTGATTCTAGAATCGCGATTTATTTATAATGACTTTAATTATTCCGGCCTGCTCGTAATTAAAATAGTGATCATTGTGTTGCTGAATGTGAGAAAAAAGTGCATTTAGGGACTTATTTTTTGTGTATGTCTCTTTAGTGTTCACCAAGCCTTTATTAAAATTATCTTTGTGTTTCCCCTACATATATTTGATCGCAGACACTGCAGGTGATGGCGTATATACCTGCCTGTTTTTTTTTAAAACGTCTTTTCATACCTAATGTAAGTTTTATATTTAGAGATGTGGTTTATAATGTTAGTATTCTTGGTTTATTTAGACTGTTGCAAATTGGTACGTTTTTCTTGTAAGTAGGTAAAAAGAGATGTATGTTTAGTGTTCGGTGTATGAGATGGTTGTCAATTGTTGTTAGAAACATATCCATATATATGTATATATATATATATTGTGTTTGTGTATTTAGGCAGAATGTTTTTATTTTTGAAAACATTGTTAAAATAACAGAATGCTTCTGTTTAATTATACTATTTTTTATTTGTACATTTTTTCTGATGGTCTTTTTGTATTAAATTCATAAGAATAATTAATGTTCTATAAGTATGACAGGTTTCACGAACGTGTTCGATTCTTCATTGAATCATCATCAGGTGTCAAAAGCAAATTGACAAAATAGCTGGTAAAAGAAGAGATTTTTGAAAAACCGGTGAGAAACGCGCAGAGAACGTTTTCGCATTCTTCAAGAAATTCGTTGCCGATTTAAATTCACCAACGCTGGATGGCTTCACATGATATATCGCATTACAGTAATAAATAAAAAAATGTTACCACTGGTTCATATGTGATGTTATTAATTTTAGGTTGGTGTGTTTTTTTTTTATGTAGAGAACTTCCAGTATTTGTATCTTTATTTACTTATTTCGGAATGTATCATGTTATTGTTATAAACTAGAATCTGTCTTAAATAAGAAGGAGATCAGTTATGTCTTTTGTAGATTTGTACATTGAGCTAGAGTTTACAAGAGGCATAGTGAGGTGGCGGGATAAGGGAGTGCTTATAACACCAATGCAGCTCTTGGCTTTATTATTATTATCGGAGTCAAATTTACCCAAAGGGCACTTACACTTATTATAAATATTGGTACCTTCTAGTGGTTTTCGAGTTGGGGAGGGGTTGTGTTTTTACTACAACATTTTGTGGTTGCAAATTTTTCATCGTAAATAATGAGTCTAAATTTATTGTTGATGTTAATTTGGGGTATATATCTGTTTACTATATTTCATTACCTTTCTTCTGATCTGAAGTGTGGTTGCATTTATTTACACTAGTATGTGTTAACATTGTTCAGGTTGTGATTTTAAATGTTATTATTTCTACTCGTGCTTTTTAAAGTTTCGAATCATTAATTTCATTTGTTCATCAAATTCAAAATAAGAAAATTCGTCATAAATAATTGTTTATAATTGTGTTATATTTTTTAATTCAATTGATAGTATTTTTTTTTAGAAGAGGAGATCAATTTCGCACGTTTTTATATATTTTTACACTAACTAGTGTGTGGCGATAAAGACACTCGCTCTAGCAATTTAAAAGACTAGAATTTAAAGTGGGTGTTTTTTTATAAATGGAAGTGTTAAACAGTGTATTAAAGGCGTACATAAGAACATCTAGGAATTGGATTTTATTATTTGCGGTAAGTTCTATGGTGAATACCCAGAATATATATTTTTTTAGAAAATGTTTTGAAGTGTGTCTATTTGTTCATTGTTATCAGAATAATATTGTCGTAATAGCTTACGTAAATAAAGGTTTTGTAATGTTATTAAATATTTTGTTTTATTGTCTTCACATATAGATTTCGTTAAGAATCGGACAGAGAACCGAACCCATTGAAATTCCGTCAATGTGAGTGTAAATGTTTCTCTTGAAGTGATAAACACATACTTCAGTGATGAAGATGCATATTAGCTTGTTTGGTATATTTTTAATTAATTTAACTGAAGGGAGAGCCGAATTATTAGGTATGTTATTGATGATTATGTTTATTGTTTCTTTTACAGGAATATATATATATATATATACATATGTATATATATAATGTATATATATATATATATAATGTATATATATATATAATGTATATATATAATGTATATATATATAATGTATATATATATAATTATATATATATATATATATATATATATATATATATATATATAATGTATGTTTTTGTTTTCCTCCTGCACTGTGACTTGTTTTCCGTCTGTCATCTTTTCACACATAATGCATATATATATATATATATATATATATATATATATATATATATATATATATATATATATATATATATAAGGTATATATCTAATGTATATATATATATATACATGTATGTATTTATTTATTAGGATAGTGTTGCGTACTAACGACTCAAATATAATATTTGCCCAATATCAACTGTGCATTTTAGGTAAAGTTGTTTATAGAGTGAACAGCATATTCTTTCATTGATGTAAATCTTAATATATTAACCGTAATGCTTCATAGGTCAGTTAAATTATTTATTGAAAAAATGTTATTTGATTCACATTGGATGTGTTTGTTTTTATTTTCTACATACTACTAAACGAAAATAGCGGAATAATTAAACATCGTAGTTTTTGTCGAAGTTTTAATGTATTCAGTGATATAATACAATATCATCCATGACTTCCAAACATTGTTTGTGTTTTCATAGTAATTTGAATTTCGTCATTTCTTATTCGATGTATATAATTTATTCTTTTATAAAGGTGTCTTACTTAATGTCTCCATAAATAACATTAATAATCATTGTAAATTACAACCGAATAAATTCAATTAAATTCAATAATTATTTATATAGCAATAGTTTATGTTATTTTATTGAAATGACATTCACAGGCAGCTGTTAGAATTAAAAATTCAGAAAATACTACACCTACTGCATCTATTATAATAATAATAATAATAATAATAATAATAATAATAATAATAACCATAATAATAATAATAATAATAATAATAATAATAATAATAATAATTATTATTATTATTATTATTATCATTATTATTATCATAATTATTATTCTAATAATTATTATAATAATAATAATAATAATAATAAAAATAATAATGATGATGATAATAATAATACTAAAGATAATAATGATAATTATAATAATAATAAAGATGAGACAAACATAAGAATATGAGAAGAACATGAAAAAACATACATAACTCAGTGATATATATGGAGAAAGAGGAAATGTGACAAACACATTGAGAAAAAAGTTTAGCAGACAACTTTTAACATATCACTCTCAATCGACGTCGGTGCGATGCGATATATTGTTTTGCTTAATCTTCTGTTTCTTTCTTGCTTAGCATATTCTCATAATTATTATTGGTAGTGGTCGTCATACTTGTCCAGAAATGAAGAGATAATACTTGGGTATCTGCAACGATTAAAATACAACACGTAATAAACTACCCCTCTAAAAATAAGAAACTTATCACTTATCACTGGGATAGATAGTATGATGACAAGAAAACACATCGTACATTTATCTCTACGAAAACAGAGTAAGTCATGGAAGGATAGAATAATGACGAACGAATATGTTTATAGTGGAACTCAACACAAGGGGATATGTGGGTAACGATTGCAATATAACACTATAAAATATACTACACTCTCTCCTGAAAAATGTACTTTATTGTATAACAAAATGGACCCTACACTCATTTGCCCCGTGCGTATCGTAGTCGGCCACTCGCGCACAGGTGTTTGATATCCCGGTCGCGGTGCCGAGTGAAACAGATACCCACTCTGCTCCGGTGTCACTGAACCACTTGTAACATGGGTGCTTCACTTGTGTCTCTATCTCTGTGCTTCCACGTCTGCTTCTCTGCGCAGAAACATTTCTAGACTGTGAACACCCTCCTTGGCCAGTGATCGTCAATAGTGTCGAATCTCCTCCAGGTCGTGATGAATGATGATAGCTTCGTTGGTCCTGAAAAGGCAAAATTACTTAAGCAGACCCAATCGACAATAGAATAATTAAACAACATCGTTTTTTTTATCAAATAATTATTAACAAGATAACAACTGTTTTGAAACATTGAATCAAAGTCTGCTTTTCGATAATGTCTTTATTTATTAACTATCTCGTATGTGTGTGTGAATAACTTTTACGACTGCAACGCCTTAATTGAGACATAACTTGTCCACTGAAAACGATGGGGAAGGGGGAGAATCTGCTGACACGACCAGCTAGAATAGCGACCTACACGGCCGAATCCCAGGTCTAAACTGACTATCTGTATGGCTGATCTCGTTCTCACAACAAAAACGAAAAACGTATAACTCATACCCTTTCTTTCTCAGCCCTCCTCTTCTCTAATCCCTCTCCATCTCCCACCTATTTCTTTATTCCTTCTTTCTCTCTCGGGGTCGGGGTGGGTTTTAGTGGTGGCCCCTGTCAACGATGCAGATATTTTGAATTTCTGTTTTAAAAGGTAATTACTCTATTTTCCCTTTCTCGGGGTGGGGGTGGTAGGAAATTGCAATTCATCGCTTAGATATCACTGTTATTACACACACTTATTCTCTTTCTCCGTCTCTGGGGGGGGGGGTGTTCGGGCGTGCGACCCCCCACGAGCTGATATTCATCAGTGACTAAAAGATTCTTGACCAAAATTGTTCAGCTGGTCAAACTCATCGACGTACAGACTTAATTGCTACAGACAATTTAATAAACCTTCCCAGACTTTTCGGCGCTCACGCTGGCCGATGTTTGGACAGTCGAAGATATGTACGAGTCGCAGATCTCTACTTATTTATACGTAGTGCCTAACCTCGTCGCCAAGATGCAGTCTAATGCACTTTAAAGCGCACAATCTGTCGGTTCTATTGGTCCTGTTGTGAAACAGTGATTGTAGCCGACAGAGTCTGCCCCTTTAGGACGCTCTAATATACATCAGGAAAAGCAGGCCCTACGTAGAATTTAGGAAGAGAATTGAAGCTAGTATATATTCACACGAAATCACCTACGGGGAACGAGCCGAGAAACGACGCCGAAAATCTGAGAAAAAGCGTGTTACTTGTCAGAAGTAATTAACCACGCACATAGACAGTTGTTTACCATATGCGGGATTGGAATGTCGCTGGAGTCTTAATCACTAATGGTGTGGACATCGACAAGAGAAGAAAGCGAATAGGGGCTTTGTCATGATTAGAAGTAGAATGTTGATAACGGCTGTACAATTTTGGTCAAGAGTCTTTTGGTCACTCCCCTCCCCCCATGGTAGAGAGAGGGGGATAATAGGTATTTTACGGTAACAGGAAAGAAAACAACTCAACCAGAGAGAGAGGGAAGATAGAGGGGAGAGTAAGTCAGTATTCCCCACCCTGGCCCCGAGAGAGAGGGAAGGAATGGAGAAATGGGCTGGAGCAAGAAAGGGTGTAATGATATGCCTTTCTGGGAACGAAAAGACCTTTGTTGTTGACACGAGAAGACGTTACGGCCAGTTGGAAGTTTTAACTCGACCAAGCGGGAGCGAACACGCTCTCGTTCGGGACGACGGCAGGGCCATGGGACCCCCTACACCGTTTTCAGTAGACAAGTATCAACTTAATTAACAACTTGAAAAGCATAAATAGAGTTTCATGCAGAGAGAAGACGGACTAGTTTAGTAAACAAAGCCATTATCGAAAAACAGACTTTGACTTAAAGTGTAATACCAATTGTTTATCTTGTTAAATAAGTTTTGCTTACGAAAAGACCAAACCGATGTTGTTGCATTATTCCTATTGTCAGTTCGTCGTTGGTGTTACTTTGCCTTCACAGCGGACCAGCGAATCAATCATCATTCATCCGACCGGGAGGAGGTTCGAACCATCTTTCTTTTTCCGCCATTACGAGATCACGAGTCCAAGGAGGGTGTTCATAGTCTGGAAGGATTCCTGCGTCGAGGACCAGACGTGTGAGTACCGAGATAGAGGCGCTAGTGGACCACGTAAGTTACAAGTGGTTCAGTGACGCCGGATCAGAGTGAGTTTTCTGTATTACTCGGCACTGCGACCTATGTTTACATTTGATGCCGTCATGTCACGAAGGGAGGAAGGCGCGTGTGGGGTCCGCGTTACACGGTCTCAATTAGAGGAATCTCCACATAGCAAATTAAAAGGTAATGCTTTTGATGACCGTATTATAACGAACGGACAAATGCTATCATATCACAATAAATATCGATTAAATGTCTTGGAATATGGTAATATTAAAAAAACCCACTTTACTATAACTTACATAACCACTAAAACGTTACGGATAACCGCCTACAGTTGATGATGTTACAAACTTAAGATGTCATTCATATGATCATGTAGAAAACACTGAAGTGATCTTGTCTGAATTATTACCTAAGAGAACATTTGTAATAATGATAATCTGTCAATTCTAGTGTATTTTGATTATTTCAGGCGTGAAATATATCTTCCTCGTATAGGTGAAATATACGAACGCAACAATCTCCAACTTCTCTTGTAATTACAAATTTTATGTAAAGCATGATGGCTGTTTTTTTGACAAATGGAAATATCGGAAATACATATTCATAATATGAACCCATAATTGATTCGTTTAAAAGAACTGGTTTCGCGACCGGAACTGCAAATTACTTGTGTTTTCTTCACCATATGCCAAACATGAAATTAGATTTCAATTAAACCAGTTTCGTACTAAGGACCTCTAATCTGTGACAGTTATTAGCAGCGTAATGCTTCTACTTAAACATCGTCGTCTTAAAATCGAACGTACAAACATACTTGGAATACATGGTTCTCTTTTGTCATCTAATTCAATTCATCAGTTTCAATTGATATTCTTCACCATTTCATTCATCTCTTTATACTTTATTCTCGAGTTGAATTTAGCTCAAATAAGTGGTGACCCATTAGTTAAAAAACAGTTAAATATATATTTCTATTTAATTTCTACTACATGCCACTGTAAACAGTTTCGCCTATGTCTTGCAAATTTCAACTATTTATTACTGCCATGCTTAATTAGTTATTTTTCAGGTTAGCAAAATAAGCATGAGTTGCTAGAGAAAATAAACATGCTTATTGTAATCCCAGCCATGTTTATTATTCTAGTTAATTATATTAAGAATTACACGTACTAATCTCTATCATGACAAAGTGACCTTCTATTAGGTGTATCACATTTAGCTAACTGGTTATAATAAACAGAGACTAACAATGTCAACCACACGTGATCAACTCAATTGGACACATTGTTCTTACAAACACTCATGTGTATTTCGCCACTGCTCATAACAACGAATGCATTCCATTATATGATATAACATGATTAAGCTGTTAAACATAACGAGATTAAGTGAAGCATTACAAAAGTATTTCATTACAAATATTCATTAATATTCTTGATAGATGAAATATTGTTTATACAGGACTAATGTAATTAATATCAATTTCAAATGTTCTTGTCACAATTATTCGAATAATAGAATAATATCGACATAGAATATATAGAATTTACTTCAGATGATAATAATAATAATAATTATACTAATAATAATAACAATAATAATAATAATAATAATGATAACACAAATAATAAAAATAATTGCCTGCGCAATCATATTAGTAAGAATAAGACGGTAAGGCTGTTGATTGAGCTTTTCGGATCAGGAAAAGTTGGGAGAAGACAAATAGGCCACACATGCAGATACATTATCTCTTAAAATGGTAAAAAGTAAGGCGGCGTATACTCCACATACTGGACAAACAAACCAGACACATTGTCAATATCCCAAGGTTTACGAACACCTAAAAATTAGAAACACATAGAATGATTTACTGGGTTGGACAGAAATTGTACACACCTAGAACTGTATATATCAAAAACGACAAAATCCTAAAATTGAACGTCTGAAAAACGTAGAAACCCCTCACGGAATTAAAAAAAATAATAGAGTTATATTAAAATTGTTCTTGAAATGTAAAATGAAAAAACTCTTTCACGGCGGAATTCATATATATATATATATATATATATATATATATATATATATATATATATATATATAGTCTGATTTAAAAACAAGCAGAAACCCCCGATAGTATTACGAAACAGAGTTATGAAATAAGAACGTTAATAGCGATGGAGAACTATTTTAAGCGACTATAGACCTGTAGTCTACTTGCAAATATAATAACAGCACATATCTATTACTTCCGTAATAGCTACGAAATTTTACGTTGGAAAGCGAATAGGTAAAGTGACAGTATACCCTTTTATATATCGATGATGATATATGGAGAGATGAGCACTAATAAAAAAAGAGCATGCGAATGATGTGCATCAACAAGAAGACATGCCATTTTGTTATAAACAAAGTGTAATAATTGTTGTGAGAACTGATACCAAAAATTAGGTTCCTAACTTTAAAACTTAACTGAGCATGTAGTTTTTAAGATCGGGTACGAAAATGTTCAGAAATACCTAATTTCTGCAGGATTTTTCTGACAAACTGACTGCAAAATGTTACTATTTAACTAATAAATCCAGATAAAATAGATATTTTTTGTTAGATACAATAAATAGAAAATATATTACAATCAGAATTCTAAGTATGAATCACCACTAGTAAAATATGTCATTTTTTAACTGTATTCAATAAATGAGAACTGTAGAAATTGTACAAAATTACAAAAAAGGCTAATCACTTTTACATTTTTGGTCATAATTACTTTTAAAAATATATAAATAAAAGTGTATTATACAATAATACTACTGAAAAAAGATTATAGGAACAAATGTTTTAAATTTGAATTGTTCATTGAACAATGTGCTAAAACCTACTGCACCATATAAAATGATGGGTAAGCTTACAGTGTAGTCCTCGGGCCATAACTTCTAAATAAAAAAATAAAACAACATTTACCTTACATAAAAACGCATCAGAATGAAATTCTCTACCAACCTGCATAATTATAGCATGTGAAAACCGAATTTAATTTCATACGTTTTTGTTCTCTGTCAGTGACGATTACTCTTTCTGGACTGTGGCAATTTTTATTTTGCCTCAATACAAAGCTACACTTAAACGATAGATGAATTATCCCCACATTACACATTGGCATTGCGTTTAGCTCAGCCATTTTTGGAGGAGCAAATAAATAAGAAAAAAAAATCAATTCGCTTCATCTGAAAGATGATTCTGACTGACTCTATTTGAAACGAAAAATAATCGTCAACACACGACATAAAAGACTAAAAAAGTACATAACACGGTATACAGTCGGATTCTAGCACTAGTGGAATGTCAATATAAATATCATATTAGAGCAGTGAAGTGAGATATAAATTGCACGGAAGTTAGAAAGAAAGAAACACATATGGAGCATTTACAAAAGCAAAAAAACAACAACTGAACACACGATAACATTAATATATGAGAACATTACACAAGGCCTTATGAATAAAAAATGAAGATTCTCTTCACAAGGAGATGACACAATACCCTAATTAAATGCAGCTATTTAGCCCAAACTAAATATAGAAAGAATTACTGTTTTAAAAATGTGTTTCGCAAAAAATATAAATAGATTTATCCTTCGAAAAACATATGGGATTCTATACTATGATTTAACTTTCTTCATAACCTTTCAGAGAAAACATTGTTACGTACAACAGTTGCTAGTGCACCAATCGATTCTGGAGAAGCTACAAAGATACACATGTCGACGAGCGATTGCATCATGCAGACCTCGACTGAAAAAATTCGTCGGAGACTAGAATCGTGGGTAGTTTATATTCTTGCGCATTTTGTTGAAATTGTAATTGAAACAAGCATCTCGTGTTTTGCCACTTTTATCAAATTCACTATCGGAAAAATCATTGTCGCTATCAGTAGAAACGTTGGTATGAATACTTGAGTTTTCGATAATCTCTTTTCAATTTAATCTAACTCTTAATAAAATATATACACATAGTAATTTTATAAAAAACCTCACTTTATTTGCAGTAGAATCTTTAAGCGTAATAATATCGTGTTAATCAACCGTTCGTACATATCGGAGCATAAGTTCTAACAATTTAGTTGTTATAATGAACATGAACATATGCCAAACACATTCAGACGGTTTTGTTGAATATAATAAGATCACTTTTTAATATCATTCAACATAGACACAAATATATTGTTACTATAATTTGGAAAACACATTTTCTAAAACGACGGTAAGGTGGGAAAATGTTCATGATAACTTTGATAACGATGCATACTCTGTACCAGTTTGATTATTAGGAAAACCTGCTGAAAACTTAGGCTTTATTCTCACTATGTTCCTGTCGACTTCATTAAGGGGCGACTTGGCGAACTCGGAAATGTTTATATACTATTAGGGGTGCAGCCGGAACTGTACATTACACTCTTAATTTAGTCTCTGTGGGTTGTATGATCTCGTTCCGTCACTCATGCCATAGTTAAATAATCAACTGTGTATTTATCATATTTTTAGTTATCCGTGCACTGAGGCAAAACTTACAGCTTATAAACTGATTATTAAGTCGCGTTTAATAAGTTGCAAGGAATTTCCGAGTTCGGCATCAATATTTTCAAAGGCGGCAAGACACACTTAACAATAGTGGGAGATGTGATCATCCGAACATTTTTTCAATATTATCCTAAAGGCCCCAACATCTAAATAATACACTAATTTGGAGAAATGGCATGTTTTCACAATGTTGACTTACTGACGAAATATTTACAATAGCTGTGTTGTTATGTTTCCGGTGCATTTATTAGTGTAATTATTTTGATAAATTTAAACGGCAAAATGTATATGCATGACGATTTTTTCAACATTTTATATGTGTGTCTGTTTTTTAGTTTCTCGCAGAGTTTACAATAGAAAGCAATGCCTTGTAATCACATCAAATTACACTGTTATCTAGAAATATTTTACTAGGGATTTAATATTTGTTATTACTTTTCTATTTATTGTTTAAAATAATCATGTTGAGTATTCGTTCGTTTTTACCCACGAACAGCTAGACTGGGTGTTGTTAGTACCAGTTTATGATGCACCATCGACAAACAGGTCAACAGTGATTGTGGGCTGTCAGACTAATGCTCGGTTCTATTCAGCTGTGCGAGATCCCACCTTTACATGCTTTATCTGAAGTATGCTTAAGGGTCCTTACAAGATAATGTCGATGGAGTTTCTAAAACATTTCCTGTTTGGTAGAGTGCACTTTCTTTTCAAAATACCATCTGACCTTGTGCCTAATTTCGTGTAAATGATATACATAACACACATTCTATTTTATTTTACAGTAAAGGTCACCGTATATATAGACCCAAGGTCAATCGTGAATGAGGGTTAAAGAGCTTTACTCGAGAATAGGGGTTAAGTAGTGGATGGTGAGACAAACTCGCGTTCACTGGCACGATGGTTGTAGTAGGGCAGAAATGGATTATTTACGGGGACGGTTCAACAAGAACCTATTTACATTAGACTTGAACAAACTATGTGATAGTAGGTAGAGAAGCAGGCTCAGGATGCTGTGTTTCTACAGACGGATAGTTCGAGGAAATAAGGTTATGCCCATACATGTTTCGTTTCGTCGTTGGAACGCAGAGGGGGGGGGGGGAGAACTATGAATCATTGGAAGTAGTAATAGGTAGGCGGGTTTTTATTGTGAATATTGTACAAAGGGATACCATAGATTTGAGCTCAGTCGAGCATCTACCATGAACATAACGGTAGAGCAAATAAAGACTAGCAACATCTCTTCTGTGAGATAATTACTGTAAAGAAGAGACGATTGCACCCCTATTAAATTTCGAAGTCGGTGTTGGTTTCTGTCAAGGCACACAAATGTGTTCTCAGCGGGGCCTCGCTATATGTGGCAGCATTACTCAATTTTAAGACTTATTTGACTTTTGTCAAGCGTGTGACATCTTCTGAACCGGTAGATACACCTAACCATTTTTCCAGTGGTCTTAGCAACATATTTGATGTCAGTGTTCTATTTTAAATCTGATGAGAATGGCCAGTCACAGGACCCTATCAAAGCAGTTTTTTTCCTCAATGGGAGATCCGTTTATTAAAACTGGGGCAAAATGGAAGATCAGAGCGTGGGTTGTAAAACAATCATACAATGAACTATAACATTTTATATTAGTTACATTTAGTAATCTGTGATAGTAACTATAGTAAAAATGGTTAAAATACAGAAGAAATGTATGAACAGTAAGTTTACACAGCACTGGTCATCCAATTCCGACCTGTTAAAAATCTAAAATCCAATTTCAGCAATTAGCACTTTCAAATGTTTTTTTTCTTGTGAGATAGAAAATCTAGAAATGATAGTGTTTATCACACAAGCTGTTCTTGTATAATGGTAATATATTACACTGGATGTTTACGAAATATTTGCAAGACATAACCTGCTTAATTAACTTGTTTCTATATTTAACTATATCATTTCAATTACATTGAGTGCATGATAAAAATCATTCCACAATGTTTTTAAATGATATGTTTGACACATTATCCCGTCGCATATTCAGAGTAGTACACTGACTTTTTGTGGAGTTATGACTGATGTTATGAGTCAGGCATTCTGTATATGAGTGACCGTTTGAAAATACTAAGGGTTCCGTGTTGGAGACCAGCAACACCTCTCTGATTGCTATTAATGAGATTAAAAATGCAATAAAGAAATATATGTTTTCCTGAATTGCCCTTTTAAAATAGATTGCCCTCCTCGTCGACTTTAAAGTCACCCTCCTTTCACTTAATGAAAACGCATGAAAGTTACAAGTATATTTATAGTAAAATGTGACTAATCTTCTTTGAAATTCATTTTAAGACTAACATAATATATTTAAATTGTTTCGTCTGATTTATGGCAAATACGATCTAGTATACCCATATTTTACGACACAGACAAAGAGAAGTTATGTAAGTATCCTAGAATTTAAACGAGACGCTGGCAGAAAGTCTGAGTTTAAGAGACATCGCTTCTATAATAACAACAATGCGTTAGATATTATTTCTGGTTCGAGAACGAATTTCTGACACCCTAAATGATACCTGCACTCTGAAGAGTATATGTCACGATACTATTCCTCAAGTAAGTAAATGCAATAATAATAATAATAATAATAATAATAATAATAATAATAATAATAATAATAATAATTATAATAATAATAATAATAATAATAATAATAATAATAATAATAATAATAATAATAATAATAATAATAATAATAAATTATGACATTTTTGTCTTCCATATATGTTGCATAGCGATAGTCAATTGGTAAACACAGTTGTTAGCCGATTATGTGACGCGTGATTTTACTAATTTATGACTTTTGGGGGATAATTTTTCGTAATTTTTAGTAAAATGTGGGATTTACTTTCTTTTCCTTTTGTTTTTAACTCAGTATCTTATGACTTTAATTTAATAATTATTTTTGAAATAGTTCCCGAAAACTTATATTTATCTTTCAAGGGATTTTTACAAGTAATTTTCTCAAAGTTAAAAATCAACTGAATTTTGGGGGTTTTCAGCCGCCGTGATTACATATTTCATTATAATGTATTTTTCACACGTAAATATGCAGTTTTTTTTTTCGTTTAGAGATTACGTTTAGGCTTTTATCTTTCAAACACAATCAAAGTTTACACGGAAACTTATTAAATAATTAATGATAAGCCCTTTTTAATAAGTATAGTCCGCACAAGAGGCGGCCATTTTTGCACATACCTAATATATATATATATATATATATATATATATATATATATATAATTATTATCATTTTATTTATTTATTTGTTTATTTTTTATTTATTTATTCATTTATATTATTTTTTTTTTTTTCGTAAATGTTTCTTTATGTGTGTGTGTGATAGTGCACCTTGAACCTCATAAAAATGGGAGAAACACTATCCCTGTGACAGGATCACAGGTAAACTAAGCCTGGGCCTGGTGTTGCCACAAACACCAAACCATGATAAATGTCTATAATACTAATAAACGCCGTGGGACTCAGAAGAAAGATCGGAGTGTCACGATGGGCAGGTGCTCCCTCGATGGCCAACATGGGGGACCCGGTCCGCATCCTGCGAATGTTGGCTCCTTTAATTTCAGGAAAAAGACCACGGACAAAAAACAGGTATGTACCCCATCAAATTCCAAATATGATAAGGACACTGACCAAACACAAGAATTCAATAATGAAAATTACAGACCAAAAAGCCATAGAAAGAAATGGAACACAAAAGAGAACAGACTGATAATGGAATGCTACAACAAAAGAGGATATCGGAAACCAATGAAATATCTATGGGACATTTCTAGTGACTACTATACAACGGCAAAAAGGATAGCAGATCAAGCAAGACAGATACTTAAGAGAGGATAGTTCTCGGAGATGAAATTAACGGAAATTAAACAAAAGATAAATGACGTGACAGATCAAGACACACCATTTGACGATAACTCCCAGGAAAAATATAGGGAATAACATAAACACATAAACTGAAGAAAACGAAGACGACGAAACTATAGAACTATCTGAGGAAGAAGCATGCGAAGTGGGAAACATCAAACGATTAATGTCCGAGAACAAAACAAAACTTCCATCCCTAAGGAACGAAGACATGAAGAAGTTAAAAGTTGAAACAGAGAAAGTAAACAGAGTACTCACGTAAATCCCAACATACACTATCACAGATCTAAACAACTTTATATATGCGGGGGCAAAATCAATAAGTATGAAACTAAAAAGGGAAAATAAGACTGACCAAAAGAATAGACAGACGAAATCTGGAAGGGAGATCAGACTGGAAACCATGATCACCAAACTTCAAAAGGAAGCTAAAACCATGAATTGGATGAAGGAGAACAGTACACGATTGAAGAGCAGAAATCTGAATCGCAAGGAAAGACTAAATAAGAAACACGAAGAACAAAAACAAAAGACAGCAGAAAAAGAAGGAAGATTGAGACGATACAGATACAAATCGGAACAGTACAAACAGAACAGGACCTTTGAAAACAATGAAAGCCAGTTTTACAAAAACGTAACCGGAGAAAGAACAACAACAGAACAACCGGACCCGACACAAACAAAACATTTCTGGAGCAAGATATGGGAAAATGCTTATGATCATAACAAAAATGCTAAATGGCTGAAAGACATGAAAAATAAACATCTAGAAATTGAAGAAGGACCGGAAAACGAAATTAATGAAGAAACTATTAAGACAACACTAAAGAAAATGGCAAATTGGAAAGCACCAGGTCACGATGGAATACATGCGTACTGGGTAAAAAAATTCACGACCCTACATTAAAGGCTAGCACAAAAACTGAGAGTATGTATCCATAAATCAGACGTACCAGAGTGGATGACCAAAGGAAGGGCAACGTGCATACAAAAAGACGCCAAGAAGGGAACGACCCCAAGCAATTGCAGACCAATTACCTGTTTACCGACAATGTGGAAATCCTGACGGCACAACTTAGAGAGCAAATTTACCATTCCCTGAACAATCGTGGACAACTTCCCGAGGAACAAAAATGATGCCAGAAAGGGAAAAGAGGGGCGCATGATCTGTTATACA
The DNA here is from genome assembly GCA_963556195.1 of Sepiola atlantica. Classification (NCBI taxonomy): domain Eukaryota; kingdom Metazoa; phylum Mollusca; class Cephalopoda; order Sepiida; family Sepiolidae; genus Sepiola; species Sepiola atlantica. Next base: position 46,068,893 of record OY744523.1, read on the forward strand.
TAGATCAAAATATCCTGAAAGAAGTTAAAAGCAAGAAAAAGAACATATCTATGGTATGGATTTACTACAAGAAAGCGTACGAAATAATCCCTCAAGCATGTATACTTGAATGTTTAGAAATGTACAAGATACCCAACGGGATTATTAATTCCATCAATAAAGCAATGGAAACATGGATATTAGAACTGACAGCTGGAGGACAATACTTGACGGAGATAAAAAAATACATAGAGCCATTTTCCAAGGAGACTCTCTATCACCACTACTGTTTATCATAGCCATGCTGCCACTCAACTACATACTCAGGAAATGTGATGCCGGATACAAGTTCACAGGCAGGCAGAGAACCATATCATGTACATGGACGAGATGAAGCTATTTGCAAAAAGCAAAAAGGAACTTGAAAAGCTGATAAATACGACCATAATCTTCAGTCAGGACATTCAAATGGAATTCGGAATGGAAAAGTGTGCATTGCTAGAGATTACAAAGGGAAGTTGGATACAACTGACGACATGAAACTACCCAACCAAGATCAGATGAGGGGGCTAGATGAACAAGAGAGCTATAAATATTTGGGAGTTTTGGAAGCAGACACAATCAAATCAACAGAAATGAAAGAGAAGATTGGAAAAGAATACCTGAGAAGAACAAGAAAGCTCTTAGAAACACAATTATATAACAGAAACCTAATCAAAGGAATAAATACCTGTGCAGTATCACTAATAAGATATTCTAGACCATTCATAAACTGGACTAAATAAAAACTCAGGCACCTTGATCAGAGGACTAGAAAATTAATGACTATGCACAATGCACTACATTCAAAAGACGATACAGACAAACTCTACGTGAAGAGAAACGAAGGGGGAAGAAGACTGGTAAGTATAGAAGACTGTGTGGACTACACAAAAAAAGAGCTGGAGAAATACATAAAGCAGAACACAGAAATGCTGATTACCGCAACAAGAGATACCGTCCCAACGAACAACGCAGGAAGCATCGAAACTGGACACAAACATACAAGAAAAGAAAAATGGGAAGAAAAACAACTACATGGACGCTTCATAAGACTCTCAGGAGCAGAAACCAACGCAAATAGCTGAACATGGCTGAGAAAAGGAAACTTGAACAGAGAAAGGGAATCTTTACTGATGGCTGCACAGAACAATGCGATTAGGACAAACTACATTACAGCTAAAATAGATAACACCCAGGAAAACGATAAATGCAGCCTGTGTGGACAAAGAGACGAAACAGTAAATCATATAATAAGTGAATGTAGCAAACTTGCTCAAAAAGGATACCAGAAAAGACATAATTTTCTTGGGAAAGTAATACACAGGGAAGTGTGTAAACAATTGAAGTTCGAATATGCAGACAAATGTTACAAACATAAACCAGAAACAGTAGTTGAAAACGAAAAACGCAAAATCCTCTGGGATATGGATATACAAACAGATAAACTCATACAAGCAAAAAGACTTGATGTTATTATAATAGACAAAAAGAAAAACTCTGGTAAAATCGTAGACTTCGCCGTTCCAGCAGTCCACAGAGTGAAGATCAAAGACACAGAAAAACGAACTAAATACACAGAACTAGCCAGAGAACTGAAAGGAATATGGAGCATGAAGAAAGTTAGTATAATACCAATAATCGTAGGAGCATTAGGAACAATTCCAAAAAACTTGGAGAAAAGGCTGGGAGAAATTGGAATCATACAAAGGACGGCAATAATCAAAACAGCTGCAATCTTAAGGAAAATCCTCGAATGCGAAACTAACACACATAAGCTACAAAGACTACCAGTCACAAGGAATTTACAACGGAGAAAACAAGACCACACGAAGAACACCACGACAAAAGCCAAGGAACAGAAACTGCAAGAAACAGCACTTCATAATCTCCCCCCCCCCCAATAAATTACACCGGCCTCAGCTATCACTACACAAAAATGAACCAAGAAACAGAAATTACAAGAAACACTATAAGCTGCTCCCTCTCCCCCACCCACCACCCCAAAAAAATTTAAAAGAATTTAAAAAAATTATTTTTTTTTTAAATAAGGGAAGAGAAAAGGAAAAGAACAAAAAGAAAAAGAAAAGGAATTGAAAGGAAACAATTAAAAAATTAAAAAGAAAAATTGATTTTTTTATTTTTTATTTATTTTATATTTTTTCAATTTTTTATTTATTTTTTTTATTTATTTTTTTTTAATTTTTTTTTTTTTTAACTGGTGCCGCCCTAGGCTGACACCAGACAACATATTTGTAGAGGGTCGAGGAGGATGAGAAGACCGAGGAGGGACAGAACAAACCAGACTTTCACCGGAAAAGTGCAGAGTGTGAGACCTTGGGGAGGCTTGTTGCCACCCAAATCCCAGAGAATACCAATTGTCCTTACCAGCGAGAAATCAATGGTAAGAGGATGTTGCGATACCGCATCGTTATCGAAAAGAGGCGAGGAACACTGGAAGTCTGGGGAGACTTCTTATCACTCAGACTCCAGGAAATACCACTGGTTGTTGTCGGTGAGCAATCACTGACGATGATCTGTGTGAGAACTCCTAGTGAGTACAAATAATTACAATAATATGACGATGAAAACGACGACGGCAGTTTTGATGATGATGATGATGATGATGATGATGATGATGATGATGATGATGATGATGATGATGATGATGATGATGCAGCTAATACGGATATTACATTGATAACGTCTAATCTAAATAACTAAAATAATCATAGTGGTTCTTTATAACGAAATCAATTCAATTAAATAAGAAAAAATTGAACTGAAATGTAAATAATGAATTTTGATCCCATGTAGAATAAAAAAAAAACCGTTGTTGACATATAATTAAATAAACACTCGCTTTAGTGTTTAGTATCAACACTTCAAAAATAAAACCAGACATCGATACAGAATACTAGCCGATGGATAACTGTGGAGAGGAACAATTTATTTAGAAAAGCGAGAAACCTAATATGCAGTCTCCTTAACATTCATCATGCCAGGACGTGGACTATGTTGAGCCCGACTAATGGGTCAGTACTCTGATCATGTTTCTGCAGTAACCCCCCCCCCAAAAAAAAATAAAAGGTTATGCATGTCGTCAACCATAAACTAAAATAACACCAAAGTGGAAATGCAGTTCTAACTAACATAAACATATGTTAGGAGGTCTGTGACTGGTTAACAAAGCTCTTCGCGTGATGACCTCGGCTTAAACGACATATAAATTGATCGTACTTGCGTGTTACAATATCACAAAGAAAAATATGTTCATGTTATTTGGCAAGAGATCAAAGAGAATACACGTAGTTAACAAGGAAACAGAATACATTGTATTTATTTATTTATATTCATAATATTGATGATTTTGTATTTCTGAAGAAATAATCGTATTATTTTTGTTCGTATGAATATATACATATATATATATATATATATATATATATATATACATATAAATATATATATATATATTTCGTATATATGTGTGTGTGTATACATATGCATATATATGCATACATATATGTATATATATAGATACATACATATTATATTTACGTATATATATATACATATATATATACATATATTCATATATATATATATGCATATCATATATATATGTATATATATGTATATATATTCATATATATATATATATATATATATTCATATATATATGCATATATACATGTATGTATATACATATATATGCATATCATATATATGTAAGTATATATATATATATATTCATATATATGCATATATACGTATATATATATATATATATATTAGTATTTCATAACATTTTATAAGGAGATCTAATTTGTTGTGTATCAATTTATAGTATTTACCTCAACAGTGCTCGATACGTAAGTAGAGTTAGGTAGTAACTATGAAAATATATGTTTGGCAAGTAAGCTACACAGAGGCTCTCGCGTTTCGTCCCCGGAGGGAATCATCAGGCTAAGCTTCATTGCCATAAATATATGTTCATAGCTTACTATATATATATACATATATATATATATATATATATATATATATATATATATATATATATATATATATAAATATATATACATTTATATATATATATATATAAATATATATACATTTATATATATATATATAAATATATATACATTTATATATATATATATATATATACATTTATATATATATATATGTATATATATATATATATATATATATATATATATATATATATATAACAATAGCATTGATGAATGTCATTAGAGTCATGTGAAGACTAATGAAGTCTACGAACACACTTTATATTCATTCGATTGCTTTGAGGTGTATGTAAACAATGTGTCTCACCTATATTCATGTCACTTATCTTGTTCTTATTGTGTATACTCTACTGTATTGCACTCTGCTTATACTATTCACACAAGGAGTACCTATTCCGCCGTCGGAGTATCGACGAACCCTCACTTTTAGGCAGAACATGACTTGTCTTCTGAAGGGATTGTGTTAATAGCCTGTAGTAAAAAAAACACTGCTAGATCAATTCAAGCGAACATGTTTATCGAGACTTTAATGTTAATCCTGTCCTCACTTTCGACATTTATATAACTTCGCTACCTTTAGTTTGTCCTTTATTGCTAACATTCAATGAGAGTTTTTCTTGAACATGGGGAATAATTGCTGCTTCGATGTATGTTGTGTTTTGAGTGGCAAGCAGTTGTAAATCCCGAATCATTTGACGGCATTCATAACTATTAGTAAAGCAATCTCATTAACTCTTATCGCCGCCATTGCATCGAGTTGATAAATGGTAAATAAATGAATAACATTAAGCAAACTTCCAAATTAATACCAATGGTAGCCATGTATTTTCCCATTTAAAAAAATAATACATTTCACCGGAATGTTATATAATAAAAATTAAGCACATTTGACTTAGCCAAGTGTTGCTCATTAATTTTAATTCACTTCGTATATTAAATTTTGTTTTATTTTACAAGATATTCAGCACTTCGTTTATATTAGAAAAAATATGCTAAACATTCTTATTTTTCTGTTGTATATTTTTGTACATCTATGTCAGAATTTTGAATTGAATCGATGCGAGTAGCTTGCATTTATTTCTTCAGCCATGACAAGTATTAAATAGTATATATTTCGTATATTTCGTAATGGTATCGTTCATTTTGCCCGTATTTACAATTTAACCTCAATTCTTCAGAGGACTTTCACATAGAACTAATTATTATTTGTTACATAAAGTGGATTTGCTAACAGTTCTAATATAATTTTAGTTGCCTAATGCGTTGGCATACCACTTATTACTACTTATTACTATATATATATATATATATATATATATATATATATATATATATATATATATATATATATATATGAAATTAAAAATGGAACAGTGGAAGATCCATAAGCTAAACGTTTCGCCCGATGTGATGTGGGCTTTTTCAAGATCGGATGAAAAGTGAGCTAAAAAGCCCACATCACATCGTGTGAAACGTTGAGCTTATGGGGTTTCAACTGTTCCATTTTTAATTTCATCCCGTCGGATTGTCTTATCCTTTTATCTACCCATGTATATATATATATATATATATATATATATATATATATATATATATATGAAATAAAATTAAAAATAATCGATTTATCGTTTAATAATAACCTATTGTGATAATATAAACACAATATATTGAATAGAGCAATCAATTCAAGAGATTAAAAATGAGAACAACAAAATGCAAAGATACAATGTTCATTAAAACGACAGCAGTCGGTACAACATAGATAAACAAGGAATATTGAAGAGAAGTGTTACACGTCACATGTAGATCTCTGGTTGTGGTAATATATCTCTTAACTTATTTTAACTTTGATCTAGTAATTGTGTTTCATGTCATTTTCAAGGTGGAATTAAATACATCGTTTAGGCTAAAATTCAGCATTGATTGCAAACCTCCTTTGGTAATCAAATATTAAATTTAAAAAAAACAAATACTTGTTTGTTTCCTCTTAAGTTCAAAACGTGTTTTTAAAACAATAACTAGTATGTATTGGATAAACCGTGTTATTTATACTAGACATAATTATTAATTAAATTTGTTAGGTATATATAAATTTGAATGTTTATATTTATCTGTCGACACTATTTTCTTTACTAATTTGTTAGCAATACCATATCTTCGACATGGAATTCTGTTAAACTTCAAAATGGAGTATATGTTTATAACAATTACTCTATTTTAAAGTGTTAACAGAATTCAAAGTCGAACATATTTTATTGCTAACAAATTAGTAAAGAAAGTTGTGCTGACACATGAATATAAACATTCAATTTCATATATAAAAAAAATAAAATTATAATTACAATTCATATTTTCTGTCCTCAGTCAGTGAATGAAAAATACTTTTAGACTGACACAAGTCTTCTTTTAGGGAAAACTATTTTTCCACACATGAGAGCAAGACCTTCAAAAATTATTACACGCTAAAAATAGGCGTATTACTGTGGTAATTTCTCTCCGAAATGATGTAATGTTTGATCTAGTAATTTCTTGGTATTTACAATACTATACTGATAATGTTGTTCATGTGGTTTTTAGTGGTGATTATCCATAAAACACGACGTTTATATAGATAGACACATACATTTGTTTGATACAATTCTAACACAGTTCAAATATGTTTGGTGCTACAAAAACAATGATTAAACATAAAAGTATATATATATATATATATATATATATATATATATATATATATATGTATATATGAACCTCAATTTATGTATGTGTGTGTGTGACCTGTAGAAAAAAAGTTAGCGATTCTAGATAACATCTAAAAGTTGATTCTAATGTCTCATTTCGTATCTGCCTCTGAAGGAGCTGAAATGTATGGGTGGCATTTAACAAAAAAAAAAGAAGCTAAGTGTTTAAATTATTTTTACTCTGAATGTTTTCTTAATTAATCCATGTATTAGCATGCAACGAGTATCTAGCTAAAATATTCTTTTTTTCCAGGATTCTTGACTGTTCAAATCTGTATCTTTTCTTTTCTTGCCTACATTCTGCAAGGGTCACTTGGGTTCAGGTTTGAAAAGGGGTGGTGGGGGGTAGTTCACTAGCGAATGTAGATAGGGGATGAATATCGTCCAAACTAAGCATGCTAGTCTGGTTAAAGACACATTTCGTATCTGCCTTAGCAGTGAAGAAACCGAAACCTCGTTCGGGGTTGAAAGAGGGGGGGGAGTGATGGAAACTTATCTTCAACTTACTGTTCCCTTTTTAGTATGCAATTGAACTTATTCTATCTACATGTGTACATATATATATATATAATATATATATAATATATATAATATGGAATTTTTTTTTTTTTTCTTACCTGCGGGGGCTAGGAAATACCCGACTAGTACATGGGCGCAGGTTATTTTTTTACCCCTCTCGGAGGTTGGACCCGTAAGGCCTCGTAAGGCTATCCATCTAAGAGAAGGAAATCTCTGACAAAAAAACCTTCTTCCAGTTACTTACGCCGTGGCAGTAAACTGTTGGGGGAGGATGGCTTCCTTAGTCCTGATCGACAACCTTCCTAGAGTTGGAATCTCGAACAAAGTTTCCGGTTTGCAAACCTACAATTGCTTAAGGAGTAGATAGGTTCTACCTATCGCCGGCCCTTGCACTCCTTCTTTGTTTATTAGTCAGGCGCAGAGGTAACAGCGCTGGGACGCCTCTAAACACTCAGTGCCTAGCCTTGTTTCCTTACTAGGACAATGAACGCCGTTCTCTTTCTCTCTATTTGGGCAACTCGGGGAAAGTTTTTTCGTTAGTAAGTCTTACATGACCAGTCTGGGTCTCTCTTGTTCCGACAGGTTGAGGGTACAGGTTAGACAGCTTGTCTGGCTGCTGTTTCTGACTGACAGGATCGGAGCCCAAACTCTTGGGTAGCGCCAAGAACAGCTGCTCCATCATCAGTTGCATAATACCGTGGGTAGTTGTATGTGCCATGTCGCGCATGGAAAGGGACCCTGCAATTATCTACGGTGGGCTTTCCCGACGCCACAACCCCCATGGACCAGGTCGTGACGAATGGACTGGTTGTGTGAGCTTATTGGCACCAAGCAAGTACCCACCTTGGCCAATCCACTCTATAATCAAATCAAACATGCCATTACAAAGAAATAAAATCAAACCTAAACCAGACACCCAAACAACACTTTCGCCTCCGCCCTTGAGGCTTGCATTCTCAAATATCCGGGGACTTAGAACCAACATCAACGACGTAGAAACCTTTCTCCTGACAAACTCCCCGGATATCCTAGCTCTTAGTGAAACTAACCTCCAATCCTCAATCTCTTCTCACCACTTTGACATGACGCACTACCTCCCACTCTACCGTAAAGACTCTGACAAACACATGCACGGGCTAGGAGTTTATGTTCGGAACACCCTCCCCCTGACTAGAGAACATAGGTTAGAATCAGATGACTACGACTACATGTGCTTTAGATTGACTTTACATCACAACGTTAGTTACTTATATTTCTTATACCGCTCCCCGTCGTCCCAGGACTGTACTCTGCTAAACTCTGTCTCTGAAAGCATAGATAGAGCACTCTTAATTGACTCGAATGCTCAGATACATGTATTTGGGGATTTTAATGCCCACCACCGCGACTGGTTGGGATTCTCCAGCCTTACTGACGCAGCCGGCAACTCTACGTATAATTTCTCCTTAGCTCACTCCCTCTCTCAGACTGTTGATTTTCCGACCCGCATCCCCGATCGTGTGGATCAACAAGCCTCACTTCTAGACCTCTTCAAGATACTACGAGCAAGCTGATTTTGAGTCAATCAGAGACCACATCAGTGACGCCCCATGGCGGGAAACGTTCTTACTCCCTGCCAACCAGTGTGCAAACGAATTAACTGAATGGGTCAAAGCAGGCATTGAAGCCTATGTCCCCATGCGAAAATTCTTTAGCAAGCCCCACTCTCCTCAATGGTTCACTTTGGAATGTGCAGCTGCCATTTCTGAGAGGCAACAAGCATTCCGTAAATTCGGCCGCCATAAGTCAGCTACTAATAGGCATAAATTCATAGAGTCAAGAAACAATTGCAAGGCCGTGATAGGCGAAGCGAAGAGAAGGTATAATGAGTTAACAAAAAAACGCATCCAGTCACAGAAACTAGGTACTCGCGATTTCTGGAAAATCTACAATAGTGTAGTGAATAATGGTCAATCTACGATTCCCCTACTTTCAAACCACAATAATGTCGTTTGCACGGCCACTGATAAGGCTGAACTACTCGCACAGCGTTTCGCTTCTAACTCTACTTTAGACTCGGGTAACCACCCTCTCCCTGAATTACCATTGCGGACTGAAGCCACACTTGATAACCTGGTCATCACCCCATCCCAGGTCAGAGACATTATAAAAAGCCTTGACACCTCTAAAGCTTGTGGGCCTGATCTTATACCTGTAATAGCAATAAAGAAATGCTCTGCTGAACTGGCCCCTGTTCTCTCCAAACTCTACAACAAATGCCTAGCCGAATCTTGCTTCCCCGATAGCTGGAAAATTGCCTCTGTGGTACCAGTCTACAAGAGTACTGGGAATAGAACCGACCATCAGAACTACCGCCCAATCAGTCTACTGCCGATCTTTGCCAACA
>OY744523.1:46088596-46096096 GCA_963556195.1 Sepiola atlantica
CATCAAAGCATTAGTTACTCTTCTTGGCATTTTGCCCAAGATCAAAGTGTAGTATATAGTTCCGATGGATAATGCACCCCATAAACTGGTATTTTCTTGGCCTTCGTGGCTTGATGTACGTCGGTCTGTGGGTTTGTCTTGTGCACTGCTAGGAGGTCAACCCTTTCAGGTTTTGCCTCCCCTCTTTGGGGAGGGGTAACTTTATTACTTACTGCATGAGGCGTCCCTACCGGAAAATGCAAACAGGGCTGCCCAGGCATTTTTTTTAGGCCAGAGTGCTCACCTTCTCGGGCGCTGGCTTTTACAGTCCCACTTTCCCGACGCGATCTTGGTTCACATATTACCTTGTGGGAGTAAGATAAAACTGGCCTTGTGCCTAACCTCCTGGGGAGGTAAATAAATAGTTACTAAATCTGGGCCATCTTTAGTAGTCAAAGTTACTTGCTTTGCTTAAAAATCATAACATCAGAACTATTCCCTGTCAGCACCGCCCAATCGAAAGTAGAATCCACTGTCGTTTGATCTACTTAATCCTAAACCTTACCAAAAACCGGTCGGGTTAACTCGAGAGTGAAGTCAATACACTATCAGGTGGTAAGTAATTAACGAATGTTTCTATAAGATCAAAATTATTGATGAACTCGCGAAGTGCTTCGTCATCTCAATCGAAGTTAGTACACCAATTATAAATCATTTCCGCTATTTAAATTTCGATTCGGGATCGCATTCAAGTATCCCACTAAAATAATCGTGTAAAACGTATTCATTAACTGCTCGATTCGCCGTAAAATTTGAATCAAGCTCAGAAAATTGGCATCGGACGTGTAAACCTCAATCAGTAGAAATTCCTTGTCGGCATTGCAACATCAAAAAACGAGAAGTATATTTTCCGGATCAAAGAAACAAGGGACAACAGACACATCAAAGGGCCGCTTCAGTAGTAAATCTACACCGCTTGGGTGAGCATCGCACTATGCTGAATAGCTATCAAGGTCGTGACACAGAATCACCCTGAATATCCCTGAATGAAGTGTATATTATTATTAGTAAGCAAATTATATGTGCACCGATGCGTTGAAGATACTGCCAAACTCCAAGTGTACAGGAATTGAACCTAATAGATTAGGGTTACTGTGGAATTAAAAATAACCAAATAATCTCGAATACAAGTATGACTCGAACAATTATACTATTGATATGTGTTTTGTTAAAATCTTTATTAACAATAAGCTGAACGTTGAATTAGGTAGATATGTGCTGTGACTTTCGATATAACATAGCCGACAACTTAAATTACGTGTTATAATTGTGCCGATACATAAACAATTCTTACAATATATTCAAATGAGTACTAATATATCCAATTAGGTAGCGTAATGTGTATCTATGAAATGTAATACTTGTTTACTATATTTATATTTTATGCTGAGTTATTCATATCCTTGTTTGTTTTTAATCAAGTCTACTTGCGTCTGTTTAGTTTTAACTTTAGTTTGCATTCTCCAAAGTTGCCTTAATTATATACATGAGAAATACTTTTGAAAATGATAATTAGAATGTTTTGCTAGTCAAGTACTTGACATCATTTAATGTCTTAACCAATTATTTTATAAAAATATCCACACAATCTCTATCAAAATAAAGTAATTATTATAGTCTAAAAGCCTGTTTCTTTTACATTCAGTAAAAGTTACATGAGACGATATTCAATGGATTTATTTAGCTTTGATGAGTGATAGTTAAGGAGACATGAATATGAACCGTATACTGTTCTCACTTTTTAATATTAATACACTAGATACAATTTAAAACAGCGTAATGCTCTGAAAAAGAAAACATTGGTTTCTCTGAGGACTAGTGTTACTCGTACAACCGGGACACCCATGAAATATATCATGATCCATTACACTGAAACACTTGTTGACAAATTACATTTCTATTATTTTCATCTGATTTTGATGATTAAATTCGTTAAAGTCTAAATATCATGAATCACATTCTAGAGTGCCAATCACAATCAATTATTTTTTTTATTATTCTGATTCGAAAGATAGCAGAACTTGCTTACCCGCGTGAAAATCCTCACGAAAAATAAGTTATGTAGTTTGTTATATATATATATATATATATATATATATATATATATATATATATATATATATATATAACAAACTACATAACTTATTTTTCGTGAGGATTTTCACGCGGGTAAGCAAGTTCTGCTATCTTTCGAATCAGAATAATATATATATATATATATATATATATATATATATATATATATATATATATATATATATATGCAAGCGTCATTAAAGACCACAAAGTGCTGTCTCTCTTCACGATCTTGCTTGTCAATTTCTCGACACGGCGAGCGATTCTTTGGTGTTCGGGTGTTGACCGGTAGTGTATAGCACCTAGCGTTGTGTCGTGGGCCATTCTTCACACGCTTCCGGTCTCCCGACCGTCTTCATGAGGATGTGTCTTTATGTTACTTAGATCCGAGTCTGTACTTTTATTATTTGTTATATATCTATTAATTTACATATGTATACATTATATATATATATATATATATATATATATATATATATATATATATATACTCCTAGTATGGTATAGATCCACAGGGTATAACTCTAGGAGAGTCTAACCGAGTTCATGAGAGTGCTCCATAAAATATAGAGCAGAAATATAAATATAAATCATAATTTATTTCATTTGGACTACAACATTGATTTTGTTTCACGAGAACAGTTTAAGGGGCTCACGATACTCAGGTATTGAAGAAAAATGATGCCTGTTAAGATAAGTTCACAATCACACAATGAAGGTGACATAAATTTAACATAAAAATTGAATATAAATAGAAATAAAACAAAACAAAAACAAAAACAAAAATACAAGTATGAAGAAAAAAAAAGAAATAAAATATAAAGAGCAACACGGGGCATAGAAAGGAAACAGAAATATAGGAGGAGAACGCAGATATGAGTTAATGAGAGGTGGTGGAATATAAAAGCATATATTTACGCGTGTTAACACGTGTTAAAATAACGTTTGTCTGGGTCCAGCTTTTAGAGAAGGAAGCAAGTGACAGATTATATAATTTGGTAATTTACCTATGAAGGGGGGAGGGGGAGAGAAACCCTATATGGAGAGCGGGTAGATAAGATGGGGGATACAAGTATTAAATGTGCTAATAACAATGAAATTAAAAATATAAAAATATAAAAATATAAGAAATATATATACATATATATTAGGATTACAACAATAATAATAATAATAATAATAATAATAATAATAATAATAATAATAATAATAATAATAACTATTAGAATAATGGTCATTAAGTAGCTAGTATATATATATATATATATATATATATATATATATATATATATATATATATATATATATATATATATTAAAAACAGGGAAATATATAAAGGATAATCAAAATAAAAGCACGACATAGTAGCAATTAAGATGATGTAGCATTCACAAATTATTTAGATTGCCGAAAAGTCAATAAGTAATTTTTTTTCTTTTTGTATAATATTCTGGGTAAAACAAACATGGGGAGTTTGTCATAGAAAGGACAAAGTATAAGTAGTAATTATGGATGTAAGAGTAGGGGTAAAATTGCTGGTTGTATTCAGAAACAAATAAGTAGAGTAGGTAAATGGTTACTAACCATAGTTATTCTGGAGGATACGGGTGCGGGGTAGGTGGGGAGAGATGGGTAGGAGTAGGGGTTGATAATGTGTTCGAAGAGAGGGTAGAATGTGTTGGAGGGAAGTTAGGATAGTGTAAGTAGAGAGAGAAGAGAATAGGGGTAAACATGAAATTATGTGAGTAAGAAGAGAAACTATATAGGAAAAACGTATGTGTCAACGATTAATATGGGATTTACAAGAGATTAAGGTGGGTATGGGGACTACTAACGAGGTTAATTCTACTGGGTCGGCAGTTGATGGAAGTCTCCTGTTTGCTGTTTAACATTTTATTTTTGTCCTTGAAACGGATAATTTCTTATTTTTCGTTTAAAAATAGATGTCATCGTGTGTTCAGTGACTTGCAGTCTTCCCTCTACTATCATCAATAAAAAAACAAAAGCGTTAACTGATAGCGTAATCAAGACCATTGCCTACTTACCTTTTAAGTACTATAATTAGTTACAATATAATAAACTAAATCCCCCCCTTTTTCTATAATATTGTCCGGTTTTCGTTGATCCCTAGAAGTATTTCTTAATAATCACAAATATACCTATTGCTATTGCCACATTTCTTAAAATAGTTTATACCAGTGAACAGACACTGTGCTTCGACCGTGCTCTAAGTCTTGGAATGTAATTCGATATGTGTGTATGCGTGTGTTTGAGTCCGTCTCCCCAAATATAAGAAACAAATCTAACCCAAATCAAGCCCCCCTCTCCCAGGCGCAATATCTAAAAGAAGTACCCTATAAGCCTAACATATAAATGAAACACCTTCACAAATATAAGTCGTCTCATCCCTAGGCCATAAAGCTGTGATGTTTTCGCCCAACCCTACTTTTCAACGAGTTTCAACCCAACTCGAGTTCTAATCTAAAGCGTCTCTGGTCATCCCTTCTGTGGTCCTATGGGAGTAATCTAAATGACTCTACACCCAAACTGTCAACATTTAACTCCCACCCCTAACTTAACCTTAATAAACCAAAAATCGCAAACGTCAAACACTCTGATTCGAGCGCTGTAGACAATAACAGCAACACTCGCCTTTTTGGACTTCCACCGGAAAATATACTGTGAGCAAATATCTACGAATTGCAGTTTGGAAACTAATAACCAACGGAATCGCATACATAAAACGTATGTAATAGCGAATTCTAAGGATATAAGGATTAAAGCCTTGAAGGTATGACGACATCCTTTCCCAATCAAATGTGGGTTAACACCAATTTATTCATTTCATCCAACCAATTCACCCAGAAAATATATCGGATCTTCGAAGCACAGACTCTGTTTACTGCGACTTTCTCCTAAATAACGCATAAAGCCCAGAATAAATGTATAACTTTTCCTGATATAATTCACCCTCCCACATCTAATGTCATCCAAGTTGGACTTATTGGTTCAAACGCCAACTATTGTGTAAGACCACGATGAGAGATAGAGGATAATAATCTCCTCTAAAGCATACTCTCTCCTACTGACCCTCCCCCATTTTTTTTATAAGGAGTTTTTCTCCCCCTGAAATTAACAGTTGTCCATACCTTCCCATCTGCCCCCACTCCTCCCCTCCTACCCTAATCATCTCTCTGCCAGATGTTTCTTTAAAAAAAACTCTAAAAAATTAGCCTTTACAATATTCAACTTTGGTTCGAAACTTGTATTTGCTTCCATCTTATTTTTATTTATAGTTCTAAGTTCTTAATTCAATCTATTATTATTAATTATTTATTTTATAGTTATCCTATATCTTCCTTGTGTATTTCTAAATATTATTATCAGTTCCTTATTAGTAACTCTGTTATTTATCATTTACTTCATTTTTAATCTTTAATTATGAATTCATTATTTCTAATCTTGCATACATTCGAAATTATTAGTTAACTATTTTTATGTTATTTTATTTCTTTATTTTATATACTTATTTATAATTTTATTAATTTTATTAAAAAAATGTTTATATATTTTATATATATGTATATATATAAATATATATATATATATATATATATATATATACATATATACATATATTTTATTTCCCTATATTTCTATTATTATACTTATTTTTTTATATATTTTTTATATATTATTTATTTTAAAATTTATTTTTTATTTTTTTATTATTTAAATTTTGTATTTTATTTTTATTTATTTAATTTTTAAAAATTGTTTATATTATTATTTTTTATAGTTTTTTCTTTCTTTTTTATTGTATAATTTATTTTTATTTTTATCTCTCAACTTTTGTTTACCTTTATATATTCTATTATTATTTTTATATTTTACATTATATTTTACTTTATTTTATTCCTTATTTTATTTTTATTTTTATTTTTATTTTCTATTTCGTTTTTATTTTTATTTTCATTTTATCTTTATAATTTTGAGAATGTTTATAATGTTATTTTATTATTATTATTATCGCTTTATCTTTATATATTTATTTTATATTTGTAAATTAATCCTTTTTCTAATATTTGTCACTGCATCTCCTCCTGGCAATAGATGTTCCTCTAAGACGAGCTTGTAATTTTCTTCCTTTAATTTTCTGTAAAATGTCCTGCTAAAGGCGCTGATGAAGACGTTCTGGAGTTACTTTGTATTTTTTCTTTTAAATTGAAAAATTAAATAATTAAAATTAAAGTATTTCCAGAATGTTTTCGAAACGACCGTACGCCATACTAGACTTGTTGTTCTAATTTTTTGAACAATTGGAATGTTCTGATCCATTTAATCATCTTATATATATATATATATATATATATATATATATATATATATATGCATATATATATATATATTTAATATTTTGTTAAGATTACTGTTTAAAATTATGTGCATAGATTTTAATTATTACAAATGGTTTTCCGTTAACATTTCGTAAGATAAACTCATATATTTTTTTATTTTTTTATCAAACACATATTGAAGGCGATCTATCCTTGATATCAACTAACTGCTATCTGAAAACAGGTTGTTTTCTGTGACGAATCCGGGATTTATGGGAGATACACTTCTAACCTATTTAACGTTTCTTTAATGCTATGCAAATATTAATATAAATACGTAATCAGTTATATACCCATATATGATTATCTTCACTTTCTTCAAACAATTATAATGCTCTATTCCAAATACAAATATACATTAATAGTATTAAGACATTTGTTTTAATACATTTAAACATATATTCATAAAATACACTTTTATAATATCTCTTCCTATATATATATATATATATATATATATATATATATATATATATATATATATATATATATATATATATATATATGTATATATATATATATATATATATGTTGTGATCGGCGGTGTTTGTGATCTATAAATATCGATGCCTTCGAATATAATTTAAACTATCGATATTTTTTGGAGCGTTTATTGCACATTTAAGGAGAAATACTAATCTACTTAATTGGTTTATTCCTGTAATATTCTCTCAGATTAAAGATATTCTCTCGGGCGAATTGCATTCATATGGAAAAGCAAACCGCTTTAATTGCCTAGAAAATAAATAGTTTTTCGAACTAATTACCATATTTGAAATCATTTGTTAGTAGTGACTACGGTATAAATATAGAAATACAAGTGAGGTCTTAGTAAATTATAATAGATGTAGGATACGTGTTGTATGTCGTGTGAATGATATGCTTTGTTAAGCGATATTCTGTTCGTTGTAATACACGTAGATAGTTAGTAAATGTGCATTAGGTAATAAGTAATACGAACGTATTTTATATATATTATTTGGAACA
>OY744523.1:46106096-46188596 GCA_963556195.1 Sepiola atlantica
ACTGAAAGGGAAAACTTCAATAGAGTCTTAAAAAGATATCTATCATTCCAGTTATTATAGGAGCAACCGGACTAATAAACCATGATATCAACAACTACATGGCGAATATACCTGGTAAAACAAGTGCAGGAGAGATACGAGGGACGGTTAGAATCTTTAAAAAGATCTATCGGCTGGAGTGTAGCGTGAAAATATATGGCAGCCAGCAGGATGCTCCATCCCTAGCAAACACAACATGATAAGAATATATATATATATATATATATATATATATATATATAGTCTTGGAGGTTCTCAAACATTAAAACTATTTTTTTTTTTTAAAACCCAAAAAAACCCTTAAGCCCCAAGTCGTTCAGTGGAAAATCACTCATGTAAGTCAATTTAACTTTTACAGTTATTATATTAGTTTGCTTCTAACATTATTTAATGGATCATCAGTTGTTTACCATGACACACTGTTTAGAGAATTTAAATATATATATATATATATACATATATATATATATATATATATATATATATATATATATATATATATATATATATATATATATATGATAGTACTAGTATGTGTGTATCATGTACGTATACACACACCTGTCTTACGAACATGACGTACGATTTTGTATTTAAAGCAAACTAAAGTTATGAGTCGCATATGACATCTGTTTCTCGGTTGACGGATTACACTTCTCTTAGATTACCACGGAGAAGTCTTGCGTGGGTCGTCAGCCACGTTGACTGTTTGGCTTCCGAGATAAACAATAGTGAGAGAAGACGGGAAAGTAGCCGGGTATAGATCAGCGCTTTTATCAATACGACAATTTGAATATCATTTTCGCACCTTGAATGACAGTTTCCTCTGTGAACCTTGTTTTCACAAGCGGGATTGATAAATTCATAGCCCATAAGGACTAAAGTTCCGGATGATTCGGAAACTGTCAAATATATATTGTTTCAAGTGTCTCAATTCTGCAGACACTAACAGTTATTCAACTCAGTAGATAGTTGATATCTTAAAAGGGAAAAAGCAACACAAAATGCCGAGTTTAGTCACTGTTATATGGAAACTTCTTGGATGTATAATTAAGTTGTGTATAGTTAACGGTATTCATAAAGTATCAGGCTATGTTACCCAGATTTGGTGCAAACATCCTTAAAAACGTAGTCAGTGTTTAAACATATTTCATATATTTTATTTTATTTAATTTCCCAGTGTGGGCCCCAGGAATCAACTCATTATGAAGTATGTGATATTTGGTGTTAGTAACGCGGCATTTATAAGGATGAATTCTCATTCAGTTTATAGGTTTAACAAAGAGTAGATCAGAAATTTATTAACCACACGGAAAAATAAATAAGCGAAATGGGATTTTCCTGCACGTGCGTAAATATTTGAATACATATTGAGCGCATACGAAAATGACTCTAATTTGTAAAAAAAAACGAAAAAAGAAAAAACGAAGAGAGAATAAATCGCAGAAAAATGGACTAGGGTTCAGAGTGGATAATACAGTGGCGAGATATATTGTATTGTTGGAGTGCGATTTTTTTTCAGATGAGTATTGCTAATTTTGATTTTTTAGATTGTTCATTCTACTGCCGATGTAAGCTCCGGCCTCATTCAGTTGCGTCGTGTCAAACTCCGGAATATTCATGTCGAACTTGGGATATAATAAACTGTACCGTTTGAACGTCCATACAGATTACCGAGGTCGATGTAAATATGACTGAGTTCGACAAGGCGTGATTTCGGAAGTTCGGAGAGTACATCGACTTACACGTTATGAAAACAATATCAAATATTAGAAGACTAGTCCGAAGAATACAAATAATACAAAGCGAATGTTGTCTGATGGGATGTATTAAAATGGACATAGGGCTACTACACCAATAACGAGGAAGTAGGTTATTTAAGGAGTAAGAGCCGAGCTTAAGGTTTACATTACATAGTGATGAGCGAATGATGCGATTACAGGACGGGTGACGATTTAGTGTTGATACCATTTCAGTTTGTAAGGTTAAAAGAATGGATAAAAGTGTGTTTGTATATGACATTAGTTGCATAGTTGTGTTCGAGGTTGTATTTATGTTCGTAAATACGGGATATGGTACGCATGACTGACTCGCCGATATAACGTATTGGAGATAGGTACTGTTTACTGTGTGAGCACCCAGTAAATAAGCGATGGGAAATTATTTATAGTGTCTTGCCTAGGCATATCATGGAATTTTATAACAGTTTTCATCATTACTTATGATACTGGTTTTCTTTACTTTATCCTGCCGTATAGAACATAATCATCATCTGAGAGAATACTTAACAGATACTTAACTTTAAAGCTCATTACTAATGTTGGCATATTTGACAGTTCGAAGCTCGCTATCAAGTTGTACCAAAGAAGTGTGTGTAAAATGTAATACTGTTTTCCCGATAATACATGTCGAGTTCAGATACTATTTGTACGATTGTAGTCATAGTGTTGTAATACTGTTAAAGAACGGAACGAAACATTGTTTGCATGACACGTGTACAAAATATATGAAACACAAATCAAGTACGATACTAAATATGTATGTTTCCTTCACGACACATTGTGGTTGGCCACTTAAGCCGAACATGTCAATGCAAAATAGTTTGAAAATCTTAATATAGAATACGGATCAATGATTACACACAAACAGTTTGTGTTAGGTAGTTTTATGTTTTGTGAACCATTAGGGATACGACTCTATTTGAAATTTCAAATATTTTTATTTGCATACACTTTCAACAATATATTAAACAAAATGTCTTACATTTCAATTTTGTTGCATAATTTAAATATACATTAAACAGGGACTTAAACTATAACTGCCGCATTATTCAGAATCGATTTTCGTATATATATATATATATATATATATATATATATATATATATCGCCCCTAGAATTTGATATACTTCATCAAATTATGTTTTGAAATACCCTTAGTAGTATACACTCTGATGAGAGCCTATGATATACATGTCTAAAATGTATACTGATATAAAACTAATTAGCAGTTGTTTATTAATATTTATAATCACATATTTCTAATGATTACATTTAATTAATTGAATTAAACAAACGGGGTCATGTATATTAAAATGTAATAAACCACTTATGTTTTTTTTTCCTCATAATGTAATCTGTAATACAAGTTTTAGAACACTCGTAATTAAAGCAAATGGTGACTCGTGAATAAGGATTAATTAGAGGTTATATATGATGAGTGAACAATGATAGATATGTGTAATCTATGAATGTGATCTACATATTAGAGTGTCATTAGACATAGGGGCTATTGTGTTGCAGCATACATTTCCGCAGATGCTAAATTATGGAAGAGAAACTAAGTTCATGAAGGTCTATTTAGATTGTGTACAAAAATGAACGAAATAAAAGCATGGCGTATTGGTAGAAGAGGGACGATATTTTTCTGTGAGTGTTTTTCAGAGATAAACTTTGGATTGGAGATCAATCGATCAACGCACATTAATAAGCATCAATTGAGTGAATAACTTTTTTCTTTTCTTATTTAATAACGCTCGATTTAGTTTGGTATGCACATGCTTCTCTTCAGTTTAACATAATTTCAGACGTAGTTACGTGTGTTTAATCCAATTCTTGGTTGTGTATAACTAATTATTTTGATATAACGTTTTTTACTGGCATTCATTAATCACGTTTTTCTTATTTGATTATATTATTCGTGTATTATGTTTCGTTGTCTATCTCTGTGTTCAACTATTTTCTTAATTAAATTAATAAAGCATCTGAAATAGAATAGCACTGAAAAAATTACAAAGTGTTCTAATAAGTAAAATACCACGTGACATTATCCTACATTGTCATGTTATTATCAAGTAGTGTTACCTGGAAAACATTTCTTCAAGATATTCAGTACTTCAGGACATTGGTTATAGCTGTTGAACACGATTTTTAATTAGATAGTATATACTTTCTGAAAATGGAAACAACTTTCTACCACTAACAGTTAAATTACAGCTCGTGATGTCTACTCAATGTCGGTGTTCCTCCTTTAAACATCATCACATTTCTTTGATTCGTATTATCATTATTTGTAAGTAGTAACTGTCTCAGTAGTGATCACGTAAACGATGTACGTATACAATGTACCTCATGATAAAGATTAGTATTTGAAATTACGTATGGATATTAAAAAAATAGGTTTTCTATTTAAAATGTACATTCTTGTTGTAGCCTCCCACGCTCGTTCCTGACGGCCGTTGTGTGTGTTGCCAACTAAAGCCTGTGCCCCCGCTTTTTTCTTTGATTCGTGTAATTATTTTTGTCGCACCTTTTTTATTAATTATCGCAGAGATTTTCATATACCGGGTTACTTTATTAATTTGATTAGTGAACTGGATGGAACATTCTCTCTCTCTCTCTCTCTCTCTCTCTCTCTCTCTCTCTCTCTCTCTCTCTCTCTATATATATATATATATATATATATATATATATATATATATATATATATATATATATATATATGTATACATACATATATGTATACATACATATATGTGTGACTGTGTGGGTGTGTCGGTGTAGATATATTGCAGGGCACAATATCAACTAGAATCGCGATCTTTTCAGTCGACACATGACATTTCCTAGATTAGTGTTATCAGTGAAGAATTATTAAAGCATAAAGTAAGAATCGGAAAGAAATGTCAAGAAAGAAATCTTGCTAATTAACGTGTTTCCCTATCCCTGTTTTGTTTATTTTTTTATATTACTTTTAATTGATATGTTATTATTTCGAATAGTTGCCCTTGACTTTTTTTACTCAAATCATCTCCACTGAAATATTAAGATATTTCTACAGTTTTAGACACCCACCACATGTTTGTATGTAGAATCTTATCACACGAACATTTACCGTTCACCTTTTGAATAGATGATGATGTTATCTGATTAATTGCATCTCATTCACGTTTTATTAATTGTCTATGTCTCCTAATAATTCGATATTAACTTTTCAGACGGATTGAAGTAAAACCTCTATTATTGAAATAAAATATACAATAATAGTACGCTGCAATTATAGAGAGTTGAACAACCGTTCATTATTCGTATATAACAATTATTTCCGCGAGTAAAATATACAATCACAGTGTATTGCGATGTAATTATTTAAATGGTTTTATCCTGAGTTATTGCTTCTTTTATAGTATATCTTTGTGCACTATGAGCCAATTTAAAATGATATAGGAATGGGAGGAGCAAACATAAGTTTAATAATATTTTGTCACCGGTATAGTCGTTGCTTTAAACATAAACGTTTCCTGAGTAAAATATAAAACATGTGTAAATAACACCAGGAACAGCATTGATACGAGATCATACGGTGAGATTTACTTTGTTCACATTAGATTAATCTTTTAACGGAAGAAAATACACTAAAATATAAAGCATCTTAATATTTTGTGTCATATATGTTACATAATGTACACCGTTATGAAGAATCTTGTGTACATTTCGTTATTTTGTCTTCTCGTCTTTAACGTAGAATCGTAATTTTAAAAAACTGAAATCCATGTATTACATCGTGAGCAGATGTGTTTTGTTTACTGATTGCGCTTTTTTCCATATTCGAATTCGTGACCTTATTTTGCAGTCACTCATTTTTGTTGTTGTCTTTTACAGTTTAAGCTAAAAAGTATAAAGACGATGAAATGTCTCCGGTCGCTTTACTCTGCTCGTAACTAATGGCTGTTGATGCAATTAAATAATAATAAAAAGGGGGCAGCACAGTAAGTGGAGGTGACGGTGGTTTAGTGGATATCGACACGCACTGAATCCAGTCGGTTCCAGAGTACCACATCACTTAGGAATGTTGGCAACCTTCTCGTGGTCCTTCCCGTAAGTACCCAATGTCATTCCAGAAAGATTTATAACTAGAAAAACATCGGGGAATAATGCCAACACCAGAATTATCTGATTCACACGAAAGAAGAAGAAGCACAATAAGTAACTATCGCGATCGTGTTGTTGGTTGATTACAACTTTTTTTTAAACTGCGTTATTTTTTGTGTATATTCTAGTAGTCGCACGTTCACGCAGAGAAAGGCATCGTAGCATAGGTCTTAAAATTTCGTGTTTGTGTTATATATATATATATATATATATATATATATATATATATACATATATATATATATATATATATATATATATATATATATATATATATATATATATATATATATATATATATATAGTAAGCAATGAAAATATATATGACAATCAAGCTACACAGAGGCTCCCGTGTTTCATCCCCGGGGGGAATCGTCAGGCTAAATGCATGGAGTTATTTTTGTCAGGTGTTTTTATATACATGGCTTGCTAGTTAACCAATCAGATTCTTTGTTCAAAATCCTTCAGAACCATTTTCTTCTACATAGATATCTATTGAATCCTTAGGACTTTTAACAGCCGTTACGGGGAAACACTGTTCTTTTTTTCACCTCTTTCAATCCCATCCACCCTCCCGACCTCATCTCCACACCCAAGTTTTTTTTTATCTAACCATCTTAACAGCCATTTCCTTTTTTGTCCCGCACATAAGTCTAATCATCTTAGCAAAATCTACCTCAGGTTATAACCTCTGAGGCTTATCTGCATTTACTCTAAACTTCAAACCCTACGGGAATTACATTTATTAGTACTGACTAGAAGTTATACCATTTCTTAATTTGACCACCCTAGATTTTATTTTTTTCTTCCCTCTTTTGCCTATACATCATTAACCCCATTCACCACTTATAGGAGTGGCGCCCCCCTCTTCATTACCTCTTGCTTTGTTTCCTTACTCTTTTTTTATTCTTTTTTTCTCTCCTTTTCTTCTGTTTTTGCTTTTTCTTTTTTGTAATTGTTGTTTGTCTTTTCCACCTTTTTTCTTCTTTCTTTTCGGTTCCTAACCACCCATCTCCTTTGCTATTTCCACTTTTTTCTTTCTCTTACTGTCCTCTACATATCTCACAATCCCAAGTAAGTTTCACACTTTACAACAATTCGGATTACCATTTTTATTGAGTTTTGGTTCGTTACATTTTGTCTTTGGATCTGTTTACTTGAAAACAGGAAGAAATGCGTTGCTTTAATATGGCTCATTTTGTCTGTTCCCCCCTCTAAGGACTAAGGACTTGGGTGGAATCTTCGCCGTTGGATTTTCATGCAACTTCTTCCGGATGTACCAATTACATTTGAATCCCATACTACGTGGATCTCTGTGTTTTGTGACTTACATTTACATTGAAACACACCCGTTTGAACTTTTAAAACCTTTTAAAAAGAACTTAAAAAAAAACTTTTGCCAAATTTTGAATATTGACTGTTCTTATCTATCAACTTATCAATCACTACTTCCTCTGATAATAAAATGGTCATCTGTGAAAAGCCGTGCTTAAGGAATGCAATTGAAAGAGAAGAAGAATAAATATGTTTATTTACTAAATGCTCCTTGTTCTTAACAACTGACTGAAGATATTCATCTGTTTCCATTTACAGGTCTAAATATTTTTCATTGACTCACCTTATATATATATATATATATATATATATATATATATATATATATATATATATATATATATATATCTTATTTATACCGCATCCAGTCACATAAACTAGGTACTCGTGATTTCTGGAAAATCTACAATAGTGTGATGAACAATTGGCAATCGACAATTCCCCCGGCAACTGTTAAGGCTGCACTACTGCCCGAGCGTTTTGCATTAAACTCCACTTCGGACTCGGAAAACCACCCGCTCTCCAAATCCCCATAGTGGACTGGAGCCACACTTGAGAATCTGGTCATCAACCCATCTCTAGTCAAAGTTAATATAAACAACTTTGACACCTCCAAAGCCTGTTGGCCTGATCTTATACCAGTAATAGCAATAAAGAAATGTTCAGCTGAGCTGGCCCCTGTCTTCTCCAAAAATTACAAAAAAATGCCTTGCTAAATCACGTGTCCCTGATAGTTGGAAAATTGCATCTGTGGTACCAGTCTTCGAGAATTCTGGAGATAGAACTGATCGTCTAAACTACCGTCTAATGAGTCTACTCCCGATATTTGCTAAAAGTTTTTGAATCATTAATCCATATGGCTATAGTCCGGCATTTAGCTAATGCTAAACTTATTTCTGATCATCAATACGGATTTGAACAGATATCCTAACGGTCATCGCTGAACGCATAAATCATACACTGGACAAGACAGGTGAGGCTAGGTCGGTAGCGCTTGATATATCCAAGGCCTTTTACAAGGTATGGCATGAAGGACTTCTCCTAAAATAGCACTGATATGGTATTACTGAACAAATATTGCATATAATTTAATCCTTCTTAACAAAAAGTAAGACCCAGGGTGTCCTCGATAACTGTTCATCTAAGCAACATTACATGCATGCTGGTGTAGCCCAAAGATCCATCCTAGAAACTCTACTGTTCATGATATTCATAAATGACCTCCCTGATGCAATTGAGACTGAGCTAGGAATATTTGCTGACGACACCACGTTCTACTCTCGTCATGTCGGCAAACCCGACGCGCATATATCTGAAGCAATGGCTAGATCCTTAGAAATTTACTTCCAGTCTGTAGTGGATTTGGGTATAAAATGGGCAGTAACTTTTAATGCCGCAAAGACAAAGCTACTTTTCTTTAATAACTACAAAAAACCTCTGAAACCACCGATTGCCATGGCAAATAACCCCCTACTTCAGAGTTCATCATTCAAACTCTCGCGGCTTAACTTTCACATATAAAATAAATTAGAACAAATATATTGAAGACATTGTCAGGACTGCTGGAAAAACGGTGTGCTCCGTCTACCGTACTACTAAACTTCTCACCTCTGACATATTCTTATATCTCTACAAAGCCACCATCCGCCCATGCATGGAGTATGGTTGCCCCATATGACCTAGTGCATCATCCACTAGTATCTCCCTCTTAGACCAGATCAAAAAAAGAGTCGACAACTAAATAGGCCCCTCAATATTAACCAAGCTTCATCCCCTATCGTACCGCTACCATGTTGCTTCCTTGTACCTATTTTATAACTACTTCAATGGACTGTGCTTTTATGATATTGCTGCTCTGCTGCCCCCACGACGCCAATTTCCTGGACCAATTAAACAACCTGCCCAAACCCATCAGTTAACTGTGAAGGCCCCTAGATGGCGAAGAGCTTTCTACTCCAAAAAGATTCTTTCCTCGTGCTACTTGACTCTGAAACTCCCTCCTGGCTCCCTGTTTTCTTGACGGTACTAACACGCAGAAATTCAAAACTAATCTAAACAGCCATCTCGCTGCACAGCTCCCAATTTAAGTTGCACCCCCTCCCCTTAAAAAAACAAAACACGTGCACCCATTTTCTCAGTAGCCCCTCAAGTCTACATTAGCGTACTGCCTGGTTTGTGGTGAACTATGTGATATATATATATATATATATATTTATATATATATATATATATATATATATATATATATAGAGAGAGAGAGAGAGAGAGAGAGAGAGAGATGTATATATATATATACATATATATACATACATATATATATATACAAACATATATACGTATATACGTATATATATATATACATAAATACAAACATCTATTTACACATACATTTATACATATATATATATACTCACATACATATACACACACATATATATATATATATATACATATATATATATTTACACATATATATATATATATACATATATATACATCTATATATATATATATATATATATATATATACATAAATATATGCATCCATATGTACACCCACACACACATATACATATATATATATATATACATGCATACATATATGCATATAGATGTATACACATACATATATATATATATTTATTAATAGATGCATACACACATATATACACATATACACACATATGTATATACGCATATATACATACATATATGTATACTATTTATTTATATATACATATATACATATATGCATGCAAACATTTATATATACATATATACATATATATATATATATATGTACACACATATAAATACATATATGTATATATATATATGTATATACATACGAACACACATGCGTATATATATACATGTATGCATGCAAATATATATATATATATATATATATATATATATATACATATATATATGTATACATACATGCATATGTATATATATATACATGTTTACACACAATTATATATATAATATGTATATATATATACATGTTTACACACAGTTATATATATAATATATATAAATATATATATATATACATGCATTTATATATGTATATAAATACATATATATATACATGTTTACACACAATTATATATATAATATATATAAATATATATATATATATACATGCATTTATATATATATATACATACATATATACATATATATATACATACATATATACATATGTATACACATGCACATACATGTATCTATCTATCTATAGGTATATATATATATATATATATATATAAGTATATATATATATATATATATATATATATATATATATATATATATATATATATATATATATATATATATATATATATAATGGGAACGTGCAAACATGGACGTGGCTTTTACAGACTATGAATATTAAAACAGGCTGATCATAATTACTCTATATTAGTTATATTTAAATTTTAATTCTGTTTTAAAGATTAATAACTAAAGTTACTCTCTAAAAAAGTAATTTTACGCTAGAAAATACATTCCGTGATGTAAACTTTGCTCACATACAAAAATACAGTGAGATTGAATTTTTTTAGAAATACATTATAACATCTCTTTGAAAGATAGCTTTTCTGAGACTATTTTCAATATAATTAGTAAAAGTAAGTGTTAAGAAACTCAATATAAATGTACATACATTACTAATAAATTGAATTAGTATTTATAGATGTTAAAGTAATAATTTCAATCATGAAGGACAGGAAGCGATTGAATTTAAGCACAGATTATGTGAGCGCTGATAATCGCTATGATATATTTTCTTTTCTTTTTTTACTTTTAGAATGATATACGGTGTAGTAATAGTTCATAGAAATCGAATAATTTCATACCATATGTGTTTAGATTGTTTACTTATCAATCCCATTTAATATTTCATCTAACTATATGAGATTTGATTTCTAAATGTGATATTAAACATACTAACTAATATATTTTTGTTTTAACATGTTCATTTTTAAAATAAAATGTGCAAAATGTATTTTGTATGAAAGAAAATTGTTTTAATATGCCATACATCTTTTTTCCGTCGTAAAAAAATATTGGGGATAGAAACACAATATGGCGTCCAGCGATTTAAACATTAAATTACAATTCGATTTTCAAAACTTTATGAAAATAAATTGGAATTTTATTTCTGAGCGAGAAATGCCATTAAGACCAACAATCAATGTCATTTTACATTTGAGTTAAATAGACACAATTTTAGACGTTTTTTTTTAAATTTAAGTTTTTTTTTAAATTTCACATTTTTTAAATTTCATGACAGTGCGTGACGGTTCAAACCCCGTTCATGTATTGAAATAATGGGCATCCATACATCTTCAAGTTAATCGTTAGTAAGAAATTATTCTACTTTTTAAATGATATTTTTGGAATTGGCATACTTAAATAAAAAGTGTAATGTTTAATTTTGATGAATTCATAATTAATGGTAAATAAATAAATGTAAGAATTCATTTTTGGGGCAATAACCACATTAAATATGACAAATATTGTATATCGGTATTTATACTGTTTTATAGTCATTTCTTTGTTGTCTCTCATTATGCATATGTAAGTGTCTTATGGAATTTTACACAGCAACAATTTTACACAGAAAAAATATAACATTGACAAACACGTAATCAAACGGATGGCATCAGTATGCTATTACTACCCTATAAGATGATGATGATAACAATGATGGTGATGAATATATTGTTTATGCTTATTGTACCGATAATACTGCTGTTGATAATGCTGACGACGACATAGACGATGGTGATGATGGCGATGATGATTATTATCGCATATGTTGTGTATATTTACATACTAATACATTATAGCAGAGTAAACATACCCCTAAAGTTTATTCGCTTCATTACTTGTAAAAAATGAATAGTTTATTATTATGGCTCGGCATGTAATTGAATTACACTTAATCAGTGTGTCGTATATTAGAGAAAAAACTAATAAGACTTGATAAATAGTAAAACCATACGAATTACATGTAACCATAAATTTTTAAATAACAATTATTCTATAACAACTTCAAATAATGAAACTTACATACATGCAATTATTCTTACAGATTGCCAAGCCGTGAGGACATATTGTTCAAATTGATTCCATCTTGAGTTATTGTCCGCGTTATCGTGTTTCGAGCTTCTATATTTGCCGCTAAAACATATTTTCCAGGCAAAAATAATTTACCGCTGAAAAGAGGGACAATATCAAAAAGCATCTTCGTTGACGTTCAACTATTTCTTGCCAAAGCAGTCATCGACTGCTCACGCTCGTGATTTAATAGTCCGGCTTTATATCTGCAGGATTTCTGTCGTAGCCGTTATCAGTGAATAGCTGTGCGGGGAGGGTGACGGATTTGTCATGCTACCTAATAAGACATAGTCTGACTAATTGCCATCTCCTGTCTGTAGCATTCGCTTCCAAGCTGCAGGTAAAAGGGGGGTCGTTATCGTACCGTCGTTTCCACGGCTGTGCTTCGACCTATAAATTCCAACCGATAATGTCTCCGACCGGCAAACTAACGAGACTTGGCGAGATAACAGATGATGCTGGCTGCTGGTCAATCCGCCGTGGATGCTGGCAGGCAACACCCCAGGAGAAAAATCAATCATTTCTGTTTGTTTTTTGTATGTGTTTTACTTTATATTTGCTTATAACTTAACGCATTCCATTCTATCCGAAGTTTCTCAAATAGTAGTGAAAATAACATATTATAGTTGGATACAATTCACAAATGTTTATATGATTACATACACCAACACAACCACATCTACATGAGTATATTTACAGTCCTAAACTCTGTAAACTTCCTTATATTAACTGTTGTTATTTTATATCATTTCGGGTTTACCAGCCTGCTAAATAAAACTGTTATATACTAGGCATTACGTTCAAAAGTTTATTGTAACCACATGACTAACAACTTCCCTTTTATTAATCAAAATATATAAACATTGACACTTATTCACATGAAGTAATATATGTTTTACATTTATTCACGTGAATAGATTTATTGTACCATTTTGGTTATTTTGATACAAATCGATGCTTCTTTGAGAAATACGTAAAACAATAGAAATAAACAAGAAATACATTTCATGTGAGGTAGTGTCTGTGTGAGTAAGTGAAAAAAAGAAAAGAAATAAAGCAATAGTACCCCTTAACATATCTATGACTACATCCTTCATAGTAATCGATGTTAATTTTATTTAAATGAAGTCTCTTAAAAATCCATGAATCCATATTTGATTAATAAATGCTTTCGTAATTTATCGTTAGTTTTATAAAATCTTATTAATGAATTACTGTCAAAATTGAAAAAAAAGCTTTGCATAAAACTTTGTTCATGGATGACTATATTCCTCCCTCATTCGTGGGTACAGTGCTCACAGGGAAATATATATATATATATATATATATATATATATATATATATATATATATATATATAGGGTGTCTCAAAAAATGTACTCACTCGTAGAATGACGAGAACACTTTGCTTCATCGCTCCACACAATTTTGTTTGCAAACTCGACATCTTCTGCACATTTTGCCATTCTAAGAGTGAGTACATTTTTTGAGACACCCTATATATATATATATATATATATATATATATATATATATATATATATATATATATATATATATATATATATTAGTACAGTAAATGTAGTATAATATTAGTAGCGTCGGTTTCAAGGTCCGCAGGACTTAGCCATCCGGCTCTCTTTATCATATGGGGTCATCTCTCTCTCTCTCTCTCTCTCTCTCTCTCTCTCTCTCTCTCTATATATATATATATATATATATATATATATATATATATATATTTATATATATATGTATATAGGTATGTATATATGCATATATATATATATATATATATATATATAAATATATAAATATATATATACACATATATATGTATATAGGTATATATATGCATATATATGTCTATATATACATATACATATAGATATACATATATATATATACATATGTATATATATATATATATGTATATATATATATATATATATATATGTGTGTGTGTGTATATATTAGGGCAGGTCGATTTTGGAACCATGGTAATGCGATGTTAATAATAGTTGGAGTTTGGTATGATCAATAACGACACAAAACATTTCTTTCAAAATCGTTTCCGTTAAGTGAGGAAACGATATTTAAGGTTGATCACTGAAATATTTACCGCCGTCAAAATATTCCGTCCCGTTGGGGAAATACAAATGTGTAAATGTCATTTAATAAACATTTTGTCAACTAAATTATGTACATTGTTTCCAATAAATAAAATAAAATAAATAAGGATTATAAATAATGACAACTATTTATTTCTAAAGGCAAAATAGAAGTTTAATATGCAGTGTTCATTAGTTTTCTATTTACATAAGTTACAGCGATAAATGATCGTTTTATTTATTCTCATGAACTTCATGATTTGTGATATTTCGTTAGAAAACAAATTAGACTAATTTTGATTATCAATAAAACACCATTAAACCGAAAAAGGTCTTCATTTTAATAATAAAATGAAATAAATATAAATAAATATATATAAAATTCAGGGATACTATTAATAATAGTGTCTCTGGAACTTGATTTGTTGTTTATTATTTAAGTTTGCACCGTTTTAAAAGCGTGATAATGTTATTGTTTATAAATTCATGAAATATTGATCGCTGTGGGAATTTAATTGTAAAAATAATTAGTAATTGTGTATTGTTATGCAAGAAACTAAATTATTTGAAATAGAAAGAACACAAACTTGTTTTATCTACATCATTTTATACTTTAAGTGTATATGGCGTTAATTCAAACGCGTTGTTTTTCTCCGCTGAAGAAGTTAAATTCTATGTTTAGCTAAGTATCACGGTTTCGGTCTTTCTATGCTTTTCGTGTTTCAAATTAAAGTGTATCAATGAAGTTTGTATTAAAATACGGTAATGTTTCAGTTTTGTATCAACAACTATAACTGATACTATGTTATACTCGACATACTTTAAGCTAATTGTTGTCGCTTTTTAAGTTATTACCAATCACGTTATTTAGCATTTATTACAGCCCATTTTTTATATGAAACTAGGAGATATTATGAATCAAACTGTTTTAGACTAATTCCTTTATTTACTTCTTTCTTTTCAGCTAAAAATGTATGTAAACAGACCTTCTGTTTTAACTCGTAATAAGAGTTCCAAAAGATTTGCTGGTCCACCCTGCCCTTTGAAAATACCTATCCCCACTTTTCAAATAATGACATTTCCAAATTGATTGCAAATGAAATAATCAATATTTGGCAACCAGTGAATCCACAATTGCCTGTGTTCAGGGAATACTATATAGGCAGGAGGTGAAAGTATTTTGCTTCAAGAGGGCCTAACTTATAAACAGGAAAACTCTTACTGCATCCAAATTGAAAATAATTACGGAACAGCTGGACACATGATTTGCTATTTCTTCATGTTGCCGCAAACTGTATGTCTTAAGATGTCCTGACTTTGATTTAAAGTGCAATATAGAACATTGCTAAACAAAGCATATAGTCTGCAATTGTCCTCCTAACAAAAAAGCGGTATTAATTATATGTTTGTTTTTTGTTTGCATTTTTTAAGTTGAACTTATTCATGCCCCAGTTTTCAATATTTCAATGAATTGAAAAATATGAATTTACTTCTGATAATCTTCCTTTTTTGTAGTAAATAATAATGTGATATTTTCCTTAATATTTGTCATGTATGCTAGATCTGTCTTTTAACATATGCACATTTTGAAATTTGAGAGTTCCCATTGAAGAGAGAGACTATCTAAAAGATCAGAGAGAGAAAATAGGACCAAAAGGCAGTTTCCAACTATGACCTATTGACAAATATGCTGTCAAATAATACAACAAATATTCTGCTGAAGCAGATTGATTAGACATACAAATTGAAAGACAGCAACAAGTTATTTACATGTTGCTTCCTTTACATCAGAAATCTTTTCACATACATCTTCCAGTGAAGAAACAATCGATGACAGTTTTTAGCCAGGTAGACCGTTTAAGGAACCTTACAGTTTTTTAAAAGCCCCTAGATATTCTAAGGAACTGATTAGAAGTTAGATATCCCCTAACCTTGGGGCTTGCCTTGCTAATCCCTTTCTATTAGACTTACAACACATGGGGGTTCTTACTCCAACCACTAATTTATACGATAATATTATAGATCAATCAAAAATAGATAAGGAAAAGGCAAGAATGAAAGTAATCAACCATCAACAGCATGTCTACGAATATTAACATATTATCTGCATTGGAGTTGATGGCAGAGTTGATAAGGACACTTTGTATTACAAGAAAGTTACAGAGGGAAATGATGAAAACATAATTAAGAAAAGCAATGAACCAGAGTGCCACTTAACATTTACCAGAAAGATAGCGACTGCAAGCAAATATCTCGCCAATAGAGTCATACCCAACATTGGTGCAACTGGTGTTCTTCTAGCAGAGGATGTTGCTGCTGTTCTAGAAGAGTACAACCGTGTAAATACCGTTAAGGCAATTCTGATTGGCAATACCAGTACAACCACTGGTTGTGAAACACGGATGGTTACTATTTTGAGAAGAAAAAAAAAACTTAAAAGGAAGTTACATACGATTCATCAAAATGAACTGCCATTTCGAGCCATCTTTAAGTTAAGTGATGGAACTACAAGAAGCCCTACAACTTTCACTGGTCCCCTAGGGACACTTTGTGTAACTAATTACCAGGATTTGCTCCAGGTAGAATTTCATAGTATTAGTCGTCCTCTGGATTATTTGTATCTTACTGCAGAGGTAATAGATGATTTAAGTGGTGACCAGTGACTATTTTGAGAATATGCTGTAGGCATTTCTAAAGGGGAAGTGCCCTCTAGAGTTGCTGTCTGGAAGATTAGACATCTGAATCAATGATGATGGCTGACTTTAGCCATCAGATTAATGTGCTAGTTGACCTAAGGTGTCTATCCACCAGAACTCGGATAAATTAAACACCATAAAATTTGTAATCGAAGTATATGCAGTTAGTAGTTGAGATCAAAAGCGACAATACATTTTATAACCAACAATTGTATATCTTCAATATGATCCAGAGATTCAAGCAACAGTCAATCGAAATCCAGAATGTTGCATTTAAAAATGTACGGTGCAATGGTTTCTCTTTGCTTCCGGAAAACATGCTGTTGTAAGTGTTGAATTTAAATTAATTGGATGTGTGAGAAAAGGCCAAGAAAAAGAGCTTGTTCATTAGGTAAGTAAACATGCATGTATACTTAATTAGTTATGTCAATTTACAAGTATAATTGTAAGTTTCATTAAAATTACATAAACAATTTAACCAAGTACAGGTAAATTTTCTAATATGAATATTGTTGTTTTGTTTCAGAAGTAGCGATCCACCAAAGAAAATATTAAGGAAAATTACTGCCATCAAATTTGAAGTCACACATTGGTCAACTTTGATTGAGCTCTCACAAAGTGGTGTCTGTGAACCTGCACTTTCAGAAAGGTTTTCAAACGATGAACTCTTAGAGTCTTAAATTAATGAAGCAACATTGGAATTCCCAAATTTGCCTTCACATGCACAAGGCGTGGAAAGAGCTGTCAAGTTAGCAACCGAAGTTTCACAAAGTGTATGTGGACAGAATCTAAGGCACAATCGCATTATAACCAAAATATTGTGTTACCAAATAAGATTTTCATTTACGTCGAAGAGAAACTACAGCGAACTATGATGTTCTATTACAACATAATTTCGTAAACTTAGAATATTGTCCTCACAGCAAACATTACATAACCTAAAAAAATATATAACTTCAATGCTAAGCACATTTTAATAAATATATCGAATCGCATACTTTAAAAGGCGAAATTAATTGAAAAAAAACTAATTATTATTTATTGTAGCTAGGAAAGAGTCAGCAGATAAAACAAGGACATGGCGCTACATTTCGTGACAGTCTCAATCCGATATGGCGGTATTTTCAAAATCGTTGAAAGACAAACACGTAAGAAATTAAATTCAGTGTACAAACGCTGAAACTATGCAGGTTTGTAGAGAGTTTTATTCTGATGCGTTTTTACATAAGGTAAATATAGTTTTATTTTTTATTTAGAATCAATGGTCTGAGTATTAAACTGTAAGATTATCAATATGGTGTAGTAGGTTTTAGCACATTGTAATTATGACCAAAAATGTAAATATAATTTGCCTTTTTTTGTAATTTTGTACAATTTTTACAGTCTCGTTTATTGAATACAATTAAAATATTTTACTAGTGGGGATTCATACTAAAAATTCTGCTTTGAATATATTTTCTATTCATTGTGTCTAACAAGTAATATCAATTTGTTCTGCATTTATTAGTGAAATAGTAAAATTCTGAGTCAGTTTGTCAGCAAAATCCTGCTAGAAAATTAGGTATTCTAGACATGTTTGTGTCCGATCTTTCAAACTAAATACTCAGTTAAGTTTTACAGTTAGGAATCTAATTTTTGGTATGTATATATATATATATATATATATATATATATATATATATATATATATATATATATATATATATATAGACAGCATCTTCTGTTGCAGACAATATTGTTGAATATAAGACAGCTCATGTCTAGATATCTTTTGGAGAATCAGCTCAATAGTCCGAAGGGGGATCCTAGTTTCAGAGGGGAATTGGCTCATGAACTTACACTAGTTTGGATTTGTCTTCCAAGTACTTTCAGAACTACCCGGGTTAATCCTCAGGGGCATGGGCTAATCACCTACATATCATGTGTTAGTATTATAGAAGGTTTTGGCGGGAATTATGCACTAAGTACGAAACTATATTTTTAGCTATGGACATTTTAAAATATAATTACTCATATTAAAGTTAATTCTATTAATTAGGGTTGTTCAGGTTTTTATATATAGGGCTTCTAATACATAGAGTGTTTTCTGTTAGTACTATACTTTAAGATTTGGATATTTTTTGCTAGAAGTTTTCTGAATTCCGATCGGGGCCAGGAGTTCCCGTTATGTTTACTGTGGGTGCTAGTATCAGACAAATGCATCGTCAATCTTCTCGACAAAGTCTAGGTAGTCAAACATATTGGTTTTCGTAGACACAGTCTCCCAAATGGAATTTAAACTCATAAACAAGGTGTGTCTTATCCAACACTCTAATCGAGGGGGGATAATTGTTTGTGATCATGAGGTGAGTGTTTTTTTTACTTTATTGTAGAAAATGATCAGTTTTCCTTTTTTTATTTGGATCAGTAGGGAATAATAACCGCCCTTTAAAAATACATCCTAACACCTTATGTGAAATACTGCTACCTTGCACGACTGAAGTTTTATTTTACGATCATAGCGGCAACATTTATATCTAAAAAGATGGCGTCTCTATGGCCTATGTGCTTGTTCAAGAGAAACTAGAGTATTAAACCTTATCAACACACCAACAATATATTTACGACACCTAGATGATATCTTGATCTTACAAATACTATAAATGAAATCAATATATTAAAAAACCACGTTCGAAAATAACTCCGTTCTTGATTTACCCTACGAATTAAACATTAATAAACAAATCCCTTTTAGACGTTTTCATAGACACTAATCACAATCAATTCATTACTTCTATCTATACAAAACCCACTAATAAAAACTCTTGTATCCTTAGCGAATGCCCTGTTAGATATAAAATAACCATTATTAAGAACTTACTCACTAGAGCACACCTAATTGTCTCCTCCCGTACTATCTTCCAACATCAGCTTACCAATATCAAAAAACTCTAGTTAATAATGGCTTCCCAGACTACGTAATCGACCAACACATTCGACTGTTTAAACATAATTCAAATAATAATAATAATAATAATAATAATAATAATAATAATAATAATAATAATAACAAATATAATTCTCCACTTCACACAACTATTAAACTATTTCATTGTAACCAGTTCCATCAGAAGTATGAAATAGATGAGCAAGTTCTAAGAAATATTATTAATAATAACGTATTCCTTACTGGCCCAGATAAAAAAAAGTAAAACTGATCAGTTTCTACAATAAAGTAAAACACACTAAACTTATAATCACAAACAATTCTACCCCCTTGATTATAGTTTTAGATAAGACACACCTTGTTTATGAGTTTAAATGTCCTTTGGGAGACTGTGTCTCCGACAACCAAGAACAACACATATACATAGGATTACCCCCCACGACTTTGTCGAGAAGGTTGACGATGCATTTGTCTTATACTAGCGTCATAGCCCAACACTTAAGTTACGACAACTCCTGCCCCCGATCGGCATTCAGAAAACACTTAGTAGAAAATACTAACATCTTAGAATATAGTACTAACAAACAAAAACACTATATATTAGAAGCTCTAATTAATAGAATTCACTTTAATATCAGTAATAATATTCTAAAATGTATATAGCTCATAATATAGTTTTGTACTTAGTAGATAATTCCCGTCAAAACCTTCTATAATACAAACATATTCCTGATTAAACTCAGTCCCCTGAAAGTGCACCCAGATTGTTCATAAAGTACATGGTAGAAAAACAAAACTATGGCAAATTCATCAGTCAATTCCCCTATGAAACATATATCCTGATTTACACTATTGAAAAAAATCTAGCAAAAGATATCTAGACATGAGTTGTCTCTTATATTCAACAATATATATATATATATATATACATATATATATATATATATAAATATATGCATATAGGCATATATATAAATATATATATATACATATATATATGTATATAGACATATATATAAATATATACATATATATATGTATTTATATATATACATATATATCCATATACATATATATATACACATATATACATATATATACACATATATAAGTATATATATACATGTATATATATATACATATATACATATATATACCCATATATATATATATATATATATATATATATATATATATATATATATACATAGTGTGTAGATTTCAATTTTGTGTAGAGAATTTGAATAACAGAGCTCAATGTTATTTAAACAGAGCAAAACAGTTTGTTTGACGTGGTTGTCTATACATCTGAGGAGACCTAATTAAAGGGGTCGACATAAGTTATTATGTGTACAACCTTAATGTGTGTATAGTTTTTCTTTTTATAATTCTATATATACATATATATATATATCCATATATATATATATATATACATACATATATACATATATATATATATATATATATATATATTGATATATACATATATATACATATATATATATATATATAGGAACATATATATATATATACATATATATGCATATATATATACATATATATATATGGACACATATATACACATATATGCGCATATATACACATATATATGCACATATATATATATATATATATATTTATTTATATATACATATATGTACATATATATATACACACATATATATATATATATATACATATATATATATAAATATATATATATATGTATATATACATTAGGGTAGGTCGATTTTACACTTTTTTTTAAATATTAAAAAAAGGCACGTTCCGAAAGTTGTATATAGACCTATTAAATACTCATGCAAAAAATTAGATCAAAAACTTCAGCGGTTTTTTGAGCGTTTGGTATCAAAGATCGTAGACAAGAATATACTGAAAATTCCTCGTTTTTGCAAGATTTGCTTGAATATTGGTGTGAAAACCAAATAGTTTTAGCATTTAAAAGCAGGGAATGTCCTTTTATTTTATAAAAATGATATGAATTAAAGAAATCTTCAAATTGAAAATTTGCCCCCCCCCTCATTTTCAGTATCTGCTTTTGTAAACTACCTTTTAACGTTATGAATTAAACAGTAATATTTGAATACCTAAAAAAATGATTTTTTCTGTTATTAGTGAAAATATAACAAGCAAAGAAATAAGGAAAAACCTAACACTATTTTAATGAAGCTTAATATAGAGAGTCAAATTGCTCCATATAAGACCCCTTAGACAAAAATGCTGGTCTCAATTTCTGACTCAAAACTTTGGCTGTAATGTGTTGATGCCTTGCTTCCAAACCATATACAGTTTGTGAAGCTTCTGTTATTAACTTAACTGCCCGTTCCACACCCTGAGAATGTGAGGGCAAATCTGGCAAGTCAAGCTTGGTTCCATTCATCAACGATTCTCGAAGTTCAGATTCAGTAAAATCTTCCGTCATTGGTGGTTCAAAAATGCCGCATAATTTTAAATCTATTAATTGTGTCCAATGTGTGGCATTAAAATTAATAGGTAGTATTCTTTTTAATCTTTTTCTGGTTGACTCCTCACTCCTGAAAGAACAAATTAATTAATTGAATTATTAAAAAATTCCAATCTGTACTGCTTTAATAATTATGGTGAAATTAGATAAAATCTTTAAAAATCATTCTATAAATTGGAATAAATAATTGAGTCAGAGATATATGAATAAATATTACTTACCTAATGGCCAAAATTCTTTTTAAAGCTTCTTCTCTTACTTCAATCTCCTCAGATTTAACCATGGAATATAGAAAGTTTTCAGGCAGTAAACAAAATGTATTACCTTGTATATTTCTAAATGTGATATCTTGGATTTCCATAGGCTTCTCCTTAATCCTCTGGGTCATATTAAAAATGTGCACTTACTGATTGTGGAATTTACTATTTCTTTTAATTTCAAACCAAAAAGTGACATACACATTTACAATAAAATTTACTACATAGTGTAGTTTTGTTGTGTGCCTTTGTGGGTATGCACCACGAGTCCATAAACACATAAGCCTGATGGCCAAAGTTAACCATCTTGCTTGGTTTAAAGGACCAATTTTCCAGGAGGCATATCTAGAGTCAACCTTACCTCTAGAAATACCTACTGTGTATTCATAAAGGAGTCTTTGGTCAGAACTAAGATCATGTATTTCATCAATTTTGGAAAATGATATTTGGGGTAAATCATATCAATCATTTGAGCATAATTTCCCCAGAGGGCTACTGAATGTTGTAGGGCCCTTTGCGCAACCATCTATGTTTTTAAAAAGGGCTCTGAAAGGTAGTTCATTATGATGCAAAGAGCAACCAATTGTGTGAAGAGTTTTAAAAAGTTTTTTTTCTAAAATTGCAACCATTCCACCATCGCAACTTGTGTTGGTATTAGTGTTGTCAACAAGTATAGCCTTGATACTGTTCTCACTGTGGAATTCATGCAAAACATCCACCACTTGATCTGCATGAACAGCACCTGTTGCACCACTATTCGGAAGAACTCTATGTGTCAGATATTTACTTTCACATGGTGTTTCTTTTGTAAAAGTTAAATGGTGTTCTGGTCCCTTAGTTTTTTTCATAATTCTCTGTCTATTTTCATCCACAATTTCCTTATACATCAATGTGTCCTCATCCATTCTCCCATCAACTCCAATACATATATTTTAGGTGGGGTAAAAACTCCTGGCTGAAATAGTTTTATTTATCTACCTCCAACAAGGTAAGATGTGACACAAGGTCAGGAAAGTGGGATTAGATAACCCTGCGCTATAGAGGTGAGCACTCTGGCCATTAAAAAATTGACTGGGCAGCCCCGTCGGCATTCCCCTGTAGGGGCGCCTCAGACAGTTAGCAATAAACTTACTCCTCCCCAAAGAGGAAAGGCAAAGCCTGGGAGGATGCACCTCCTAGAATTGCACAGGACAGACAAGCCCCAATAGACGGGCGTAAATCCAGACCCAAAGGCCCGGACGATACCGGTTTATTTGGTGGGGTAAAAACCCCTGGCTGAACTAGATTTTATTTATCTACCCCCAACAAGGTAAGATTGACAAAAGGTCAGGAAAGTGGGATGAGAAAGCCAGTGCTCGAGAGGTGAGCACTCTGGCCATTTAAAAATTGCCTGGGCAGCTTCGTCGGCATTCCCCGGTAGGGCCGCCTCAGACAGTAAGCAATAAACTTACTCCTCCCCAAAGAGGGAAGGCAAAACCTGGGAGATGCACCTCCTAGAACTGCACAGGACGGACAAGCCCCAATAGACGGGCGTGAATCCAGACCCGGACGATACCGGTTTATTTGGTGGGGTAAAACCCCCTGGCTGAACTAGTTTTTATTTATCTAACTCCCACAAGGTAAGGTGTGACAAAAGGTCGGGAAAGTGGGATTAGATAAGCCAGCGCTCGACAATTCAATATATATGTGTGATAATTAAACAGACAATCAACACGGGAAGTCAAATTCGCCCGATGAATTTTCAACCGGTGAATACCATAAAAAATATCCAATAAATAAAACGCCTATGTAAACAAATAATTATTTATATATAACATTAAATATTATAGTGTTTTATTCCTTTTTAATTTGAATATGTACATTTAATTTCTTAAGAAAAATAATAATAAACTTTAAAATATTTATTATTAAGTAATGTATTACTTTTTTTTGTTAAAACCCGGGTTTAATTTAAGGCGACACATCTGCCGGTGAAATCTCGGCAGTGAGAAAAAATCTCGATTTATTTGATCTTAAAGTTGCAATGCTCAAATAAATACAAAATTTTGAAGAAAAATATTTCTTGTGGTAACTTTTGACATTATTTGGCAACTTTCTTCGAGTGCGATAATTTACAGTTTCAAAATCGACCTCCCCTAATATACATATACATATATATATATATATATATATATATATATATATATATATATATATATATATATATATATATATATATATATATACAGGGTACTGCAAAAGTAGCGCATTAGTTTGTTTAGGTGATAGAACCTACAACATTTAAAGTAATTTACTAGGCTTTTCTGATAAATAATACATTTACTTGGTAATTTTTTTGCAGTAGGTTTAAAAATAATATCCTTTAAATGGGCACCATTTCGG
This sequence comes from Sepiola atlantica, assembly GCA_963556195.1. NCBI lineage: Eukaryota > Metazoa > Mollusca > Cephalopoda > Sepiida > Sepiolidae > Sepiola > Sepiola atlantica. The sequence continues at coordinate 46,131,397 of OY744523.1, forward strand.
CCTCACAAAGACGGGCTCTAGTTAGGGCATTTTCTATTACAATCCTTAGAATAACTGGCTCTAGTTCTTGGATTTCATGTCTGATATTGTTTTTTAGCTCTTGAATCGTTGTAGGCTTGTTCACATATACCCTTTCCTGTAGATAACCCCAAAGGGAAAGGTCAGGGGCTGTTAAATCCGGTGAACGTGAAGGCCAGTAAAAATCAGAAAATCTCCTTATATGCGCCCGCCAAACTATCCCCTTAAGAGCGCCATACGTTGTCGGGCAGTGTGGGCAGTAGCTCCATCTCGTTGGAACCACATTTCTGGGTTGTCCTGAACAGCTGGCCTTAAAAAATGTTCAATCATTTGTTGATATCGCTGTGCAGTTATCGTCACCGCGATACCTTCTTCGTCTTCAAAGAAATATGGACCGATCACTCTTTCCGAGGTAACACCACACCATACGGTACATTTTAGTGGATGTAATTCACGCTGATGAACGGTTCTTGGATTTTCAATGGCCCATATTCTGCAGTTTAGCTTATTTACGAACCCGTTCAGATGAAAATGGGCTTCGTCGCTTATTAGAAGCTTATGGATGAACTCATTTTCTTTCTCTGGCTAATTGCTGAATGTGAACAGTATAAGCTACGCGTAATTCCAAATCTGTGGGTTGTAATGCCTGTACCAATTGAATTTTGCATAGAAAAAGATGCAATTCACGCAAAATTCTTTGAAGTGACCTTCTGGACATCCCAATCTGAGTGGTTCGTCTTCGAGTTAAGGTGTCTGGATTTTCAGCAATGCTATCCTCAACGAGTGCTACATTTTCCGCTGTCCCTACTGAACGTGGTCTGCCAGATCGTGGAAGATCACTAACTGAACCCTGCTGCCGAAATTGGACCACAAGACGATCAATTGTGGTCTGACTGGGAGATTGTCTGACATTATAATGCCGACGATAAGCTTTTTGGGTTAAGATTATTGAACGATGGTTTCCGAAGTAAAGTTCAATAAGTGTGGTTCGTTGTTCAGTGCTATATTTTTCCATGATATATTATCAATGTTTATATCTGTAATATTCTGAGAAATAAGGAGAAAAGTTGTTACTGGTCCAAACTAATGCGTGACTATTGCGCCACCCTGTATATATGCATATATATATATATATATATATATATATATATATATATATATATATAAATATACATACAAATATATATATTTATATGTACATATATATATGCATATATACATATATATATGTGTATGTACATATATATACATCTATATACAGACATATATATAAACACAGATATATATATATATATATTTACATATATATATGTACATATATATACACATATATTGACATATACATATATATATATATGTACATATATATACACATATATATAGATATATGTATATATATATACATATATATATATACATATATATATATATATATATATATATATATATATATACAACACACAATGCCCACACAAAATATCTATATCACACATAAATAAATACACCTTAATTAAAGTCAAATGATCAAACAAAATAAGCATTTATATATTTGTGTACAATATTCAACATGACATAAATGCTGGTGCACCCTAGAGATGAATTCTTGGAGAGTAATTATTCTTGATTTTCATAAAAAAACTACATGATGATATCAAGTATGAGATAGGTATATTTGCTGACGACATCACACTCTACTCGCGTCCCGGTGGACAACACGGACGCATACATATCCGAGATAATGATCCGAATCCCTAGAAAATGACCTTCAGGTTGTAGTTTATTGGGGCAATAAATATTTTGTAACCTTTTATGCTGCAAATACAAAACTGCTGTTTCTCAATAACTCCAAGAAACCTCTTCAACCAACCGATTTTCATGGCAAATAACACCTTATCGTAGTCATCAACATTAACACTAGTCGGCCTAATATTCACAGGTAACATGAATTGTAACAGATGCATTGAAGACATTGTCAAGGCTGTTGCAAAAAAAAGGCGGGTTCCGTCCATTTAGCTAGTAAATCTCTCACACCTGACCTTATCAGGTGTTTCTACAAACAGAACATACGTCCATGCATGGGTATTTTTCCCAAACCCGAGCGGGTGCATCATCCACTAGTCTCTCCTACTTAGACAAGGACCCCAAAAGGGTATCCGACTTAATAAGTCCCTCACTATCTACCAAGTGTCAGCCTTTGTCCTATCGCTGCAATGTTGCATATGTGTGCTTGTTTTACAAGTACGTAAATGGGTTGTGCTCTGATGAACTTGCTGCACTAGTGCCTCCTCGACCGAAATACACTAGACTAACGCGACAATCATCACAATCCAATTCATTCACTGTGAAGGTCCCCAAATTCGAGAGAGCATTCTACTCGAAGAGCCTTTTTCCTCGTGCTGCCACCCTCTGGAACTCCATCACCGCTTTCTTTTCACTGACATGCAGAAGTAACCAGAGATCTTGCTTCAAACGTAGGAATTCAACCAAAATTTCCACCCTAATTTTTAGTATTCCCTTACGTCTACAGAGGCGACCTGCCTTGTTTGGGGCGAACTATGTTAAAATAAATTCCTTCCATCCACACTATCAACATACATGTATTATGTATACAGACATATATCACATTTAAATGTACTTTCTATTATGTATATATGTATATGTATATACATTGATATCTATATACATATATGTGTGCATATATATATATATTTATATATATACATTGATATACATATACATATATATATATATATTTATATATATACTTTTTATATGTATATACACACATATATATATATATATATTTATATACACATTTTTATATGTATATACATATATATATATTTATATATACACATTTATATATATGTATATATATATATATATATATATATATATATATATATATCAATTATTTAGAAAACAACATCTTTGTGTCAAAACACATCTGATGCAATACAGCAAGTTTTACCAATGGAAAAAAGGTTTAGATTTTCTTTTCATAAACCGAATACATATTTAAACGTTGAGTAAGAATGTTCTGTAGTTGTAATGTAAAGCGGATCGTTAGGTGGATATTTCTATTAGACATTTACACATTAATTAAGAATATGAGTATCATAAGGCCTTCAAAGCTGTACAGAGGCGTTGAATAGATAAACGTTGTTGGCGATCGGATTTACCGTTAAAAGTCATTTAATTATTAAAATAAATACTATTTAAATGATAGTTATTCTTGTATGTATGTATAATATGTGTACATTGAATTTCTGAAATTTACATAGGTATCTAGATCAGTTTATAGTAATAATGAATGAGCCAGAAATACACAAAAGTCATAGTTAAAATCACTCATCATCTGAACAGTGCTCTATAATTTAAACGTTGTGTTATAATTATACGAAATTAAACAACCTGTACAACTCTTTAGATACCAAGTGTGTTATATAGTTTCTTATTTTGTAATTGTTATATTGTGACTACTACTACTACTACTATTACTACTACCACTGCTACAACTTCTACTACTATCTCTTAGAATCATAATCCGAAGAGCTGGTTAATATGTTTAACAAATTTAAATCGCGAATGATAGAATGTGTAAATAAATATAACACGAGCTTATTGCAAGACAGTGCCCATTCAACTGGGAGTCTGTGCCTTTGAAATATGCGATATATGATATGGTATTTCAAGCAATATGATGGTTACCTTCAGACTGTAAACAAAGCGAAGGACACTATATTTCACATTTGAGGCCTTTTTCTGCAAACCTACTTCTAAAATAGTTGTATCAATGTATATATCGCTCCTCAGCCCACTCTAAGTATATAGGGGTATAGGCTTCGGCTCATTATATAATACGGTATGCCCATCATCTGGAAAAAAGATCCACTACTGGCTACTTAATAGTGCAGGTATAATAAGATATTCTCTAAGAAAGCCGACAAAATAAGTTTAACCATTTTGCCTTGAGTCCCGATGTATTTGGGGGTCATCTAATTTGGGCGTAAAATCTCTCAAGTAGCCATCATGCTATTCCTTATTATTCATAATTGGACCGGAAATTGATAAACGCGAGATTTGGCACATTTTGTTAAGCAAGGCATTGCCCTCGGAACACACTCACAAGTGTTGTAGTAAATGTGTCAACACCGCATACATTCAGAGCAAAATGTTACAAGCACTGGGCTACTTAACCCTATCTTTACTTACTTTCTACCACTCTATCATTACATGGTGACTGAGGCATGATTGTTTTATGGTTTTGCCTAGTTTATTTAATTGAATGCATATACTCAGGTGTATATTGTGTGAACGTTGCGTAAGTCCACCAGTACATACTCAAATGTATAAAAATGTGATTCATGGAGCGACACTTTGGTGTAAAATGTTAAATAAATCTACACTGTATCTACGTGTTTCATGCCCTCTAATGATCAATATTACATTGGTAGACTATTACTGTGTTATATGTGTTCTTTTCTGAATAGCCTTTTTTTTACTATTCGGAACATTTACCAATCAAAGCCATGTCGGGTTACAGGTCGAGCGTCTATGTTGTTGAACAACACAAACCAAACGATTAACTTACCACAACATTCTGAGTGTCTTCTATATTTATGCCTAAATACTAGTATTTATAATATGACATCATGGCAACATTCAGGGGAAACATTTTAATTTTAAAATACCAACTTAAATGTTTATATCGAACGCGGTAACTATACAATATTTTGAACTGCAACTGTATTCAATTAATGAAGGGGTTATTATTTTCCTTCTCTCAGACATGAACTAATAGAATTGTTAATAGTATGCTATTATTTGTTATACTCGCCCATAGACTCCAGGGGACTGTATCTTAAAAAGTATTATTAATTAACGTCTTAAAGCGATTAAACAGGACTAATTTAAAATATTGGCATTGTATGTTCGTATATTTAATTTTATTTGCAATGCGATATTCAAGAATTGTAACTCGGCATTACAGCTTGACCACACGGGCTATATATTTTAATAGTGATTACATAAAGGTTAGTATGAAACTAGACAGTTTTATGAGCCCCCCCCCCTCCCAGCAAAGTATATGGGCTAGATTAAATGCCACCATGTATAAAGGCTAGATTAAAGGCAACAAAGTATAAAGGCTACATTAAACGCCGTTTCTGCCTAATGTTAATAAAGTTAATAGATGCAATAGTTTTCATATATCAACAATAATAGCATTGAATACTCTTAACCTTTTTTTAATTTTTCGTTGATTTGTGATCAGCATAGGTACGGGAGCAATTTAATTAATACCCATCCTCTTGTGCAGGTTTACACGTTTTCGGTCCGTCGTGTGGAATACAGACCGACTCATTTCTACCATGAAGTCTACGCTGAAGAAACCGAAAAGAAGGCGACAAAAGTATCTGGTATTTCTTGTGCTTTTACTTTCACTCTTCAACGCTATGATATGTTGGCTCGCTGCTTAACATTCCGAATTCGTGTGTGAAATTGTGATCTGTTCTTAAGTGGTTGCCGCCATTTGAGTTTCTTCTCACGTGCTTATTTGACAAATGGCTTTGGTGTTTTGGGGCAGTTGCAAACGTTACCGGCTATTTGTTCTAATATATGTTTTAAGAAAAAAAAACATCATAGAAAAATACAGATAGAACTGAAATATTTAAAAAAATGTATAAACACATTCTCAAAAAAGATAATTGTGGTTTTGTATGCGCTTCACCGCGTCACTTATCGAGATGGAGAGAGGACTTAACACACTGTAAACATAGGAAATATATCTGACAAAGTCTGAATGACCTGCATTTTTACAATAGTATACCTACATGTGTTTTTCGTTTAATGGATGAGTGTATTTAGGATAGCATGTAAGAATAAGGATATGTTTTATACATATATATCTATATATATATATATATATATGTATATATAGAGAGAGAGAGTTAGAGAGAGAGATGTGTGAATTTATATGTTGATATATATATATATACATATATATATATATATGTCTGTATGTGTCTATATATATATTAACGCCTCGTAAATATGCAGCTGCTCCCCTTGAATGCTTACTGGGGAGGACTTGAATGCCTACTAGACACTACACTCGGGTGTCTTCGCGCTCTCTCTCTCTCTCTGTGCAGGTGTCTGTAAGAGACTCTGACATGAGGATACTTTTTACTTCAAGTAAACGCTGACCAAATATTGTTTAAATGGTTTGCTGTCTATTTAAGCCATCCAGCACGTCTCCTGAATTGCGGACGGGGGCAGCCTCTCTATTAATAGAGGGCATCTTCAAATAAAGAAGTATATACCGTTGACTATTCGAAAATGAACAATTAAAAATATAAATGAAATCAAATGTAAATGCTGGCAGGCAGTCACCCAGGATAAAAAGGGGTCATCATCCAGTTAATACACCAGGCGAGAGATGTAAGCAATGGTGTACACCTTCCTGCCTCTGGAAATTGTGCTCCAGCCAATGCAGACGCCAAATAGGGTCACCCATCAGGCCTTGAGACAAATGTTCCTGGGGCCCTATTTACCATCAAATACAGAAACAAAAGAATTAACATAATAGGCTTTTAAGCCTCTTATGTGTATGGACTGTTGCACACAAGAAGGTGCTATTGTTTTGCTACCACTACTCAAAATTTGAAAAGTGGTGAAAAACATCCAATTAAATAATGTGAAATGTTAAATCTGCCTCTGAATAACATATGTATATTGAAGTAACCCAAAAATAAAGATAAAGTACAAACAGTAGAACCGTTCGAATTATGAAAGACTAACCGAACCGTTGATTAGTTGTTAAGACGCATTTTATGTTGATACCATGCAAGGCAACATTGCTCATGATGCAGCAGTTGAAACAGCTAAATATGGTTCTAGTTGACATCACATCTGACCTTAGGAAATAAAACAATATGAATTAAATTAGAACACCATGTGCGATTACGCCAGTTGGGAATAACAGATAAGTGTTTACAGGTTTAAGTGGACCAACATCCCATGTGTTTCTCAGACGGTATTTCTACGATTCAAAATATATATACATTTATACCAACATTTTTAAAAATAACAGAATCCCTCTATTTAATCATACCTTTTTTTTTCATTCTTTCGTGTGTTTTTTTTTATAAATATAATATATATGAACAAATGGTGCAGAGTTTTCCCGAACGTTTTCGATTCTCCAAACCATTCCTAGGTGTCAAAAGTAAATGAACAAAATAGCTGGATAAAGTATATACTTTTGAAAATATGGCGGCGAAACGCGCATAGAACGTTTATTTGCATTGTCCAACTAAGTCGTTTACGATTTAAATTCAGCAAGTAACATACTACGCTAAAATGTGTTTTAAAATATTTAATCCGGGACTGCAGTTTATTAATTGATAGACCTGTTTAATAAACAGCTAAAGAGAGATTACAATTATTCGTGTAGTAGAAGTTGGCGTTCTTTATTTTCTTGTTAAGCTTAGCTAAAATAAATAACAAATAAGATGTGGTTATCGAATATAGGAATACCCATTAAGCAAATTTGAACGTAATTGATCCCGGGCGACACCCAGTTGTACAGCTAGGCTGACATTTAAAAAAAAACGTATAAAATATATCGGTAATATAACATATTTGTGTGTGTGTGTCTTTATTGGCGTGTAATAGTTGTTTGTCTTCGTGGACGTATACTATTTTTCTGTCTTCATGGACGTATAATCTGCAGGTTTTCAGCAAATAGATGTGTAAGAAAAAGCATAAGAAATATCTGTGCAGATTGCAAACTCTCTACTACTCAAAAATTAACGCTTGGAATATTGTAACGTTTCCTGATAGAGGTTTGAGAAATCTGACGAATTGCAGCTATGAATGGGTCGAGACTGACGTGCCAGATGAAAAGGAGAACACTATCGCATTCCGCTCAGCGGGGAATTCAGGGGGAACTCAACCGATAATCGAGCTTTCTTTCACAGATCGTAATATCTGATAAATGGCAGGCCACCGGATACATTTTCAGGAATGCTCAACAAGTGTTACAATTAAGACAACCGAGGTCATATCAGGTTAATAAATGAACAGGGCATTTAGAAGGCATTTCAGGTTAATCTATAATTGTAAAAAGCTAGGTATACACAGATACGCATTCACACACGCATACATATATTATTAACTTATATATTTGAAAATATAATGAGAAGATAAATATTAATAGTATCTGTATTTTTACCAATATTTAAGAATATTGATATATTTCTCATATACATTGAAATAGCCTTTTGAAGAAATGTAATTAACTAAAGATTAAAGTGTACGTTAATTTCAATAACAGTATGTGGCAATTACCGGTGGTTGCGGTGGAATAGACGTAAGTCTTATGATTGTCGGTTTAATCTACGAAATGCATAGATCCAATGCTATCGCTTGCACCTGCCCCTTCTGCACTGGTATAGAAAAAAATATTTAAATATAAAAAAAAGATTTACAGTATATATATATATATATATATATATATATATATATATATATATAGTCTCGGAAGTTCTTTCACCTTCAAAACTTAAAAAAAAATCAATCAATCTACTGCAATAACTATTTTTGTTAACTTCCAAGAATTTACTCTAATATAAATATATTTTTATATATGTCTTTTTATATATGGGATCGTCAGTTGTTTACCATGAAAACTGTTTCGGGATTAAAAAAAAAAAACAGTATTTCTTTATCATGGAATCCCAGCAGTGTTGATCAGACACTACCTCCCTATTTAATAATTATTTTTTAATTTCAAAAGTTTACAAATATTTGATTTAGTTTTGCCTCCAGATATATATATATATATATTGCTTTTCTTATCGGCATTGTCATATGTAGTTGTTAGTTTACAAAGATATATATATATATATATATATATATATATATATATATATATATATATATATATATATTAGCGTCCGAAGGAATATGTTTATACCTGTGTAGTCGTTTGCTTATATGCGAGTATAGGAAGTACTACGCATTCAGAACAATCGTGCAATAAAACAAATATATTCTGAGTGAGTTGGACCTTTAAATTTTGAGCGAACTATATCTCCTTGTCTTAGAAACACGCGCTTCTATAATCAGCTGAAATATATGAATTTTCAACTTTCTACGTCTAATCTGATCGTATATATTCTGTTTTTTTTTTTCATGTTAGTCTTTACCCGGTAAGCAAATATATGAAATCGCACGTGGTTTAATTTTTTCTTTGTTTTTTCAAATTTATTTTATTCTAATTTTATTTTCTCCATATTGTTTTCATTTTTTATTAATGGAGTTTGATATATTTATCACGACATTTTATTACGCCTGATAGTTGCCTGTGAAAGTTAAATATGAACGTTCTTGTATAGTTTACATGCCATATATATATATATATATATATATATATATATATATACGATTACATATATATGTATATATATTTACATATATATACATATATATATATTTGCATATATATATATATATATATATAGTTACATATATATATATATACACATATACCTACCTATACATATATATACATATATATATATATATACATATATATATATATATATATATGTATGTATATATACATGTGTATATATATATGTATATATACATGTGTATATATATATATACAGACACATATATATATATACATATACATATCCATATGTATATCTATACACATATATACATATATATATATACATGTACATACACACATGTATATATATACATATATATATACATATATATATATTTATATATATATATATACATGTATATATACATACATATATCCACATATATACATATACATATATATGTACATTTATATATATATACACATATATATATATATGTATATATATATACATACTACTTTTACAACGACCTACTCACCCTTGAGCACAATTAAAGTACACCGTTTAAATGTATACACACTATACTATTTCACTAAATACTACTATATATGTATATATATATATATAAAATAGTATATATATATATGTATATATATATATATATATATATATATATATATATGAGTGTGTGTGTGTATATGGGTGTTGGTTAAAGTGTTTACTGCAATACTGCTTACGACATGAGTACAATATAGTCGTAACATAAAAATCAGAAGAATAGAAAGCCATCGACTGTAAATCTCGATCAAAGGTACTTCATCTATTTAATATATATCATTTGCTTTCCTTAAGTATGTATGCTCTGTCTTTGTCTATCCTCTTACCTATATATATATATATATATATATATATATATATATATATATATATACGTGTATGCATATATATATAAATGTATATATGTATACATATATATATACATATCTATACATATATATATATATATATATATATATATATATATATATGTATATATATATATATATATATATATATATATATAACTGTGCCTATTTTTATAAATATTAAAGTGGTTTTTGGCTACCTGCAGCCTACCTCGTTTCGGTTTGTTTCACCTCATCAGTTAAGGTTGGCGGTGGTAGTCCGTATCATGGGATCGATCTCAGTTCGTAGAGTAAACGAAGGATTAGGAGACAAACGTCCAGGAGAACAAGGCAATCGACGCATACAGTTATTACAATTGAAGTACATTTACGCGGGGAGGCAGTGAGATGTGTTCTTGCTTCATACAGTGTTCAACATTCGTGAGTAACTCGCTTATCGCAGATGACAACACACTTTCTGAATTTCACGGTGATCAAACAAAACACACTGACATATTTGCCGTGGTTTTTACTATACATCTTTTTTTAATATAAAAATGTTTCTTTTCCACGTACAGACAATATCGTTTTGAATATGTTCTCATCAGTGCAGGTGGCGCGGTTGTAAGCGGTCGTGTGATAGAATGCAGTTCGTAGATTCTGACTATAATCACGACACTCGATTGTGGTAGACTATAACAAACTATGTATATATACATATATATATATATATATATATATATATACATGTTTACACACACACACATATATATATATATATATATGTATCTGTATATATTTATATATATATATACATATGTGTATATATATATATATATACATATGTATATATATAAACATTATGTATACATATATATATATATATATATATATATATATATATATATATATATACATTATATATACTAGCAAATATATGCTCCCTCCGATCGCATATCTTTGCTAGGCTGCCGTGTCAGAAATGAACGCTCACGCGTAAACCGATGGATCCCAGCCATATTTCTTGGGTGGTTAGACATTGATTTTCCTTGTTTTTGACCAAGAATCTTTTTAGTTGAAAATAAAGGAAAAAAGAAATTCGACCCTACCCCATTTTTTTGTTTTACTCTCCCCCATAAATAGAAATATTTTTTACTTTAAAAGAAAGAAAAAAAATGTCATGCATACCCCCTCATTTTTTTATTGTACATATAAATATTTTTAGTTAAGAAAAGAAAAAAAATTATTGACCGTCTTCCCCCAATTTTTTTATCCTCCCCACATACATATAAATATTTTTAATTAAAAAGGAAAAAAAAAGAAAACCTAATCCTAACTCTAACCCCTATGTTGAGCATGTCCCTAACCCTAACGACGGTGTCAAAGTTAGCGCGGGTCCTAAAATGAAAAATCACTAATAATCAAATATAGTGAGCACTGTGTGTGTGGTTGTTTGTTTACTGACCTTTTTTAATTAAACAATTTGATTCTAAAATCAGTTGTATATTTTTCCAGCGCAATGTGTTAGTTTTTTTGTTGACAGTAAAGAAAGAAGATCATATCTTTTTTTTTAATAAATAACGCATGGAATCATACATTCAGATAAGATCGTGAAAAAATGATGATATTGGATATGAAAGTATTAAGAAATAAAATACGGAGGGAGGTCGTTTCAATGGATTAACGCTGTTTAATTAGTTGGGTGTTAGATGAAATAACTACGTAACTCATTAATGTTTAAATCAATTCTTATTTGAATTAAACAATTTGATTCAATAAATGTGTGTTTTAAAACATAATGGATAATAAGATTAAGAAAATAAACACACTCAGAACGTGTTAAAGTAACACGTTTATATTTGAAATTACGCGCCGTCTTGCGTCCGTATTAATTTGACGGAGGGAGGCAGTTTCAATGGATCAACGCACTTTAATCAGTTGGGCGTAGATGAAATAACTACGTAACTCATTAATTTTTAAATCAATTATTATTTTTATGAAACAATTTGATTCAATAATTGTAATGTATAAGCAAAATTGCGTAAATGCATGTGGAAATTGAAGAAAAAAAGCATGAGTGTATATTTGCGAATACTACTTTATTAGAAGTTGAACTGCAATTGATTATGTAAATTGAGAAACGCGCATAGTGTTTTCAGCGTTTTTTTCATAGTATATAATGAAGCTGGCGAACTTAGCAAATAGTCATACTACTCCGATGGAGTTTCGGCTTCAGATATATATATATATATATATATATATATATATATATATATATATATATATATAGATAGATAGATAGATAGATATACATATATATATCCCATTTTGAATGGTCATTACTGATGTGCACATAGGATATAAACTTAATTTCCTCAAGTAGCACCCCTCTTATGTTTTGTTCAGTTCTACGTAGAACATTATCTCCTGTTTTCTCAGTTCCCGTATTAAATAGCATAATATGCATTATGAGCGTTTTTATTGACCTACACTCGTATTTACATCATGCTTTACGAACAATGTTTAATTAATCATTTTAATGGATCATGCTTTAATATTTTGGGCATTTCGAAAGAATATTATACGGAGAAATGCGTTGAAATTCAAGGTCATGATGTTTTGCTTCTGAGCATGTCGTCTTGATTCTTTGTTCAATTAATATGGTAAAGACCCTAGGTTAAATTCGCTAGCGCCTTAAATCTGCACAGGGCGTTTGCCCCGTGTTAGTTTTGATTCGGTGATATGTTGTTTTATTCGCGAGAAAAATATGCGTTGATGAATGCAGCATGATCTGTGAAGATGTAGTGTTGTAGCCGTGATCTATGAAGATATGTTCCAGAATCTAAGGTCCTTCCGATATAGATTGAACAAAGGAGAGCAAGGAAAAGTTCATGAACATAATGAATCATTCTTTTCATGAACTTAAATACACGTCTATATATATATATATATATATATATATATATATATATATATATATATATATATATATTTCTAGAGATGAAAGATTGTGTATAAATATTTCAAGTTATTGCCGATAATATTTACAATTACATTGTCGTTTTTTATATGAAACTCCTTGTTTTGAACTTCTGATGTTTTAATAAATATTGCATATTAACAATCTTTCATCACTAGAAGTTATTGTTCTATTCAATATATTAAGCTTGATATTATTACGAGAGATTATTATTAAACGATAATTTAATTATTTTTAATTTAATTCAACATTTTAATATATATACATATATGTATATATATGCATATATATATATATATATATATATATATATATATATATATATATATATATCTATAGGGGTCGCGCGTGTGTGTGTGTGTAAGTAAATATATTTGATATTTACGTACACATTAGAAACATTCTACGCGCATCAACCGACGTCTGTGCGGTTCGGTCAGGACTCTAAACTGATTTAAGAAATCTAACTTAAAAAGAATGCAATTCATGAATATCAATGGGAATTTCCGAACATTTTCAATGTTTCTTCCTACTATCAGATGAACATGTTTAATAAATACTACTTACATTGTTTTTATTGACAGATTTTATTATTAAGTCATCTATTCAGAAGAAGCCGACATTTGTTGAGAGTTAGCTTAGTGCTATATTAGTATCCATTATTGGTGTTCTTGCTAATTTGTATAAATGGACTATCACGGTAAAGTTTTGTAGATACACTATTATATTTTATTTTATTTAACAACACTATTGTTTTATCGAATTTTTATATGATGAATTTATTATTATATAATTTTATAATTTATTTATTTTTAATGAAAATAAATCATTTGCGTTGCGTATGAATACCGGGTTTGTGTATAAAAAGATGGAATTAAATTCGAAATATTTGTGTTTTTACCTAGTAATATGAATAGAGGGCACTGTTTGAATTAATGCGGGTATACTAATGTTTACTATCATCCTATTAATAGTGTGCAGAAAGTGTTTGAGTATCTACCTTGAAACTTGAATGTGCATGAATATAAATTGCTTCGGGTAGAATACAGTATACGTGTTGTGGGCGTTTAAATGGAAGAGCATGGAGTGAGGGTGAAAGGAAGATCAAATACGGTGAAATTAGACAGAGGGAGCTTCTAATCGTTTAAAGTATGAATGAAATACTAATGAGGTTAATTGTTTGTTTTTTTTTCATTTTTTCTCTATTTTTCACTGTGGGTCATTTAGATACTTTAAGGTTTACATTTCTTCGTGTTAAATCACCACAGACTCTTGGCAGAGATGCCTAAGCGTCGAAAGGTTGGTTGGCTCGAGTATTTTATTTCTAATGTTTACTTTATATTTCATAGTACTTGCATGCACATACACAGACACACACACACCAACACACACACACACACACACACACACATATATATATATATATATATATATATATATATATATATATATATATATAATCTTCAGGGGGTAATCGTTGTGTCTTTACTAATATGTCTATTTTGTTGACACATTTTAACGGCACGCAATTTACAACCTAACAAGATAATTTGATGAATCTAATCGAAAGGACTCGCGAAAAAAGAACATGGAAAATGGAGTAAGAACTACACGGAACTAACACGAACTAATTTTACTAACATACTTTATGAGATATTCGAAAAATTGAACAAAATGTATTATCAAGAAAAAACACGTTGTGTTATTCGAAAATGTTTTCCGAAAATAAAACATGTTTTTTAATATATATATATATATATATATATATATATATATAAATAGATACATATTTATTACCTACATACTTCGATGGTTCATGCTTACGCAATCTTAAGTGAAGGAAGTTCATTTCCGACGGTCTGCGGCCGCGAACTTCGATCACAAATCGCCACTTATTTGCAGTCAAGACGTTTCCCGTTCACAACCACAAATTAGTTCAGACATATGAGGAATTTAACTTTGTAAATACCGAGTCGTCGTGTATTTTACTACCAGCAGCGCATATTGATCTACAAGAACAAACTTGATTCGATCTGGCAATGCAGCTAACAGTACTGCTTGTTATTAAACTTACTCAAAGTGGCCGACCTTAGTAATATATATATATATATATATATATATATATATATATATATATATATATATATATATTTAAATATACATTTTGGCAGATTCTTTGCACAAACGGAGTTTTCCTCTGGTGTTCATTATTTTTGACAAAGGGGAGTTTCTTTGCCCGAAATATTAAATAAATGATTTTTATAATGATCCGGAGATCACAGAAACAGCTAACACCACACTTGCTGTTATGTAATATTTTAAGAAAAAAATAAATAAGTCACATTTCGTATTCGATTCATTATTTTTGTTCCTTCCATCTTACATCTTACCCGGAATTTGCATTGCCCACATCCTTTTTAAAACATACTATATATATATATATATATATATATATATATATGTATATGTATATACATATATATATATATATATATATATATATACATATATATATATATATATATATATATATATATATATATATATATATATCTTTATATGTATAAATGTGTATGTGTGAAAAATGACAAACGGAAAACAGGTTAAAGTGAAGGAGAAACACAAAATCAGGAGATTTGACCGGTTTCGTTCCTGTTAGCGAACGTCTTCTGAAGGCGTTCGTAAAAACGTGCGAAACCGGTCAAATCTCCTGGTTTTGTTTTTCTCCTGCACTTTAATTTGTTTTCTGTTTGTCATTTTTCCCACATTTTGTCTACCACGGCATTTCATGTTCATGACTTATCGTGTACCTTATTCAATATATATATATATATATATATATATATATATATATATATATATATATATATATATATATGTGTGTTCTAATTATTACTTTTTTCCTATGGTCATTCCAATATTAAATGAAGTATTACTTACGCCGTATACCTCTATAGAAACGATGTCTACGGCAGGTACATTGACTGTAAACACACTGCCCAAGGAACAAAAAAAATCACAATGTGTAAATGGACAGTTACAAGACAGACACTTACATATAAGATGAACAGCCAAATAAGTAGCGCAAAACTCTCTCAGAATATTTAATGCACAACGATTCAGAAATCAATATGTAGATTTGCTGTAAACTCAAACAGTTTCAGTGTACAGCATGTCAACAAATACGACGGATGTATAAGATGCATATTTAAGTGTTGCAGATACACAGATGATACAACCTTACATGTAATACAGATATACGGTATGAACACATATAATGACAGACGAAACAAGATAGTTAAATAGCAACATATAATACTTCGATAAAAATACAGTTACATGATTCACACTGTTTATGATACACAATAACACAGATGCGTAACATGCATACATATATGTTACAGATAAACATGTAATACAGATATACGTGTAATGTATAATAATTTTTGATCACATAGACGAAATCAAATAATGACACGGTGTACACATCACTAAAGAAACACCCATTACGACACCATTTCAATTAATGACTTACATTTTGAACTGGGCCACGCTTTGATTTATATATGTCGTCTTAATGGCGTAGTAACTTAAACCCAATTGATACCTTAAGTTTCTATAACCTGTGTTACCTACACTATACATGCCAACCCGTTAAACTCGACGATCAAAGCAATACGGAAACTAACATAAAAATAAATACATGAACGGGATCAATTGAACGAATAAATACATGAATGTAATACATACACAAACATTAACAATTATGTGTCTGACCTCACGTGTACATTGCGCTGCTCATACACTGTTTAACCTAGAACACCGTTTTTCTTACTCATAGTGCAAGTTCTAACGCAACAAATAATACAATTTATGTTTAACTTTTTGGGAGATGTCTAGTTTATGGTGTATACCTTCAGTCATTATATGAAAGCGACATAAGTTTGTCTTTGTTTGTCGATTAATTATTAAAAATGGCGACATGTAGTTTCTCAACTTGAACTTTGCTTTCAACTTTTTTGAAGTAGTGCTTTTACTTTAATAATGAAGTATTCTGGGGGAACCACATATTTGCTATACGACGAAACAACCGATGAAGTTCATAGTAGAATACACGTTACGGAATATTACTAAAAGATAAGTCATTATGCAAGGATAATAAAATTATCTATCTATCTATCTATCTCACCATATTTCTCTTTCCCTCTCTCGCTCTCTCTCTTTCTTTCTTTTTCTCTCTCTCTCTATCTCTCTCTCACTCTCTTTCTATCTATCTTTCACTCCCCTTTCCCTCTCTCTCTCTCTCTCACTCTCTTTCTATCTATCTTTCACTCCCCTTTCTCTCTCTCTTTCTCTCTCTCTCTCTCTCTCTCTCTCTCTCTCTATATATATATATATATATATATATCATATACGTAATGTGGGCACTTACTTCGGTATAAAGTGGTCATAATCAATTATTAATCTGTGAAAACTGGACACTCACTGGTGAACCTTTTCTTTCAGAAAATATATAGCATTATTAAGTAAGCCAGCTAAACCTACACAAAATAATCCAGTATACATTTCTTAAATTGTAACTACTGTGAAAGTTATAAGTCTATGTTTAGCGTGCATGTATGTAATGCCCCCCCCCCATTTCTTAAGCCTCCCTATTCTTCACTACATGTCCTCACACACCTCTAACAATTCGTGTAATTATCACATATTTATCCTTCTATTAAACCTGTAATCGATCTACCCAGATATATTCTAAATAAGGGAGAACTTATCCTACTTTTATATAGGTGGTCGCATGACCTTCAACAGTAACTATATTAAAAACCAAAATGGTGTGTGAGCCTGATTAGATCGTAGTTTTCAGATATAGTGGTCGAAAAATCTCCATTAATGTGTAGCTAATAGTCTTGTATCAATCAACATAATAGTATATATATATATATATATATATATATATATATATATATATATATATATATATATATATAGAGAGAGAGAGAGAGAGAGAGAGAGAGAGAGAGAGAGAGATATAGAGAGATAGAGAGATAGAGAGATTTAGATTTAGATTTAGAGTTTTCACTTAGAAGAGTGTTTATTCAGCGACGATCGGGATTAGGCCCATGAAAATAAACTCGATAATACTCAATTAAAGTGTACAAAGCATTAACACGCACACATATGTATATATATATATATATATATATATATATATATATATATATATATATATATATATATATATATTATTTATTTATTTATTGGGGCGCAGGCTTTAATATCCCTGACCTCCTGACCTATTGTCACATATTTCCGCGGTGCAAAGGAATGAAATAACGATTGCATAACTCCAGTCTACACTGCCAGTCAAAACTGAAGTCTCACTTGGCCTGTTTCTCTGTTGTATACATTTTCCCAATATACTTGTGTATTCCGTGTGTGTGTGTTCATCCCGAACCCTAAACAGGCCCATAACAATTGGCGATGTGCTGTTAGATTTACACGGGACCCCTCAACAACAACTGCCTGCGATGTATTCGAATTAAGACGTGAGCTACAACATTTCGAATACCGTTAAAAAGGACTTCACAAAAACTGGCTAGGAGGTATTAAAAGTTACATGACCTGTACTAAAATTGGCGATAATTCTTAAAAAGAACTCGCAAAAACAGGCTACTAGGTTTTCTGAATTTTTACGGACATCATTAACAACTCGGAATAAAAGAGTTAAAGAGGACTTCACAAAATGGCTACAAATTATTCGAATAAACACGGGAAATAAATACAACAATAAATAGTATTTCTTTGGGAACCTAAAAGAAATACCCCCAACGGCCAGCGACGTGAGGGTTCAAACTTACACCTGACAGCGTCGGTACTGTAAAGGATAAGGGATAACCTTTGAAATGCAGGCTACAACGGGCGACACAACGGGAATACCTTAAAATTAAAATAAATCGCAACACATTCACTGAATAACGTCTTAGTTCTTAAAACTGGCTTACCGGTGAACAAAACATAAACACCCGTAAATACCAATGTAGTTTTCTCTTAATTAAATAACACGTCAGTATTTTTTTTTTAAATTACTATTCCGACAGTGTTGTAAATTTTAACAATAAAAAGAGAAATTTATATCTGCCAGAAGAAAGGAAAACATTGAAACCGTAATTTTATTCATTATCCGGGGACTTTAGTGCCGCACGCAAATTCTAAGCTCACACGTAAAAGCGTACTAAAAAAAATGATGTTTGTTTACAACTAAAATTATATCTAGCAAAGATAATCGTACAAATGAACTTTTTAACAAAATATACTCGAAAGGAACAATTTTATTTCTAAAGAAGGACACAATTTATATATGGACGAATTAAAGATTTCTAAAACTCAAGTGGTAAAGTTTTAAATGCTGACAAAATACTACAAAAGCTAACACGATACTACCTTTTTTGCAGAATGCCGTAAGGAGAACACATTTTCTTTGTATTTTAGAAAATAGGATAGCTTATATTAAATTGATTTGGATAATTCGACAGACTCTAAAAAAAGGGCCCTCTTGCTACTAAGGACATTAAACACCACCTAACATACTTAGTTCGTGGATGTCATTTTGTCCTTCAAAATTAGCGATTTGATTCTTGCTGAAGTTTTTAATTTTTGAACGAAGCTGTTCAACCTAGATACGTCATTGTTTCACAAACGCTGAGAACTGTTAAAATGACAACAAAGATTATTGAACGCCCGCATCAGTCGTAAATAAGCGCAGCGATGGTTACAAATAAGCCGAACTTAGTTCTGATAAATTCAAATGCTTAATCCTTGTACAAGGATTGGCATCAAGAAAATATGCTGAAATAAGGCGTATATTATATATATATATATATATATATATATATATATATATATATATATATATATATATATATATATATTATTCTTTTTAAATGCTACACAATACATCATTAGTTTGGGAAACCCGGGTTTGATTTATTTATCGAGTTAATTTTTTTATTTACGAAAAAACTCAGTTTTTTATATTTCAGAAGCAAAGCGTAAAATAACTGAAGTTAAACGAATTACGATTTAGTAGTAAACTAATTACGTGTGAACGATTTACAGAGTTCCGATTTCTATTTTAACATTATTTGACAATTAAAGATCCTGTAACAAAGTGACAATATCGCTGAACATTCTATTGAATATGCTGCTGTAAGTAGCGTTACTGGTTGTATTTAATTACACATCGAATAAGCATGTTAAAACCCGTCGAAACATCTTGCCCCATAAAACAAGCTGTACATAGTAAATTAGTACGTGTGGTAAAAAAAAAGCAGAAGTAGTTACGTCTAATGTAAGTAAGTTACATTTCATTGGCAAAGAGCGTGTACATTCTACAATTGAATCTTCATCTGATGTATGTTTATGGCCTGCATTTCATGGGCGACCGTCGAGAATCCGCACTCCACAATATCTGTGTACTACGTTTGTTTAAGGGCAAACCTACTTATCTTATACTGCTAGTCTATGTAGTTTAAAAACATTATTTGTTGTAGGGGATCTATCTCCAAACATTTGTAAGAGTTTGAGATATATTTCCGTTCTATGGTCATCCGACGCGAACGAAAATCTCGGTATGTCCACCGAAAGACGTGTTGAAGGGGACATTCTGCAAGAAAACGTCGCCAATTTTCATATGGTGGTACTCGTCTCCCGAAGGAATGATACCATTTTGTCAAGATTAAACACTAATTGCAAAGGCGAAAACGCCTAAAATGTGGAGAGAAAAACCCTAACACTAACTAAACCACCAGCCTAACCCTAACCCTAACCCTAACACTAACTAACCCACCAGCCTAACCATAACCCTAACACTAACTAAACCACCAGCCTAACCCTAACCCTAACACTAACTAAACCACCAGCCTAACCCTAACCCTAACACTAACTAAACCACCAGCCTAACCCTAACCCTAACAAAACCACCAGCCTAACCCTAACCCTAACACAAACTAAACCAACAGCCTAACCCTAACCCTAACACTAACTAAACCACCAGCCTAACCCTAACCCTAAACTTAATCCTAAAGAAACTCCGACCCTTTAACAGATAATACTATATTCAAATTCTAAACCCTAACCATTAAGCCTACCCACACATTAACCCTGTGCCCTGACCACTATATTAACGACGCGATAGAATTTAGAGTTGGTTCTAATCGGTGAGAGGTCTCCTATTTCTTACCCTGCACCATTATGAAAGCAACAATAGTAATATGTAAAGCTAACCTTAACGCTAAACCGTAACTCTTAACTAAACCCCAAAGCCTAACAAAAACAACAATTACAAAAATAACTTTTAAAACTTAACCCGAAATTATAATGACGCTTTTACAAACGAAACATAATTTTCAGAAAAAAAACTAACTTGATTCACGTTTTAATTTAGGCACTTCTTACTGGAATCACTGTTAAAAAATCATATTTCTTTCGTACAATTCGTCAAAATGTATTCGATTTTTCTGCTTGTATTTTTTTTTGTATTTTACCGCACTTTTAAATCCAACCTGGTTTGTGAGTTTTTAGACGCAGGTATTTCAACGGACATTTCTAGTTGGCAGTATTCGATGTTTTACGTAAACATCCGGACAGTACCGACGCCGAAAATCTTTTAGCGTAGATCCTAATCGAAATAACCATATATTTTTGCGTATATATATATATTTATATATATATATATATATATATATATATATATATATATATATATATATATAGTTCATAGTTTGATTCCAATTATCATAGGATCAATTAATCTATGTCAATTACTTCATTTGTTCCTTCAATTTCTGTATATTCATATATCGTCGAACAACCATAATTATAACTTATGTATGTTATTTAACTTTTTTAAATTTTATATATTTGCCAAAATTTCACAATCAAGAGAAATTAATAGTTTTCATCTTAATGGCCCACACAATAGAAATAGAGAAACCACATCATCCCCAAAACATAAGAAAGGTTGATGGTACAAGTTTTTAAAAGTTATTGACAAAACAAAAGGACATGAAAAAGTTATATGTTAAAATGGTGAAAAAAAAACAAAAGTCCCGTATTGCTTAAAAATCTTATTTCTAAAACTCTAACCTATTTTTCGAACAACCAAACTCAGCTGAGGTAATATCAACCAAGTAGATTTCAAAGTAAACATTCTCGGTGGTAAGACCACCGCACAAAACATACTTGGAAAACCGATGGATAAATTATTATTTGTTCTGAAGATATAAACAAATCTCTAAAAATTCAATATTTGCACTTATGCTTTATACGAAACTACAGTTAGTACAAAATGCCATTAATATGAACAAAGCTTCGCTGAATAGCATATCTTTCTTAACATTGCGATTGAAAAATAATTCCTTCGTGCAAATTTATTTTCATATTGTTTTGCTTAAATAGAATAACAATTATAGTAAATTAGATGTAATTCCTAATTATTTATGTTATATGTTATCTAGTTTAATACCCCAAATAAGTATAAACGTTTTATTACAACTATTCTAAGACCAGGGAAACACCTAAGGGATTGTTTATAACAATGTATCACTCGATGTATCTAGGTATTTCTCATTACTTTCGAATTATGTGTTTTTTCATATTACTATTAAATGAAAAATGTATCTGATGATCAACGTTGTTAAGATGGCGACTATTATTTCTCTTGATGTTGCTGTAAAACGTGAGTAAGATGTAGAAAATATATTGATTTAAGAAAGACAGAGACATATAAAAATGAAATAAAATCATATTGAAAATGTATTTGTTTGACAAAGAGGATACACAATAATCGCCGATATAGTAAAATAAAGAAATTGAAAAAAGGATGAAAGTTATAATTCTGGTTGTTCAACGATATATGGAGATACTGAAATTGAATGAAGTGATGATGCTATGGTTATTGATTGATTGCTCGTATTGTTGTTGGAATGCGACTGTAGAATATCTCTGAAGCTTGTAATACAACTGCATTGAGCTTGCAATTTTGAAATTATGAACAGTATACTCTTAAATATTTTTTTTTTGTAAGAACTATTATATTTATATGTATATATCACACTTTATATATAGTTTTGTAAATGTTGCATTCCGCTTTAAATGCACATGTAAACCCATTTAATGTTATACGTACATGAATGATGCACATTCGAATGAGAATATGAATACTTTACTTTAAGAGCTTTGTTGGAAATCTTAGACTTCTTGCACATTACTTAATCACTACTTTTCTCGTGGTGACCGTTAATGTGTCGCGGGCAATGCGCTATGCTGTAATTCTGAATTCCGACGACTTGCGTGCCATGTGTCATCTTAGTGTTACCCGTTGATTACATAATGCGATGTTTAATACCTAATAGCGAAAGTTCGCTTCAGATCAAGCTGTAACAAGTAGACATAGACACTGTGTTTATTTGATATAATTTACGATGAATGACACATTATATGTACTTGTAAACTTTTCAAATGGCCTGAAAAACTTATTTTTAAATTAAGTAGAAAAGGATAGGTTTACCAATTTTGTGGAGCCGGAAGCACAATAATTATATACTAATTATCAGGAGTCAGTTGTGTCAAATATAGATATTAACAATTAGAGAATATAATTGTAATATCATTCTTTACAAAATTACAAAATATATGAACACAGTACATACTTATTTCTTCAAAAACAAGTTCGGCGTAGAATACCTGAATAATGATTAATCGTACTGACATAATTGGCATGCGACTTAACAATACCGGTTGCATACTGTTTAAAAGTTAATTCACAAAGGATCAGTCGCAAGCAATTGCACTTATTTAAAATGTAATTATCCATTATACAGGAATAAATGTAAAAAAAACGGTATACAGACACTCATTACTTATTTGTATTTGACAAAGATTCAGTTTTATCTTTACAACATAGAAATGTTTAAAAATATGTTATTAGCATGGACGACGTAACGTAGAATACACTCAAATATTACGCCAAATGTAACATGAATTAATCTTGGAACAACATTCGTATCATTGCAAACTTTAATAAAAAAGTATGATACTACAGCTTATGATGCTATAAATGTTAATCAGACGAACAAAATTAAAATATTAATACTTTTAATTAATATTAGTTGTATTATTAGTAGTACTATAAATAGTATAACCATTATTCGAAACAGTTATCAACACAAATGATGTTATTATACTTCTGTCAAATATGCTATTAAAGACACCTGGAATGGAGGATAACATCAGCCATATTATGTTTATAATGTTATCTGCATTCAGAACCAACAATCAAACCTGAAGATTGTGTTGTTTTCTTCACTACATTAAACAGTTAATGAACTTATTATCGGTACTATGTTCTAAATCGTAGACAATAGAATAGTGGAATTGCTATTTGTAATATGACATTTATAAAATGTATCTATTTTAAGGTCTTTAATTTTAATTTTAATTGTTTGCCTTTTTTGTGGGGCTGCTAGATTCTATTGCAATACAATATTCAATTAGTTTCTCAGAATACCATGAATAGCGCATGCATACGATACACCTTATAATTAAGCAATTCTATTACTCCACATCTACAATTAATATCAGATCATTGAATGAAATGAAACTGGAACAATTAAGATAGAGACAATAATAACATTCGACCCAGTTTTATAAAATGTTCATGTATGCGAGTTTCTAAGAATATCACCTAAAATAAATGACAATGTCAAACGAAAGAGGCATAACAATTATACACATGACGTACTTTGTTTAAATGTGAGGGTTAAATGTCTGACAAATATTTCGCTTGTATTTCAAGGTATCGGGTTTTGAAATACAATTAATTAAAACTCCTTTAATTAAAATGGGGTGTTACAATTGTATCAAATTACGGTATATGTTTTATACATGTTTCCTTACTAATAAATATATTTAAATCGATGTGTAGCAAACTTATTAGAAGCAATTATTATATTACTAGAATATATATATATATATATATATATATGTTTATATATATATATATATATATATATATATATATATATATTATGTTTGTAGTTTTATAAAATGCATTCATGTAGTGTCGCTGATTATCGTATTAGAGATAGCCAACACTCAATATAAAACTATACACTATCATATATCATCAGCTCATGTCTAAAATGTTTATAATCACATTATTCGAATGTGCATATGTATTCAATGTACACTTACCCAGTCACATACTTAGACACCTGATTAATACAATAACATAATAAATTCCAATATGAATTAAACGCACGTAGTTCAGATTAAATAGGCATAGTTAGATTTTGATTTTAAAACAACAATTATGTATTTCTTTATAAAGTTAAGTCGATGTTTTCCTTTGTTTAAATAGGAAAATAAATTACTCTATCACTAGCTACTAAAGTCAACACTATATTACGTTTATTAACTCGAGTGTGTTTCAATAAATTGTTGATTATATTGTCCAGATAACACAAAATATTTCTTTTGGTTCACCATCTTAGATTCTCTCCAAAATATACTCCATATAGATCATAGCAAAAACTGTTCCTTTTAACACTTCAGTGCGCGCACTCTCCTCAACGTCTACTTTACAAAAACTTGCCCGTTAATATTTACTATCTGCTTCCTATTAATTTACTACATAATACAAAACATTACGCATATATGCAATGAACGCTCTTTTAATTCCGCTAGTTTTTGAGAATATCTAATTACGTAATGTCTACCTATTACGTAGTCAGTTATACTAATTCTGTTTTTTTAGAGAATGCAATTAATTAAAATAGTTCCTTACAGTGCCTTTTTAATCAAGATGGCGGCTCCATTTTCTTTAGCGACGCGACTTCCGAATTAATATCAGACATTCAAATAAATGAAACTGGAACAATTAAAATAGAGACAATACTTACATCCGGCCCAGTTTTATAAAATATTCACGTATACATCAAACACATAAAGTTGACGTTTTCTGTATCCTAAACATTTCAAACGAATAATGCCTAAACATGGGGGCAAATACATCGATTTCATCGTATGGAAATGACCAAAAAACATGTGACAGGTAGACTCTAAATGTTATGCCTTCTGGCGTATGGTGAAATATAACGCATTCCAGCTAAAGGCTTCGTTTAACAGACCTATTAGTCAATATATTTTCTATTTGCTTTCGTGGCCAAGTGGTTATCAGCGTAGATCCAAGACAGAGAGGCTTAGCGTTTGATCCCAGTTCCCTCACATGTTATTTTACATTGTTAAACGTTTGCCTTCGAGGGAGGAGGACGGATGACTATCGCCCGGATTTTTTTAATTCAACGTTAATATGTAGTAATTAGAAAATAAAGTAATACAATATGTAGTATTTAAATTATTGTGAATATCATCATTTCTCTACGAAAATACATAGAGTGTATTAGTATTCTGGAAACTTCCTTAATTATATGTGTGTATTTATATTGTTCTCAGGAAATATACTCATGTTTCTTCTTCCCTTACAACGAAATGGAATTTCTATACAAAGATAACGGGGTACAATTTGTATCTGAAGGCCTCTTTAATTTTAAAAGTGGGCAGTATCATAGATAGAACAGGGATTAAATAAAAAAAGACCTGGGATTTGCAGGGACACTCTTATAACCGCATCTCCTTTCTTTTATTCATTTCTTCCTTTTTTCACTATTCCAAAATTCCAAACCAACAATTATTCTAAACATTAATATTATCCGGCGTGACACATTTTCCTTCTGTCGGATGTTGACAAATTGTAATTTATTTTTGTATATATCTGCCGGGTAACGCCGGGTAGGGCCCCGCTAGTTCTTAATAACACGTTTTACAAACTTTCTTATTATACGTAATTGTTCTTACAGGAAATCAATATTCCTAAAAAAAGGCTAGTACTTTTATTTTGACTATTCTCTCATTAAAGTACTGATAGTCACTGGATGAATAGACTACACGCCCTCTTTGATGATTGTGTGAACCTATTTTAAAAATATGATTTACAAAGTTATTTAGCATTATAACATTTAAGTACACCTCTAATATTCGTCGTTCATTTTGTGTCTAGAGACGTTCGGGTTTCCTTTTTTATAACTGCACACTTTATTATTTCTTTTGGTACACTACTTCATCTATTCTGTTTTCAATCAGTACCAAAACATTCCTAGTATGTTTCTATTTTATTTTTTTTCACCCTGATAGATTAGAGTTAAGGTTACGGTTAGGGTTAAGTTTGTGTTAGGGTAAGGGTTGTCTATTTGTGTTCACTTTTACCCTATTTTGTAGCAAATGAATAGAGACACATTGAAGTAAACGCCGGAAAACATTAATTATTTGGGGTTAAGGGCACTTCTTATTATTTACGTATTCACCATTCGTTTTGTTTTCATTAACTGACGAGTTAGAAATTCTATTTTCCCTTCCCTAATGACATTATTGATTTTCTACAGATGTTCATACTATCCATAGTTGAACATTTTCATTACACATCTGTTAGTATTGTGCCCCCTCCCTATATCGGGGTCTACTTCCTAATTTAAAAGTTTAGACTAGGATGTATGGTCGAAACCTGTGTATATACTAAGTGCAGATGCAGACTTCCTTAAACAAGGGAAGATAATTCCACGCACATATTTGGGAATGTAATTGGCAGGTTCAACATTCAATAATGTGCTTCTTACTGTTGTCATTTTTCGATGTTATTTATTGATTTGACATTTTGGTTCGAAAAATGCCCTTTCATCCGCCTTATATACTAGCCAGGATACCGGCTGACTCTCATCGGCATGTTAAACCAAAATTATTAATTACAATTAAAAAATATTCGATCTTTATAATACGTATTTTGTATCTACGTTTTAAAATTGCTCAACATAAACGATAATTCAGTACACATAGAGTATTAATGAGAAACTCATTAATGTGAGTTTGTATACTGGTCTCCTCAATGCATTAGACCGATACGTACATGCATGTATATATATATATATATATATATATATATATATATATATATATGCATATATACATTTTAATTACAAAGTTTTAATAAGTTAACCCTGACAAATGTTGATATGTGATAGGTGTTCACAGGGAAAGAACACGTTTTTAATCAAGGCGAACAATGGTTTTCGGCTAAAACAAAAGAACATCGTTCTCAAGGATGTACATCAAAATATTTACAGATGTATATTTGAAAATACGTTTTAAAATAATACACATATTTGTAAAGAATACGTTAACATACACATTTAAAAACTCATCTGTGTATCATCGTCAGTGCCAAGTGCAAAAAGTACAATAAGTGAAAACAATGACAATACGTATTAGAATTAGTCTTACAATAATATTATGATACCGCAGTTCATTTGCAAGTAGCAAATGTTTATCCATAATATTGCTAATGCACTCTTTCATTTAGTAAGTGAAAAAAGACAATGCTGCTCAAAAAGAATGAAAAAATACAGTATTACCTTTGGTAAGTAGTTTAAGTTCATGCAAATCGCTCACTATCATAGAGAGAGCAGGTGTGGTTGCATGCAGCGCTGCCTAAGAACAGTATCACATTAAGGAAGTGATATATTTATGTCGAAATGCACACAGTGTCTTACCTTACCTATTAAACACAGCGTTACCTGGTAACAATACATTCACTTTTTTATACAGGTGTATACAAGAAAAACACTCGGCGTTATCGCGGAACCATATTAGTAATAACTTACAACATTGAAAAGGTGGTTTATTTTATGGGAAAAGTGCTCTATTCTTTAGAAAGCCCAGGTTGCTTTAGAACCAATGTTGGCCAGGAGATATATATATATATATATATATATATATATATATATATATATATATATATATATATATTGTGTGTGTAATGCTCTCATATACAAACTAATTACTCCTTTATCTTGGAAGCCATTAAAATAATATTACAGTATTCCATTTTCTAAGTGGTATGAATTTATTCCACGTGCTCAATATAATAGATAGAGAAGTGTGTTACAACGCGACGTTCTCCGAGAGCATTACTCTACTATTACATACAATACAAAAAACCCGATGTTGTACAGGAGGAATGATACACTAATAATACTGTACTACATGTGGTATTTAATATATATCAATCTGAAAGTGTTCTATATCATAGATGTTGCAGGTCTTTCTTAATTCTACGTGCCTGCGAAAAAAATATTTTATGTTTATACTGTTTCATATTCGAATCGACACTCAGCGTGTTCTAAGGTCATAGTAGTAATGCTATACAATTTACCAAGTGATATAAGTCAATCATAAATGCTAGATATCTTAGCAATCTTTTAGAGCCAGTGTCATCAAACGCCGCTGTTCTCAAAATGAAAATGGTCTCGGAAGGGGGGGAGGCATGGTACTAATATTACAGTCTTGCGTATTTGAAGTAACATTCGATTATTAAAACTGTGCTTAATGTCCTCGAATGAGCAGCGGCTTTTAAACGCCGCGTTTCCTGGAAGAAGTAGTATACTTGGTAATTTGTATATGTGTGTTAATAAATAATCAATACCCTACACAATATTTGTACATTTGTATACAAAGAATAATATTCGGCGTTGTCCAAGAGCAATAATATAAAGAATGTAGTGCTCCAGTTAGTAAGCGGTATAGCGTATTGCAATGGTGCACGATATTGTTCATAGAGTATATGTGTTTACCCACCGTGATGCTATGTCATAGTACTAAACAGTATGTTTTTATACATGTGTATACTATTAAAGACACGCAGGTTTGCCTGAAAACCCTACTAGTAATATTATCGTTTGACATATTATAAGTGATATACTTTAATCAATATTATAAACATAACTGATTGAGTATGTGTATTTAAACGGAGCATTAGAGCAATAACTCCACAGATGTGTAAGTGTTTTATTTCAGTGTTGGGTATGAAATAATGAGACCCGAATTTGCACGTGATGAATAATTAATAAAACAGTATTACATATAAAACGTGGTGCATGTTTATCAAATGGTGTTATTGAATGTCGTGTTTCCTGAGAGAATATAATGCCAGGCGTTTCTCATTGATATTAATATATACTAACATATATCATTCGTTAACATTCTCTTTAGTGTAGCAGCTCTAGTCATGTTCTGTTATATTATCCCGTATAGCACTAGTTACTTACAACGATATAATATATAAAAATGGAGTCTGTTTTGAGGCACAGTGACAGTGCTACCTATTGTTTTACAGTTGTATTGCTTCGTATATATTTATGTTTGTGCCTATATAGTATCAATCTCTATTAGATGTGTATCATTTTTCAATACTTTATTTTAGAAAATACATCTGTTCTTTTCACCTAGTGAATATAATGGATTCAGCTTCATGAACTGTTGATAGCAATAATTATAGCAAAGACTTACTGAAGCAAAATCGATAAATTTCAATTTTGTAACTTAAACACGTAGTGCCACAAATATTTGAATTCTTGTAAATCAGCATTTCTGACTGTGTGCATATTGAACTGTTACTTGGAAGCAAGCTAATTGCAATTTTATTATATTGATAATATTAAAACATATAAAATGTAACCACCGAAAATGTTAAATGTTACAAGATGTGGCTTCGATAGGATAAGCATAGCGTCATAAATAGTTGTGTTCTCAACATGAAATATTTTAGAGAAATTTTCTAGCTGTTATATAACTTTGCAATATATTGCTTTAAAACATGAATAACTGTAGTCTACAGTTCTGTCTTCTGTTGTAAATTGTAATACATTTAAACACTTGTTTAAAAAAACATGATAATTATTATTCTTTTTTCGTGTGAATCAGAGTATTCTGGTGTTGGCATTAGTTTCCACGATGTTTTTCTAGTTAGATATCTTTCTGGAAAGACATCGGAGACTTACCAGAAGGACCACGAGAATGTTGTCAAGACCCCTAAGTGTCAGTAGTACTGTGGAACCGACTGGATTTGAACTTGGAACACCCAGGTATGTAGCTCGTATCGATATTCACTTAACCACCGTCACCTACCACCATGATAATTAATGATCATATTTTCCTAGAGCATTTTAATTGTTGCGGTGTAGCTTTGTGTTCGTCTCAACAAATAGAAAGTAGAACATGTATTGTGTATTCACTTTCGGCAGTCGTCTAACTCCTGGTTTCCCTTATTGTCTACTCTCCTCGTTTTTCATGAGCGATATTTGTACAAAGAGGAGTAAACGTTGTCCCCTAAGGTGTCACTAAATAATGAGTACTACAAACACAAAAGAACACGAAAACATAACGTCTATAAACAAAACATAATACTGGTAACGATCACGGCGATTTAAAGGGCAAGACATGACCGAAATAAAATACCCCAGAGTTTAATTATGCAAACCACAACTGTAGACAAGAAC
Source organism: Sepiola atlantica (assembly GCA_963556195.1). NCBI lineage: Eukaryota > Metazoa > Mollusca > Cephalopoda > Sepiida > Sepiolidae > Sepiola > Sepiola atlantica. The sequence continues at coordinate 46,163,126 of OY744523.1, forward strand.
ACTTGCTAGCCGTTTCGAGACAATTACTGAGAAAAATACAAAACGCGAAAATCCGTTGTATTTTACAAGACTTGAATATATTTTTATGTTCTAATAAATGTTCTATCTTTACTCATCATTCATCTCTAGAAATGATTGCTCTATTCAATATATTGAGTTTTATATTATCAGGATAGATTATCAGTAAACCATAATTCAATTATCTTCAATTTAATTAAACATTTATATATATATATATGTATGTATGTGTGTATATTGATATATATGTATATATATATATATATATATATATATATATATATATATATATATATATATATATATGTATATACATATATATATATATATATATATATATATATACATGTATATACATACATGTATACATAGGTATATATACATGTAGATATACACATGTATATATATATATATATATATATATATATATATATGCGCTAAAAAGTTATTAAGGTCGTGTTATTTTTTATTTGGAGATTTATGTTTCAAAGAGCAAATACATACATCGCCCTATTAATTATGGCAATCAACACATGTTCACCAAGGATTGTCACGGCTGCTGCCCACACCAATCAATTATTTCTGCTGCCTCTCCCAGATCGTACTCAATCACCTCAGTCACGAAGTGCACCTTTTTACATTGCTTCATGGTTCAACGAGGACGTTGGCATCAATTTATTTTTATTGCATTTACGGTATGGATTGATGAACAAATCCGGCAGTGCCAACATATTTCAGGGAAACGCTGTTATAGAGGTAAACTACGTCATGTTCAATGAGTATTACCCTTTATTCCATTATACACACCGAACGCATGTTGCATATATTTATTAAAAATTACTATCGTATTCGAACATATGAGATCCGAAAAAAAAGATCTAATGCTATTATTTCGTGAACTAGGAACTTATATGAAATAAGTATAATCAGTTGGCTGTGGTCTATGTTTACTTACGAGCGCAAGCCTGCATAAGAGGCCGATGCACAAAAAATAGTGGCACACGATTTTATTGCAAACCACCATTACTTGAGATACGACGCGCACAGCAGCTGAAAACATCCCGATGATGATTTTAGTGAAGTTAATACATATTTGAATGTTCAAATGGTATTGTGCACCTGTAAAATACTTTAAACAAACTGAAATTTGAGAACTGTGTTTATTACTTTTCATATATATTTTTGAATTACACAAATTGGATGTATCTCAATAGTTATGATAGGTTCTACCGTCTGTTTGGTTATAATACCAATACATATAACACACATTTAAACCCGTTATGATTGAATAAAAGTGAATTCCAACATTCACAAATCGATGTACCTTTGTTTTGGAGTGAAACCTGTACATTATATCTATTCTCATGTATAATAAAGTGAAGCAAATTTGTATTCATATCCGTTGTACGAGCCACTTATGCCAATTGATGATGCGTGCCCCCAAAACATATTTGTTTGGGTTTCTCTTCGAAAATGTCTTATATTTTCTACGGGAAGATTCTTCTCTCAACACAGTAAATTGCAGAGTAGATAAAAGGAATATTAACTCTTCTGGTAATATCTACTCACACAGCAAATTCGTTCACGAGATTAAGTTATTGCAGAAACACGACTGATATTTTTCTTTCTAGCCTACTATACATTTTCAACTAAAATAAGGAACGCTCGTCAAAAATACACTTTCATTCTTCCGGACATTCTGATTGTATTCGCGGAATAAAAGAATATCGTATAGGATGTCAAATGCACACCCACGACTATTCTTCCGATGTTCATATATTTTATTCCATCATAAATCCTTAACTCGAGTTGATTTTTCTTACTACATTAATTGTCGTGTCCTTAGTATATCTTCACAGGTTGTTTCTCTTATTTTCGGAAGCTAATGTTATTGTATAGCGTCTGATGCGCTATATTATTTCTTTTCATCAATACACGAAAGAAGTTACTGACGTTTAAGGAACGAATTATTCAAATAATATTTACCTCAAACAACTTGTGTTTTTTACATAGTTGAATATTGATAATTTGTTGGGTTTGACCTGTGAATATATCCCATAACATGTTGAAAAAATTGTTCAGAATTTACATTGGGGGATACCCCTCGAGTATAAATATAAAGTAAATGACCACCCAGGTGCAAGCCACATCTTTTCTAATGTATTGTTTCGGGGTCGGTGATTTTGCTGAGGGTGTTATTATACAATGATACCAACATATTTTAGGGGGCTGCTTAAAACATTCAAACAGTGTTAATACTACTATGAAGTAGTATTTTCATGTTCGTCTTATGTTTTTATTTACTGAGACATCGTTTGAAAAACAACTGTGAATTATTTAGCAGTTTGAAACAAATATTACACTAATAAAAGTGTCATAGGGTGTCTTTCCTCATTATTATTATTTTTATTATTATTATTATCATTATTATTATTATTATTATTATTAGTAGTAGTAGTAGTAGTAGTAGTAGTAGTAGTAGTAGTATTATCATTCTAGCAGTAGTAAAAGTAGTATACCCATAAAGCAACACTAAAAGTGATCGATTAAATTATTCTTATTAGTAGTATTAAGTTTTTTAAACAAATCTGTTTTCCAATTTGCGCGCATTATTCGACCATATAACTTATCCGTCATATAAAAGACAAGCACTTCGGCAGTTCTATATGTAATACGAATCATTATGATGTTCACACTGAAGTATATTTTAATTTAACTGTTGGATGTAATTTTTTTTTTTTACAATATAATAAAATATCGCAACTTAACCTTACCACTAACCCCTTTTTACGAGTGACATGACCTGAAAAGTATACCGAAGGAACGGAGATATAAGAAAGTAGTCGAAACTAGGATTGTGGTTTATTTATAGGGTGAAGTATAGTTTGTTTTTGTTGCTGAAATATCTTAATCCTTAATCACAATTGAAATTTAAAGTAAAACTCGAAAACAATTACAGTACAAATAATTATTTCGAAAATAATTCGCGAAAATCAGAACACAAATTAACATGTAGAATGATAACATCGTAAAAATACAGACTTATTGTGTCAGTGGAGGGTTTTGAAAAGTGCCGCTTACAAATCACACACAACTAATCACAAAAAATGGGCCAAAGCGTTTAAACGTAAGAAATTCTAGTGTTATTTTTAGTTATTGTTATGATCACTAGTAGTAAAATAATCAATAATGTGTGGGATTGATTTCTTGAGTTACTATAGTCACATAAGTAACACTGGGGCACGAGTTCCAAAGCACCTCACGGTAAACGTCATACAAATAGTGTTTAATTTCAACACTTTAGCAGACTGTATTAACTTTTAAAAATAGACGGGCATCATTTCTTGTTGCTTTCAATTAAAATAAGATGTACTATATTCGTAGAGGCACACAACGACACCCTTGAACCCTTCCTCCCCCATCCCCCCTCTCCTTTCAACAGCAACCACAACTCATTCCACTAGCCCTACAACTTTCTTCCCTCATGTTTAACTCTCCCTTCTCTCAAACCCACCCCCTAATTTGGCCTCGCTTTTCAACTTAAGGTGTGTTTCTTAGAATCGCTAGCATAGTTCACCACTAATATCATTTATTTGTGTACTATGGTCCAGGAAGTTTTTAAAATGGCCGGATTTCTCATATCAATTCCATTTAAGTACGCCTAATCTACGATTTAAACTCCACATTTCACCAGTGGATTTACTTCACTGTGAACACTTTCTCCATACTGCCTCTACGAACAAATTTTTTTCGTCTTCTTCAAAATCTCCTTTTCATTGGACACTTTTTCAACGGACAATTACCATCTAGACAAACCACATATCTTTTTTACACGAACTCTTTTCACTCTATTTTTAATAATATTTTTTTAAATGTTTGAACTTTGGTTTTTTCACAGCCAACTTATCTATCTGTATATCTCTTCTGATGATAAGATTTCGATCTTTGAAAAGCCTTGGCTTAAGGAAAGAATAATAAGCATAAGTGTATTACAGAATATACCTTGCATTGAACAATAAATGTAGACATTCGTACATGTTTATCACTCTTATTTCTTCTATCTTTATAATTGCTCTATCTCGTATATTGAGCTTAAACCATTTCTCTATAGGTTCTATCTACTTAAAGTTTACTTTTAGTTTATAGTTGATTCAATTATTAAATATATATAGATATAATGTTTATATATATAATGTATATATATATATATATATATATTTATATATATATATATATATATATATATATATATATATATATATATATATACACACCCACACTCAATCTATGTTTTCTGATATACGGATCAATATGTTTGTTGATTCAAATCAGTATAACTATTTCATTAAATCAAACAAGACAATACACACTAACATTCGATTCTATCTGGAATAACCAGGAGCACATATCGGTTAGTGTATTTAATAACTGAACTAAATTAGAACGTTACAGAAGGAGTTTGTGTATATGACTAAAAGAAAACCAGAGCACATAGTATAGCAATAAAGAACGTATGTAAGAATGTGTTATTTAATATCTTTTTAAAAATATATACTAAGTGTGTTAGATGCTTACATAAAAACTAGAATTATTTTTGTTGCATAAAAGTTAATTGTACCAAGAAAAAAAATAGGTTAACACTAATCATTGCGAGGTTGCAATTATTATACATATCTATTTTAAATCGCTTTGTATGTATATCAATTTTAGTTATATAAGCTTTACAGTTTTATAGGAAATCACGTAGCCTCATATACACGTGAGTGTGGGTGTGCATTTTCTGACTTGACAAGTACGTAATAATAATTATATCTCAAAAAACATTGTTAAAACATTACACATAAAAGAGACGTTTGCCTAATTCAAATTAATATCATGCTTTAAATGATATGAATAATGCGGCACACACACAGGATCGTACGATACATACGTACTATGATAACTCTACTAATGAGAACAAACACTATTTAAACATCTAAAACGAAATTGAAAAAATACATTAATGTACAAAAGAAAATCATACACATCTTATAGAATACCAATATTACGTAAAGGTTTCCTCCCAACAACATAAGATAAATAATCAGCTTAATCACTAACATAACCCATGCAAATTTGACAAGAAATCATATCAATTACATTTCGTATTCCTTATAGTCTCTGCAAATATTTAAGTAAAGCGACTATTTTTCGTATTTATGTTAATTGACACCCTTTCTTCTACACAAGAACATACTGTTAACACGTATGTAACTTAGATAGCAAATCAGGATTACATGTAACTAATACACTCTCCATGAGGAGTATATGGTAGGGAAATGCTCACAATTTTAACTAAGTGAACACTTTCATAAGGACTTGCCAGCATATATGAGCGCACCTACACTCAGCATGAAGCAGACAATTAAATGGTAAATGTTATCTTCTGCGACTTTTAATTACGATCTGATTCGAGAAATAAAAGTGTGCATTCATTTTTCTGTTTAAAAGAAAGAAACACCAGCATTTTGGTTGTGCCTCGCTGAGTATATCACAATTCATGTATATCTAAATGTATGTTTGAGGATACTTACTCCTAGAAGTAAACCCTGCCCAAATAAGATCTCCTCGACCCAACTATACAATGACTTATACGAGTAATGGTGCACTTTCTCCTGCAGACGTAACACAACTTAGCTAGATACTCCAATCAGACGATATACATTTTTGTTATGGAATCCGGTATGACCAAAAGACAAAAAAAGATATACTATAACATAGTCAATTGGGGAATAGGAAATTAATATTCTTAACTTCTTCACTAATTCAACGTTTGAAACGTAAACAAGAACTTTGATGGAACATTCGGGTATCTATGTAGCTCATATAGAGATAAAGTGTTTACCCCAAGAAAATAGTACTTTTACTTAAATAACATGTTACAGAAACGTCTAAATGTTACCTAAGTGATTCTTTGTAAATCCAATTCATATAAAATAGCAAATATTAGTACCTACTTTCGGATCTAAAAAACGCACCAAAAATTATTGTTAATTAAGTTGACATTTCTTTCAAACAGACAGCTGTAAAAGATGATAGATTGTTACCTATCCCAGTTTACTGCGAATATATCAATAGTCTTTTTTAGTTCATCGCGTCCGTGTTTGATCGAATGGACACAGTAATGACTCATTTTATTCACTGTGGTCATGTAAGTACTTATATTTTAAGAAACGTAAAAAGGCCTAATTGATTCATACATAGTAATAAACTATCACTACGTTCAATTACTTATATATGGCGTTACTCCAAAAATTTCACACCGGAAGAATTAATAAAATTCGCAATTTCTTCTGGAATCTAATAATATTTTCGGAAAATTAATTGCCTGGTACTCTACCAAAGTGTAGTCTTTTATATCAAACAATGTAACATCAGTGTTAATATACCAGGACAAATATATACGATGTTCCAAATTGTAAATAACTCTATAAGTAATAGCATTCTCCAGTTAAATAATATTTAGGATATTCTTAATTAATTACCTTAGACAAAACCCCGCAAATATAGTATGTGGTGTTAGACCTTGTAGGTTTAAAGCCGATTCATGATCATATCTCCTACTTCTGAGACAATCAACTTAATGTACTCGCATATAATTGAACGTCAATAAGCCAAATACGAGTGGTCGACGTTTGTGAGTGCATCCTGGTAGACATATCATGCATCAACTGCTTCTTGTTTTTATTAAATATTGTTTGATTGAAAGAATGTTATGGAATTGTTTTTAACGATTGATTGTTTTGAACTATACTGTTTGGTGCTACTTTGTACCAGACAAGCTTTACAGTAGGCATTATGTAAATGACTCAAACACGTGTTGCTTCACTGTTAAACACAAGACACGCAGTAAATATAAATAAAATTGAAAAACTAAACGAAACCATTCGGTGTATATAATTATAAAAGTTACAGAAAGGTAGATACTGACAAAAAGAAAAAAAAAATACATGTAACAAAATAGTATGTATAAATTATTAGATTTAGAGAGAAGTGCATACCTCAAACGTTGATAACTACAAAAGTGGTAATTTTATCATGCTGAGATTGTGCATGGGAGTTACCGCCATCCAGGTGAATCGTATCACTCCAATAAAATAGGGAAATACAGATGGTCAACTCCCGTAAAAAAAACAACATAAGATACACAGAGGCATTGTTCGAGATTATTAGCCAATTAGCTTGTCTCTACAATGACAAACACCGATGTGAGACTTTCACAATGTAAAATGAGATTTCAATATTTAATGTAAGAAATAGACCGATGAGAACGAATAAATGTACGTAGATACAGGAGACTGCGTCTACTCCGCTTGTATATATATACCAAACTGAAACTACACCGCGTTACATATAGGTCTCTTAAATGTTTGGGTTATCTTGCTAATTGTATTCTTTTATCTTGTTTTGTCTTTTTTCTTACATATATTTAAGCATAGTTCATCTTATTTGAAACAAAATTAGATTTAGCTATAATATAAGATATGCTAAACAAAACATAAACTAAGTAAAGTTCTCCCAAAATTAATCAAATTATGTCTCGTGGTTATATCAAACCAGCATTTAAAAAAAATAAAAATGTATCTTTCGTTAATTAGATGCAGGCAAATGCATTTAAATCGTAATGTAATTGTAAGAAATCGCCGTAATTACTCGACGCGTAAAACCCTTAATAGTGTTATTATATATTTGATGTATTAATTTCTGATGAAGTTAAATTCACAATTAAATTTTCGGTATTAGGGCGTACACATTGTTCTGCACAGACGAGAATTGAACGTGATTGTCAATACTTGAATCTTCGTATTAGGTAATTAATTGTAATGTATTTATAGATTCGTTAAGAATTACATTGAAACAATTACAATAATATATAATACCATATATTATTTATTTAATTCTTCGTAAACGAATTCAAACTGAGAATTATTAATACAACTTCATGTTGTGACCCCAAGCGCACATCTGAGAGTGAGGCGTGGTAATATCAACACAAAATGAGATCACTATTTTGTACACGGGCATTGTCCTGTAATAATACTTACATGACACATTCTTAACTGTTGGATATCTATCGTTCTTCAGTACTTCATATTCTATAACGATCGACTTCTTCACACAATGTAAGATCACGCAAAGACCGTCATCCAATACAATTTGCATAACATAAAGCGAGAAACGGAGCTATATGAATAATTCTTTTCCGGTAATATGCCTTACATCGACATAACGGGGTCGTATTCACCAGTGGTATGAAGCTAGTGAAACCAAATCATATAATCATATATTCCTTCCGTACAGTCATCATTTTTAGAAGGGTTTTCTGCTCAAAACCAGTCAGGTAAATGTTACCATGTGTTTTTTCTTTCTCGGCAGTTCTGCCTTTTTAATTTTCTCCAAACGTGATTGAAAAAAGCGACCCTTAATATGTTCACTGCATGCGTCTCTATTGCATCTGTAAATACACTTGCATGTCCCCCGCTTCCACATTGCCCCATAATTCACGTACATGCTAATCTTGTAAATCAAGGAATGTATTTAAGGAGGCTTTAGGAAGCACGAACTAGAAGAGTATAAATGTTATTATATATATATATATATATATATATATATATATATATATATATATATATATATATATAATATATTCATATATATATATATATATATGAATATATATATTTATATAATACCATTTACACTCTTCTAGTTCGTGCTTTCTAAAGCCTACTTAAATACATTATTTGATTTACAAGATTACCATGTACATTATATATATAAAGCAAATAAATCAATCTGAAATGTTTTAAAGTGCTCGTCACTCTCGATATATCAATGGGAGACTTATACGCTTATATATATGAGGTAATCCCAAAAAAGGATCATATTTTCTTATAAAATACATATAAACACTTCATCTGTTACATTCTGTAAGAGCATGTCAGCATAATCCCCCGTATACAATGTTTTTAAAAGTCATTCTTGTATCATCATTTCTTCACAAAGGTTCACCTCATTGTTGAAAACAGTGGTTTCAGCCTGAGCGTGGGTGTCACGTTGTTTCAATACTTATACGTTGAGTAGCAGGTTAAACTTTTTGCAAGTTGGTTTCACCGTACTCGCACATAAAGTGGATTGCAATTCATTTGCTACAAGACAGGCTCAGAATTTCTAGATATGGGTAGTCTTACAAGAACCAGTGGTATGTCGTAGGCATTTAACTTAAGATAAGTTACTATTGTAGCATTTGCTGGATAAGAATTGTACATCAAAATGAATAAATACGTAATAGAAAACAATACTTTCTATTATTGTCATTTAGTTTACGGAGTCCATAACACCTTTTATACAATGAACTCGGTGCCATAAGCAATAGACACGGATAAATATGTATTTTAACGAATATAAATATTAACATAGGCATAAGTACGGACACATTGCGAAACGTCGGATGATGATTTACTTTCTTTTCTTACATTCGGTAAAAACATTGTTACCTAACATATATCGACACTAACTAAATTACTGATGATCGTAATATATCGAAACTAAAAGATAAGTATTTGATTAATAGTATATTAAATACTTCAGATCAAACAAAAATACTTTCACATACACTGATATGATGAAACATATTTTTTACGTTTCTTGTTATAATACACTGTGGCTATGTGGTTTGTTAAATTGATTACGGCGGTTTATAACAGCGTGTATACTGTTCATGTTGTTTAGGCGAAATAACTACAGCTGTATTATCATGCATTCACGTAATAATGAACACATGTCAATATACAAATATTTATGTAAATGAAATTATCAATTGGTATGAGTCGACTACCTAAAAAAATCAGTATGACTGGTTTATTAAATGGCTATAAATATGTTCGATGCATCAGTATATGTATTCAGTGATGCACTGCACTTACTACCGAATTAATGTTCAAAATAATTACAGCTAAACTATCAACTCCGACATGATAGTGGAAGTGTCAAAATTGACCGCTACCCCTAACCTTAACACACACTGCCGCCTCCTCAAATGTCTTATGCTACGCATATTGACATAGACAAATCCGAAGTAAAATGGCCGTTTATATTGATACACTTCCGTCGGTGTGAGTCAATGAAAAAAGTAATTGCTCTCAGCACTATCATATAAAAGTTCCTCTTATTTTTTTCTACTTTGGTTGCGCTCTTTTCCTCTGGATTGGCTGATGGTACGTAGTTTTTCTTTTTATCTAGACCTACCTAATTAACTAGAATTGCTGCTTCCATTTATCTCCTTATAATAATTGTACAGATAAATGGAACTTCATTAGAATTTTTTAATGATAATAGTCAAAAATGAACTAAAGATTGAATACGAGAAATCGTAAGTAAATATACAAATTCTTGAAAGTCGAAAATATTTTTAATTAAAGGTGAAATATTTAAAATTACACAATTTAACAATTATGAAAATATAACACATGGCACATAGTTAAGTTCGAGCATTTCTTATTTTCATATGTCAATACTTCGTAATAAATCTGCCATCATATTTACCTTTACATACATCTTCACAACTCACAAAAAGAATGACCTTATATCTATTTCACTAATCCGTCGCGATAAGAATAAGTTCACATAAAATCTGTATACTTTACACAATTTTAATATATACAATCTACTTCAGTTTGCATAGTTTACTTTTATTTATATATATATATATATATATATATATATATATATATATATATATATATATACATATATATATATATATATATTCAAATTCCATTCATTTAAATTTGTAATATATGTTTGTTAATTTGCTCCTGATCATCTTAATGTATACATGTCTTGTCCGTGGCCTTATATTGTAACCATTATTTTGACATTCATACATCCGATTCTAGCCGTTACATTAACCATCATAGTGCGTGTTCTTGTCAGGCATGAGTAAGCCAGTTATTGATGGTTTTATGTCAGAATATGTAGATCAAGTGTTAGCCCCAGGAATGGGGACCCTTGCTTTCTGATAAGTTCAACTCAAGAACAATGAAACAATATATATTAATATATATATATATACATATGTATATAAATATATATGTATATATATAAATATATATGTATATATATAAATATATATATATATCCATATAAATATATATATATATATATAAATATATATAAATATACATATATATAAATATATAAATATATATATATATATATAAATATATACATGTATAAATATATATATATATATATATATAAATATATACATGTATAAATATATATAAATATATATATATATATATATATATATATATATATATATATATATATATATATATATGATGCGCAATAATTTTTCACAGACAAATTAATCCAACATGTGGAGTTCCTTAACATATACTGTATATCACACGGCCCGTAACGCGTGCACATTATATTGTAAACTTTTACAGTTAGGGCATGCAGGTGCATAGGTTAGTGTATGTGTATATTTTTACCCATATATGTATATACATTCCTTGTTCAGCATGAACTATTTAACTAATGACCTGATCATTATTAATATTTGAATACAGCTGCTAACTTTAAACATTTTTTCAGATGGGCTATATACACTTTAAATATTTATTCTACAAAAATTGGTAGTCTAAAAAGATCAAAAAGTTCAAAGTCATGAAAAGCCAAGTCATGAACGCCTCCATAACCTTTAAATCAAAACTGTTCTCTTGTTGTATATTATATATATACACTTAAAATCACAAAATGCATGAAATATCTAATGGTGGTGGCCCCATTCCACATACATTTGGAGAAAAGTAGATGGAAGGAAAATATGAGGAAAATATGCAATAACGCTTCCAATCTTGTGTAAATCAATGTATGTGTTTATTCTAAAATAAAACTATATTTACCTTAAGCTTTAATGATTGAAAATACATGCCGAATTCTATAATGAAAACCGCACACAAAAATATTAACAAGAAACAAATAGAATAATTTATGTAAAACATTTCAGCGTGATAATTGGATTCGTATATAAAAAAATAAAAAATAATCACCTTTAAATTAACGAAATAAAAAATAGTTTTGTTGCTAATTCATTACAGTACGACATTAGAATACAGAGATTACAAACAAAGACACATACACTCGTAATCTATTTGGACAACATTGCGACGATATTCAAAACATCGTAAGGTATTTTCAACGTTTTTAAATGATCATGTTAAACTAATGGTGAAATACTCTGTCCAAATAATGATTCTAATGGTTTAGTTCTTTAATTACAAACACACGAAACAGGAGTTTCTTTATTTATCCAACGTAGGCATATAATTACTTCATCATCTTTCACGTCAGCATATGGAATACTAATAATGTAATATCTTTTTTTTTATTTTGGGCCTCTCATTACAAACTATCAGGTTAGAAAGAAAGTAATGTCGTTTTTGTCCGCCACATTTACTTCATTTGAAACACTCACATTAGTGCATTTTTATTTTTTAGAATAATGCCCCTAATTTTCTATGACTTCTGTCCAACGATCAACTAGCGTCTAGATGCCTTCATCAAAAAAAATGCTCTGACTTTTTAGAGTAAAGCAAATTTAGGTCAATTTGAAGTTCGACATTATTTTCATGTATGTTATTGTTTAAGTGATGCTTCAACGACCGTAAAATATGGTAGTCATATGGAGGAATGTCAAGTGAATACCGCGGATGATGCAACACTTCCCTATTGAAACTCATGACCTTTTCCTGAGTGAGTTTTGTTTTGTGATGTCTCTCGTTATCATGGTGAAGCACTACATCCTTCCTATTAAGTAATGCTGGTTTTTTTTATAGAGCAATTCTAAGATTATTCAGCTCCGAACAATATTTTACTGCTGTGATTGTTTGATTAGGCTCTAGTAACTCATAATGAATTATTCCTCTCATGTCGCACCATAAAGAGAGCATCATCTTCTTTGATTGTAGACCTTGTTTTGGAACGACCTGTTGACTTTGGTTTCGGTCTAACCATTGTGTTTTGTGTTGGGTATTCTTGTAAAGACCCCATTTTTCATCTCTAGTCACGATTCTTAGTAAAAATGGTTCTCGATGATTCCTGGAAAGCAAAGATGTGCAAACAGTCGATATTTAATTTCGTTGAGCGTCGGCCAAATTGTGGGAAACACAGAGTCCAAGTTTTGAAACTTTTTCTAATTCATGAAGGCATGAAATAATTGTGGTATGGGTTGTATTGAATTGTTGAGCTAATTTTCCGTTGGTTAATTTTGGATTGGCCTCCACAGCGTCTTTAAAGGCGTCTTTATCAATTAATGTTCGCGTTCTCGAACGTCGCCGATCAGACAGGTTAAAGTCTCCAGAAGAATATTTTGCAAACCACCGTTGACATTTACCATCATCCAGAGCATTTATGCCATAGATAGTTTCAATATTCCGTGTAGCTTCTGCAGCTGAGTTACCTTTTTTGAATTCATAGAGCATGCAATGTCTCAGATGATTCTCACTAATATCCAGTGTTGACCGCTGCCACCGTTACACTTTATATTGTTCAACTAGATATGAAAGGCAAAAAAAGATATTAAGACACCAATTATTCTTCTGATTTCGGCGAATTTATTTTCGTAAAACTACGAATTCAGCTTATATAACGAATTACCTGTGAACATTCAAATATTTCGGTGGACTGAAAATATATTTATGTAAATACAGTTACAATACATATATACAAGCATGCCGTCATGTTTGCCTCTCTCAACAACTTTGCCAGTACTGCAGTTTAGCATTTGAACGAATTATTTTTTTCATGTTTTAAACAATTACATCCGTGTCAATTACATTCACATACTTTTCATTATAAATAAATGTCCATTGTATAGAACATATCAGAAGCACTACTGTGTTTTTTTGTGTTATTTTTTGGTTTTAGAGCAAAGAAATAATCATTTCGTAAAATCCTATTTGAGTCACTGAAATCACGTGTTAAGTAGATTTCAGCGTTATTTTTCGATACATTTTTGATTCGACACAACTATAATAGTTTTGTTTGTGTTGTCAGTTCTTTTTTAATGTTACAACATATAAGTGTTGCAAACAAATAGAAAATATAGTTTTCTACTGACCTGCATAGTTGTTTAACTTCTGAAAGTATTTTAAAGTTTTTCTTTTTATTTGAATATAAGATTTGGTCCATACGCACTCCTAAGGAGACAGTAAAACATGAAAGAATGCTCACCCGTGATTTTTTATCAGTGTTTTATTCATTAAATACAGTTACAAAATAACTTACCACTAAGCCTAAGTTCGACTTGTCTGTAGGGACGTTGAATTCATGTGTAGTATAGTTAACCTAATATGAAAAACATAAAAAATGTTGTTTCCGCATCTCATTTAAGTGTAGGACCGCCCCCCCCCCCCTAAAAAAAAATTACCACACAATTGAAATACTATAATACTTTTTAAAAATTCGGAAGGCTGCATTTGCATTTATTTTGATATATTTTCGGGCAATATTAACTATAACATCGACATAAGTTACCATCCTTCAGAATCTACCCACTACTTCTGTTTAGAAATTCGAGCGATTTTTTTTTCGTCTTTCAACAATTACATCAGCAACAAGGGTAGATACTCAAGTACTTCTCATTATGAATGAGGGTAAAATGTACCCATCGTGTATACAATGTCAGGAATACAAATGTGTTTCTTTGGTTTAAGAGCAAACAAAGATTCGTGTTGTTAAATCCTATTTCAGTCACGTACATTATTTAAAGGTAAGTAGATATAGGCATTATTTTCTAAATTGTCTTAATCGACAAAACTGTCAGGAGCATTTTTTAAGTATTTTCACTTCTTGTTTATTTCAAAACAAACGCAATGAAATGTGTGTGTCTACTGACCTGCCAAGTTTTATTGTCTCTAATGTATATAAAAGTTGATTTTTATTTCAATGTAAGATTTTGTAGATATCCACTACTTCGGAGAAAGTAAAAGAATGCAAAATAGGTTATGGATATTTCATTCATATACAGTTTAAAATACTTACCACTAGTGGAATGTATGTTTAGTATGGCTTACATAAGATACAGAAATGTGAAAATATTGTTTCCGCACTTAATTTGAGTGTAGGAAACAATCCCCGATAAAAGGATACACAACCACATTGATATATTATAGTTATCTTCGCTTACTTGAGGCACATACATACATCTATCATATTACGTCAAACTGGTCCAGAAGTGTGTGCTCATTTTTATTTAATTAATATAGGTAACTGATCCCCAATATAAAGCTAAACAAATTAATGTTTTGTCAACATTCATTTTCGGCAAATATTTTCACAGTTAAATGATGCTTTCATATCCCGAAATCCGGGCTACGCAGGGACACGTGCCCTGCTAGTTTATAATAATACAATACAATTGATAAAATGGAAAAACTAGAACAACCATTTCTTAGCAATTGGACAATTTTGTGTCCTCGAGTCGAGAAAAAGAGTGCTGCGTCTATGCTTATTGGAGACAAAGTAAAGCAGGGTACACCTATGGGTCGAAGAAGAAAAGTTTAAAATGTTGCTGTGTTGTATAGTAAATAACAACACATATTTTAATGACAATTAACGTAGTAAATATCTCTAAAAGTGCTTTGATGTGTACTACTTATGGCACGATTTATAGAGTAATTAGTTTCAGATCACGTTTGGGATTCGAATTTCAGCATCGATTCACTTTCTACTTCAAGTCACACTGCTGATTTCTAGACGAACACATCAGTTTTCTGTTTGACTATATATATATATATATATATTTATATATATATATATATATATATATATATATATATATATATATATATATATATATATATTGGATATCCAACAAACACTCATTATCTAACGGCGTTGGCAATAAGGAATGCTACTCACGTGTGCGTCGAATCATTCAAAGTATTTACATTTTAAAACGTTGCCTAAAGGCTGTTTACTTAGATGATCTTTTTGCTAATTGACTCCTCCGGGGGCACTATATAAGCAAATTCGTACACGCATCCCATTTACCACTGAATCATCCATTTGCAGTTAATACCATTATTATATTTCGGTGCTAAACTCAACTATTGCACATTAAAAAATGAATCTTGACCGTATTACTAATTCAGTATCTTCTTCAAAAGTGTATATTTGCTTATACATATAACAGTTTATTTATGCACATTAATGCAACGCTAATTATTATATACACACTTAAAAGTTTAATTTGATGAATCTGAATTTAAAACTTGCGTTATCAGTTATCATTGAGTTTTCTTGGCAGGATCAAATTATAATAAACAGCCCAGTATGTGTGTTTAATATACGGAACCTCTGATTTCCAAAATCATTATGCTTATTGCATCCCTTTGTTAATTTGTTCATTAGTCAGTGACACGGCCGTCATTCGAACAAAGGTTTGTATTATTTTTACTTTCTCTTTTTGTTATGTTTCTTATATAGGTGACGCATGTCTTTGTGAAGGTGTGGATTAATCAGTGACCTTAGTTTAACATGTCTTTTGTGGGGAAAAATGTTCCATTTAAGACGCTGACTTACTTCAGTTTTCTATTTAACTATTCTTATTTAGTTGATTTTCCTATATATTGTAATTCTAAATTAAAGTATGTGTCTGTGTATACAGTTGTTTGTCATGTCGCTTCTACAGTTTAGTTTTTTGAAGGGTTCTTTCAAGTTTAGAATTTAAAAGTGCTCATTCAGACAAAATCCATTCGAGCTGTCTTAGTTGACACACGTACTAGCATTTTGTACTATTTTTATTCGTTTTTGGACAGCATCCGCTTTTTTTAGCTAGTGTTGCAAGTATTCGTCGTCTTTTCTTAGTGGTTTTATAGTCGTAATATCTGGTTTTAAAAGTTAAGGAGATCACACCCACCTACACGTTCTTCTTATTCAGGTTTTCGTTGGTAAATAGTGCGCCTTAGAAACCAATGGTTTTGTAAGGAATTGATTTAATAGTAGGTGAAGTCGCCTTTGCTTAATTGCCATAATATACTTTTATAAATTACTACATAATTATACTCATTTATTGAGCAGTGTTGAAGTAAATATATGTAAGAAATTAGTACACACTGTTTAAACATGTATATATACCACGTATGGTATATATATATATATATATATATATATATATGCTTTTTTGTAATTTAAAAAATATTTTAAAAATTAAACACAATGTAAATAGAAGGATAAATATGAATACATGGAAATTTAAATAACCGAATAGGTTGTGTATAGATTCGTCCAAACGTAATAAAATACACAGACTACTGTAAATAACGAATCCATTTCTAATTCATAGATTAACCGCACAAGTAAGAAGTACATTTTTTCTAACAAAATAAGTTAGCAAAACATTAATCTGAAAATAAGAAAAAACAGATCTAATATACGTAATGTTTTTGTTCTTTGACTTTAAAGAAAGTGGTGCATGCTCAACTCTGCTGGAAAGCCATCAGATAAAATAGTGTCTTGTTTTTAAATTCCTGAAACAGTTTAGCCTGGTCAGCAACTGATAATAAATTAAATAATGTTAAGAATAGCGTAATTTTGGGGGGAGGAAATTATATAGTCACTGTTGAAAGTAAATTGACTTGCAAGCAAAGAAGTTACCGATACACAACTGTTATAAGATGTGAGATGTGTAAATGCAGGTATATGTATACCGGATGTGATATGTCTGGGTCAAATCAGTTATGTATATATTTGAATATTAAAAGTCTGGGTCACATAGACGGATCTGTAAATGTAGGTCAGAGTCTCGATATGTTCCCCCTTCAATCTTACTGTTTGATACAAACCAAATTTAAACATCTATATATACTTTTATGTATTTGTATATATATATTTTTATATATTTTCAAAGTTTAATTTTTATTACCTGCAGTAATGCATTGCGGTAATGGTCTGATAAGGATAACCTTTCCTTTGAAAACTCATGAGTTAAGGACTTTAACGAATTTAGCTTGAACATTGAATGGTAATAAAATTTGATTCGTACCTTATTTTATTTTTCACTTCATCTATTGCTATATATATATATATATATATATATATATATATATATATATATATATATATAATGGTGTGTGTGGGGGTATGTCAGTGTTAGCGCTGATTTGGTATAATTAAAATGTAATAGAATTTAGGACAGTTTGGGGAAATGACAAGAGTCTTGATGCATGGTGATTGTCATGATGCGCATTATATTTACTATCCATTAATAAATACTTTTAAGAATTTTTCTGATTATGCTTCATGTGAAAACACAAGAATATTAATACAATATAAGACTTTTTTCTTAAATCGCGTGTATCGATAAAACTTACATTACCTTTTTAATCTTTCAGCTCAATAAATAAATATTAGATAATAAAACGATAATGCTCCTGTAATAGCAGGTCATTAGGATACTAATGTGCGGTCATTTATTTATTTGATTGTGATTCAAAATGACAATTTAAATAACCAAAATAGACAGTGCAAGATACGCTGCATCCGGAAGTTATATAACTTACTGCCCCATGAGCATGCGTTCACATTACTTATGTTTAATTAAAAAGTATCGGGAATATATTTAGGACCAAACCTGTTAATTGGATTCCACTATGAACTAATAAAGTAATTATCACCCGAATAAATCATTATCCAACGTATTTTGCTTGTAGCTTAAATGAGCGAAAGAAACTAACATGAAGTTGGTCTATAAGAACTTTGTGATAGCGTATGGAGAATAATTCTGATATACTACGTCTGGTAGTGAGACACACAGTAAACTTGGTAGTTGATACTCACTGCTATTTAGATGTGATAGCCCTAAACTTTATACATGTACAGAATAAATATTGAATAAGGATTCAACATTCGACTTGGAATGTATATACATTAAATAAATGAATACATATCGCGAACTGACACGTTTACGTCATGGTCGTTTATCTCATTTTGATCCGACACCACTAGCATGTAAGACATAGAAACTCATATGCAACATTACAAGGAACATAGTTTTCAGAAACATATAAAAATAATGAAATTATATATCTGTAATATGTAATCGTATATTTTGGAAATGACAACAGTTATTTCCCTTGCACTGTAATCATTGTAATCTGTAATTACCCCCCTTGTTTTTTCTTGGTATAAACACAGAAGCCTTACGCATACTCGTTCTTATGCACCGGGCGACCGATCCAGTAACATCGAGTTGTGTCCTTTTTGACCTTTGTCCTCCTTGCTCGTATTACTTCTTATTTCAGTAAATGACCACGTCATAACAACATTATAATATCCTACAATAAAGTACATAGCTGTCCAACGATGCCTTCATATTTTATTTGTACGAGACAATGTGTGATAATGCATTAAGATTAAGTTATGGTGACACATTTTATTTTACGTATGTCTTACTTTGTTACACATCACTCAATAAATCCCGCGTTTTACCAATAAAACCCAACCTAAACAAATAACTTATTCATTAACATAGTATCCTTCTGAAGTCGTACAGTAATCCTAATCATTCTCTAACTATTTGGTATTTGGTAGGTAATGTTTGGGCGCAGGATAATATCTGTTTTTGACAAACTGCTGCCAAAATAAACAAAACCGGGACAAACAAATGCAGTACCAAGAAAACGTTACGTCCCAGTGAATGTTTAAAAATAATAAATCGTTCTGGGAACTGGGGACAATTGAGAAGCGGATTGGAAATATGGTATACATTATTTAAGGCCCTAAGGTTTCTCATAAGAGAACTTTACATCAATTAACAAAACGACTATCGGACGACACTGACAGCTTTCCCCAGGAAGAAGAAGAAATTATAGACACCATATATGACACATTTGATATTGAGATCACACAGGCAGCTCCGGAACCAAGACAGTATAAAAACGAAGCGAAGACTAACGGATCTGATCGTAATAGACCCGAACAGGAAACGCTATTAATTATCCTGTGGAGGTTATACTGGGGAGGGGGTGTTATGGTGACTTACCAATGTACAACATGGGCTCTTCCTCTTTGCTCAATAAATGCCAACGGCAATTCACTCTCGCCAGAATCCAGTCAGATAGTCGAACTCTACTTACCAGGCGCATAGTTCTTCAATCTGTACTCTATTTTATTAATACAATTGTTTCTACTTCATACCGTGTTCGTATCTTCATTTCGGTCCCTTTAACAGGGCTACAACAGAAGGTCATACATCTATTTATATGTTGCAGTTTAGTTGAAAATGGCATATTCATCATCTATATATTTGAATTAGCTTTTTATCGATGGGCTGGCTGATTAAATATGTTGTCATGAATATATAAACCTCTTATTTATTAATCTATCTTATAATATGCTAAGGCATTTTATATTGGTACGTACGTTATCGTTATTCAATTCCATCTTAAAAGTAAGAACGTCGATCGCCACATAGAAAATGCACAAACTCATTTAGAAATATGTACCGACGTCGTTGCAAAAGAAAATGAGTTTTAACCAT
Source organism: Sepiola atlantica (assembly GCA_963556195.1). Lineage (NCBI taxonomy): Eukaryota > Metazoa > Mollusca > Cephalopoda > Sepiida > Sepiolidae > Sepiola > Sepiola atlantica. The sequence continues at coordinate 46,183,737 of OY744523.1, forward strand.
TTCCAAATGAATAATTCAAGAATTGAATAAAACGTTATAAATAAACTCATGTTTTCACATCGATTTTAGCAGTTGTTTGTATTTCGTTATTTTTATAAATTGTTACGATGATTGTTACGCATTAAATATGCAAATTCACAAATGTGGAATATGTTTTATTTACGTACACAATGTTTAGCTGACAATCATTTGAAAAGATTAGAACAATTATTTAAAAATATTTTAATTGTTCCAATATTTTACGAATTTAAAAGTGCAGAATTTTGTTTTATAATAATATATTTAGTGGACAAGTATGTTATTCTAAAAAACAGAAAGGAAATGTTACGGTCTTTTTTGCCCATTAATTTATTTAATTTATGTAAATTACATAATGGCGTGTGAACACATACCCACATTTATATTGTGATATACAACATTTGTTTATGTACATTTACATTTTTGAAACGATGCCTTCAAAAGACAAATCTATTGACATGGTTTAGTTTTCATGAATACGTTTGGATAATAGACACATCCCACAAAATTCATGTTTTTTTATTCATACTCTTTAACGTGTGCTTACAGACAAGCTGTTTATCGAAATCCGTTGAATTGCAAACTACATATCGTATAATTCTATCAGTCATTCTACCATTAGGTTCGTAGATACGCTTCAACGATCACCAATTCAGAGTTTAACTAATAACTACATCCATTAGAAGAAAAAAAAAGCCGCCGGTATTTCACAGAACTTTTCAATAAAGTATCACCGCTGAGCACACGTCATATGAACTCGAAAGAGGTCAGGTAATGCGTATTTTTATGTGGTCGTGCCCAAAACGTGTTTGGTGGCTTTTTGATCAACCACCTCTCTTGAAATTCATTATTGGATGAATTGTGAGTATGCAAATATCAATGAAGACGGGAAATGTTTAAACGAGAATGAGGCCAGGATTAAACGAAGGTCGATTGATGTAAATACAGTAAACATCTGAGGGAAGACGACAGAGCAATCGAATGCTCCGCCGCATTAAATAGACCGGAAAATAATGCATCCATCTTTATCATGCAGTCTTTCTCATTCTGTCTTTCTATCTATCCTGCAGTTCGTCTCTTATATATTCTATCTACATGTCTATTGATGTATAAAAATAATACTACGGCTCCGTAGATATTGTTTGCTTGACATTTATCATGTTTTATTTTATCTGTGCACGTTGAATTAATGTCTGACCTCATCAGTGTCTGGTGTCGTCAAACACAACGGCGATGCGCATGTGTGTGTGTACAGTTGATGGCGTCAATTAAAGATGCTGTTATCTAACAAGCAAAGCGACGGGCGGTATCAGTATATTGTGGATAATTTCACAAAATGATGACGTTCTATACCAAACCAGAAAAGATGGCAGAAGATATCCTTCATAGACTTTGTTAGCATTCATCATGTCTGATAAGTCGAATATGTTCAATCCAGTCGAGGATAGGCAATTGTCATCATTGCTGTAGCATTTTGTGCAGACGTTTCTTTTGTCTTGCTAAACTACAATTCGGTTCGGTCTGAAGAAGTACACCCTGAAAGGTATTACCTCCTCTTTCCGTAGTATATTTGTTTATTATCACTCAACAAAAGGCCCTCATCAGAAACTGACGACAAGTTGTTCTGTGTCTATGTTTACACCAGACCTTCTAACACTTCTGCCATTTTTGACACATTTTCACAGGTCGCATACCAGACGAACGATCTAAAAGCATATGAGTGTGGTGCACATTTTAAATTCGGTATTATAATATGTAGGCCGTCTCTCGTTTCCGTGTTTTTTCATCTTTTTCCTCCACGGCAACGCATATATCAAAGATTTATATGCCCCTTATTTTCTTGTTTCAATTATAATAGCTATTAATACTGTTTAAAATTTGTTTATTTCCTTAAACGATAATATCGCTATTTTTATCAAAACAGACAATCCATTTTAAATGCGCGTTGAACTTGTGCGTTAATGTAGTATGTGGCATATAGTATTTTGATCATTAGAATGGAATTGGAATGCTTCCTATACACATATCATATGTTGCTTGCTTGCTAGTCAGTATGCTCAAAACCAATCTTGCTTGCTAATTTTAGGGTGACTATTTTCAACTTTGTATCAACAGAAAACTCGCACATGCGATACCTTCTGATCGGGTATTAGTTTACAGCCATCTGTCAAATATTTCCTCGACGATACATGTCGACAGTTAAGTAAACAGCTATGTTTGGACCCATTTAGATAAGCCTATTTTTGGAGTAGTGGATTCAACTACAATTTGACTTTTGATATTCCCGAAACAACGATATGTTTATATATAACACGTAGAAATATGAGAAATTCCAGAGTTTTACAATGTTATAATGTTGCACAAAGGATCGATCCGGGGCGTTTTAAAGATAACTATGGTGTATTCGTCTTTTATTAAATGCTCCCGCTCACCTCCCCCATTTTTGTGAGATTAATTGTCTCTTTAAAATCGTTGAACGGGGGTGTATCCGAATAAATATTAACTAGAACGGGCAAGTATTTTTTTTTCATATTATTCCATTTTATATAATAAGTACTCTGTTTTATACATGTTATTATTATTGATTTTTTTAAACTAAATCTTATCAAAGCTTTTTTCGCCTGTAAAACTAGAGAGTTTAATGCATTTGTGATCGACATGAATGTTTAATAAATGTACGCTACTCTCAATAATGATAATAATAATGATGATGATAACAATAAAGCTAATAATGATGATAATGAAGTAAAGTAACTTCGTATGAATCAACATCACACAATTCTGTTGACCGGTGGTATGCTGTTGGCGTCATTCATGCTGGATGGATCACGCAATTGTTGCCAACAAACCTAAGTGAAAATGATATTATGAAATCGACTTGATTCGAACTAAACACCCCAGGTCGTGAACCCGTATTGTTACATGCTTAACCACGGTCATCTCTCACTAATGATGATGATAATATTAATACTCTCATGATTTCTGGAAAGTCTATAACAATGTAGTGAATAATGGGCAATGAACAATACCCCTACTATTAAACCACTATAATGTCGTCTGTACGATATTTGATACGGTTTAATTGATTGACAAGCGGTTCGCCTTAAACTCCACTTTCGGCTCCCTAATAACAACCTCTTAAACTTCCCACTGTCAACTAAACCAACTCTCAGCGATCTACTCATACCCTTATCCTAAGCCCGGGGTTCTATAAAAAAAACCTTGACATTTCAAAAGAAGGTTGGTCTTACCTTATCCCTGTAACAGTCTTAAATTAATGTGCTGCTGAGCTGGACCCTGTACCCTCTAAACTAAATATTGTTTCCCTGGTAGTTCGAAGAGGTTCCTCTGTAGTATCCGTGTTCAAGAATTCTGGTGAATGAACTGTCCGACAAAATTATTACCCTATCACTCTGCTTCCACTGTGGAAACCCCACCAAATCATTAAGGCTATATTCTGTTCTGGAAAACAGCAAGAACTTAGGCAAGTCCGTTCTACTGCAGATATGTTAACAGGCATCCCGGGACGCATTTACCATACACTGGATTAAATATATTTGAATAGGGCTTGCATGAAGGTATTTTACTAATAAAACTAGTTCGTACAATATATACAGTACGGCGATTCAATCTAATACCATCCTTAAGAACCATAACACCTATCTAAGCTGGTCTTGGTATTTGTACATTTACACAACATGGTAATAACATTAGTGTGCTCCAGGGATCGATCTTTTGACTGTTTATAAACAACATCTCTGATGCAATTGTGCCCGAAATAGTTATATTTACTGACAACACTATAATATATTCTCGACATGTGGTAAGAACGTGGGTCTTAAGAAGATGTCCTCTAGTCTGTAGTGTAATGGCACAGATGGAGTGTTATATTTAATGCTAAGAAGAGAACTCTCCTTTCCCTCTAACAATTATAAAACACCTTTTGAACCACCGATTGATATCGCTAATAGCACACTACCTTAGAGCTTATCATTAAAACAACGCGGCCTAACATCCATAATTTACATTAATTGGAAAAATACATAAAACACATTGCTAAGGTTGCTGCATGGAAAGTGTGTGCCCTAGAAGACTGTTACACCTGCTACTATCCTATATCTTTACATATTCACGAGGGTTCCACACGTGCAATATTGTGGCATGTAGGCTGGTGCCCCAACCACACGAGTCTCTCTCTCGGTCAGAGTCTAGAAAACCGTATATACTATAATTGGTCGCACACTATCTAACAAGTTCCAGCATTTGTCTCATGGCCTCAATGTTGCATCCTTTTGCTGGTTTTACAATTATTTTAATCGAATAATAGTGTGCTGCACTTTTGCTTCTTCTTAATAACCCCGATCAGCCTGTCAGTCAGCAAGATCTTATCTCTTAAATGTTGAGGTCCCCAGATGCCACAGGTGTGTACTCTTATAGCTTATTTCCTTGAAATGCTGGCTTTTGATATTCCATTTCTGTTATATGTTTTTACTGAGTGTACAAACATGCAGAAGTGTAAATGTAATGTAAGCAAACATCTCGCAAACCCTCACTAAGGATTCCCCTAATGCACTGTAGTTACTTACGGATCAGTGGCGCCGTGCCTGGATTAAGGGTTTACAAATGTAAAAGAATAAGAAGTAGAAGAAGAAGATGTATGATAATAATAGTACTAATAATAATAATATTAACAATGATTTAATGAAATGTGTTACGAAATACACACAAATATATGGTTGCCGTATTTAAATGAAACGTTTTGGCGTTGGTCGACACTAATTGTGCATAGACACCCTTTTTTAAAATTACATGTTTCTTAATAATCAAATACTCAATTGGTTT
>OY744523.1:46191096-46196096 GCA_963556195.1 Sepiola atlantica
ATATCATCGGTAAACATAATTGTTCTGATCAGTATTCCGATGGGTGGTTTCCTGTTTTACACAGTGCCATGTCGAACCATGATTTCTATATCATTGAGGCGTTAGATACTAAAAATTATAGACGTAACCTGTGTAGTCCAAAGTTTTTGACACATAAGTTAGAAATCCCCATGACGTTTAGCGATTTACCGTTATTTTTCTCTCTCCAATAATTTCTCCAATTGAAACAATTTCTCCTAATATCTACTTTGTAATTATTTGTGCCTTATGAGCGGGTCAGATGATAATGCCTAAAAGAGAATGTTAGCACTTTTCTTTTTATACACGCGCCCATGGAATTGATTTAAATAATTTTTCTTCTGAAATGTATATTACCAATTTGTTGTACTTGAAATATATTTACGTATATATATATATATATATATATATATATATATATATATATATATATATATATATATATTAGGATAAACATAGTATGTGATATAAAATTCATACAATTGATATGTGAGTGACAGAGTCAATAAACTATATAGGGCATAACATCTAAAATGTTCATATTATAATGGGCATCGTTTAATAAAAAAATGTTTTATGTTTTCTGGTGAAATTAAAATCAACATATAATGTTACTAAAACGTATGTATAGAATATTTATGCCGATTATGCTATAATAAAAATGATATAAACATATATGCATACCTAATTTATTTTAATAGCGAGATATATAGAACTATCAAGTGTAGTAAGTACATATTAAGGTGGTGGCCGTGCGAACAGCAAATACAATACTCTACAGTGTAGACTCTACGCGAACTATGTTAAAATCATCAGCCAGTTCAAGCCCGAAGTTCAAACACTAGCAGGCATTTTGGTACGATCAGACCGAAAGAATGTGAACATAATTTGGCTATATTATTCGTACAGAATTATTTGGATGATTTAGTTATGATTAAATAACCACATACACATGTTATATATATATATATATATATATATATATATATATATATATATATATATATATATATATATACATAAATAGTAAATATGTATTACCTACATATATCGATGTGTTATGCTTCGCAATCTTCAGTGCAGGAAGTTAATTTACAACGGTCGGCTGAGACGAAGTTTGATCACAAATCGACACTCATTCGCAGTCAATAGTCTTACCCGTTGCCCACCGCTAATTAGCTTGAACATTAGGAAGAATTTAACTTTATAAATTCTAAGTCGTCAGGTATTTACAAAGAGCAGCGAATAGTGATCTACAACAACACACCGTGTTGGATCTGTCAATATATATATATATATATATATATATATATATATTATTTTCCTAAGGGTGCATACTGTTATAGAAGGAAACTACGAAGGGGAACATGTTTTATCGTTCATGATTAAAAGATACAAGAGAGGACATATATGCTAGCCGACCAATTTCGAAAACACTTAACGAGAGCTGTATCGTACTATTTTAACAGAAGTAAATGTTGTGAATATAAAAAAAGAATGTGTATATCAAAACCAAAAGAACGTTATGTTATTTACAGTGTGCTTTTGTTGTAGAGACTAATCATAGTCAACTTTAATAGGCCATCCATTCTGTTTGAGGCGGGCGATGATAGTCTCAAATATTGTAAGGTGAAAAAATGGATAAGACACAACTTCAGATAGTAAATTAATCAATGTTTATTTGCAAAATATTACAATATGTGTCACACGGCGTAAAAAAAGAAGCTGGCGATTATGTAAACCTAATAAACATTAATTAAATTCCCTGCCACATTAACCAAAATAAATTCACTCACTTTAAACTACTAACAAACAGGAAATAACAATATAAACATTAAATAGAGTGTCGGGGAATCACAATTTTATATACAAATTAATGAATTATATACATGTGACAGATAAGTTGTTTTGGAAATCGAAAAAAAGCGTCCGAAAGGCTTTATTTCTTACACTTCTTTCGAAATTAGGAAAGCAGCCCTACATCTCTGACAAAACAGCAATTGGAGTCGGGAATGGGAATCATAAAAAAATAGAGAAAACAACAATACGCTATTTGAAAGTACACACATTATATGGGGCCCTATTGCATATTCAATACACTCGCTGAGTTAAAAAAAAAAATGGAAAAACAAAACATAATCTACTTTAGTCCAATCAGGTAAAATAAAAACGGTCAGTGTTTGTTTCGACTACGAAATATCCTGTCTAGTGCCCGTCTGAGTTTCACTCAAGCTTAGCTTCATTCACTCGAGACAAACATGTAACTTTCACTCATCGGTCGTTGAAATTTGCCGGAGAGAGTTTCACCTTTTCGTAGCCTGATACGCATTCTCAGGCGATGTTTATGAATGACGACAAGCTGTGAAGCAGTGAAGGTCTCTTCCTCGTAAACGTCTTTCTGTCGTGTCGATCAATTATCGCCTCGCATATCAGCCATAAGCAAACGAATAAAGAGTGTTCTTCCAACTTCATGGTTAACGAACATATCCCCGCGATCTGATCGACTCACCATAACCCGATATAATTCATTACTGGACAACACACGTGTCTCAGAGAGGCTTTCTGTCACCCGTACAAGTAACACCAAGGATTGTCGACAGTTGCGATAAATTTTTCTTTATTTTTTATCCATCTATTGCTTACTATTTTAGATTCCTATTATCGATTATTATTATCATTATTACTATTTTAAACTTAATTATCTGACATTTAATTAATTTTCATTTCTTTACTATTATCGAGATTATTATTATCATTCATGTCAATGTTCTGTTAGTTATTATTAACATTATAATTACTACAACTATTTGTATTGTTTTATCATTATTTATTTATTTTATTTTTTGTACTAGTGTAAGATAAACACTCAAAGGGGTGGCAGCAAAAGGGGATTTGTTACATAACCCTTAAAACGGGGTGGGTGAGCTTATTATTAACAAAGTCACTAATCCTCCCGACTGAGGCAGTTCTCCGAACCCACCTCAACAGTTCGAATTATATCCTGTCCGGGCCGAAAACTATACGAAAAGTTCATAGGAGAATTAATAGTGATTTCAATCTTTCTTTCATACTTTTGTAACATTTTCTGTTAGGCACTTCTCATGGTCACTTTTAAACACATGTTTTTAGGCGTCATTTTAACACATATTTTAAGAGAGTCACTTCAAACACATTTTCCAGATATTTTACATCATAAGAAAGTTACCTTTGCCGTTCTCGTTCGTCGCTGATCGTGAGTTCGTTGGAACCTCATCTGTGTTGCTGGCTCGTGATCGTCGTGGAGAACCTGTTTTGGGAGCATATTCTATTTTCAAGCAGAGGACGGAGACACTCGAAGACGGTTTTTCTGAGAGAGATTTATTTTGTTCTTTTGATTTCACACATCATTCCAGTGGAGGGGGTTGCCGTCGTCGGTTCATACATTCACATCTGCCTGTGGGACGTTAGATGCAGTTAGCTATTTTCTAGTAAGTTTAGCCCATCTCTCGCGATTCACACAGACCTCACACTGCAGAGACCAGCTTATACGTCTCTACATTACGGGCTTCCATTGTGAACTCATCGTTTCTGCATCCTTTTGCCTCGACTTCCACTGGCGAACTGATAAAAAAACTAACCTCTCACAGAAAGATGAATGACGTCACCTGATGTACACGTGTTATCGTCATGCAAAAAACATTCGTTCACTCATGTTGTCTAACTTTTTTTGACCCTAGCATTTCCTCTCTGGCGGCATACATCAAAATGTGGTATGACTCCACAAAATGAGTCCCTATGACACATAGCTGCTTGTCCTAAAATCACACATGCCCTAAAATTGTACTTAATCCTATTTCCTTTCAGAATTCACATCAGTCGATCTACCCACTTTAAAATACAGGGCCAGTCATAATCTTACACTATCATCATGACTATTGCTGTGATTATTGGGGTTACTATAGCGATTGTTGCTATTGGTATAACTACTATTATTACCATTTTTATATGATTAACATTATTGCAACCACTGATTCATATTACCATATTTACAACCAATATGTTGCTACCTACTTCTATATCTTTATTATTATTATTACCTCCTAGTATTTCTAATATTTCTAAATTATTCTATAATTTTTCCCGATTATTACTATTTTAATAATTCTTAATTATTATTCACCGCTATTATTGTTGTTGTTGTCGTTATTATCTATATATTAATACGATAGCGTGTGTGTTCGTGTGTCACGCTTCCGGCAAACCCTCTACGCATGCGTACCGCACCGAGATTTTGAAAAAACATTTTAATATGCCTATTTTCAACAATATTTTCAAGTATTTCCCTTTAGCGTAACGGTTAGCGACGTAGTATTTTTTACTTCGGCCCGACTGGTTATAGTTCGATCCCAACCGACCTCTAAGATTTTTTCCTACATTTCAGTTTTATTTTCAAGAAACATTGCAACTAACAAAAAAACGAACACGACACAGTGTAAGTAAAAGTAAAACAATTATTTATTTATTTTTAGCAAACAATTCCCAACAAGTGGCAATGAATACAATTTTATTATTTATTTTTTGCATTTATTTTTTTTATCACTTGGTTAAAAAGTACTAAAACTTAAAACTATTTTTTGTTTTTTATTTTGGCGTTTTTAAGTGCACTGTCTATTAAATTACGTTAACTGCTTAAAAATTAGTGTATCATTGGTATTTCTCAAAAAGTGAAAACCATTTATTTTCTTTCTTTTGCTTGTAGAGAGGGCCAGTATTATTATTTTTTTTTTCTCGAACGGATGGCATATCAACCTTTTCTAGTAGATATGCGAAATGTCCATCGCACACGGGTGACTATTTTAACAAATTATTTCACTCTTATCCAGAAGGAGGGGGGTCATAATAAAGCAAGCGTAACTTACTAACAAATAGAGGGTGCTTTGTTACATTAGGACCCGCGCTAACTTTGACGCCGTCGTTAGAGTTAGGGTCAGTGTGGCAGACGA
>OY744523.1:46201096-46221096 GCA_963556195.1 Sepiola atlantica
AGATATGCCATTGAAACATTGAAGATTAAAAAAAAATATGTATTCAGTAAGATCGAACTGTTGCATGACATTGACTGTTTTTAAGTAGCATCAAATGCATACATCAGATTTGGAAATCTTCAAAATGTAAATTTAATCAATATTTCGACTTTTTTCTGGAGTTTAACCGCCAAAATAAAAGAAGAATGCCGAATACTATGCAAACCTTATTTCTGAACAATATTGGCTAAGTAGCGAATTCGCATCATGAAGTGAAACAGAACACACCAACAAGATTGTTCTTAAAATGTTGCGTAACTTTTTAATCTATATCAGAAAAGAACATCAGTTCTAAGTAATATGATGGACGATATGCTTACCAAGTTTTGTGAAGATACGTCACGCTACATGTATGCTTAGCTAAACAAAATAAATAGCCGTCGTTAAATATTTACATATGCTTTTTATTATGACATTCTCATGATATTAATTATCACTGTGACATTTTTTTGGAATATAGGATACACTATTGTGTTTGTAAAATCAATGGAATATCTCAAACATAATGTGTTGTATGTGTATAGAAAATGCTCGGGAACATTTTTTTCCGAGTTATATCAATTGGAAAACTATTGTTCAACATCCTTTATTGTACACTCGTAACACATATCATATGTATGACAGTTCACCTTTTTTGTTCACATATAAGAAAATTCAAACAGGAGCACCAGAAAAATAAACCTGATACTGGTGTCGCAACATACATCATCAAAGTTATAAAAAGTAAACCACATAAATATACATTTCGTGGTCCTCAGAAAACTATTTATCTTCGTGATCAGCAGTTATTCATAGGAAATCGACTATATAGAAACCCTGTTAGAATGTTTAGAATGTTGGGTCTTATTATTACAAATAACAAAATATGCCAGATCAAATACATTTAAATAAACAATGAGGAAGGCTATTTAAGAAGAGGTAATGCCTCTTACGACTTCGATTTTCCAAACACAAATTATTAATCTCTTTTTGTCTCTCTCTGTATATATATAATAGTGTGCAAACTCAGTAAAAACGGTAGAAATATGCTAATATTCTTATTTATTTATAATGACGTCTCAATAAGTAAAGTTAAATGTATAAATAAAAAAAACATAAAAAGAAAAAAGGCTGACACAGTAACGGTGCTTAAAAGAAAGACACAAGACTAAATAAGAAAGCAACAGAAGAAGAACGATCTCCGTGTAGGAGTTCGTAGCTCATTCATTCCCTTCAACGCGCGGTGTTATTTTACATATCTTAACCTTTTGCACGTTTCAATAAGCTCTTGCCATTTGTACGTCCAGCTGCGTTTTGCTCGTTTACTATTACGCTACGAGATAGATACTTATATTTATACAAATAAAACAACTATTTTGTCTTCCTTAGAGTAAAAGATCATCAAATATATTTACTGTATGTGGGTCGTTTTATGTTCGTGTTTAATTGCCTTATAAACGTAACTCTCTATAGTATTCATCTTCATCATCATTTTTAATGTATTTACATTGTTGAAAAGATAATTATAATTAATTGAAGGAAAATCTCTCACTAAAAATACTGTTTGAAATAACATAGATATCGTCTTTCGGAATAGTGAAATTGAACGCATTGCTTTTCAATCTTATTATTTTTCTTTTAACGATGACATACTCCTCGTACATAATAATATTCTAAAATAGATATTCGATGACGGCTATTTTCTTTCATAAGTACGATATGGTATGCTTGTGAAATTTAATTAAATTTCGACCGAAATATGTTTGTCATTACATAAATTGCATAAAATTATATAAACGTTAATTCCAAATAACATTTTTTATGACCTATTTATATTCTGGAGGGTTTATAAATGTAAATCAAATATATAGTTTATATCAATGTATTTTTTTAATCAAAATGTATTATTGTGTTTGCGAAAACAAACGTTGACGGACATGTAAGACGTTTTCTGTCCCTGCTAAATAGTTTCATAGCTTATTTTGATGGTTCTGAGTACTATTAATACACACACAATTAAGGGAATACTTTTTGTTCCCTGGAAAATAAAATTTTGAGATTAGCATACCATTTTACATTGTTCGAGGTATGATGTAAAATTGGTAAAAGTAGAGTGAAAACAAAAGGATATGAGTCGACGTCACGTTACGAATATCGAGTTGACAAAAAACGAAGGTTTAAAGGACAGTCGTTTTGGGAACATTAGGCGAGACAGATCCCCATGATGTAATACGAGAAGACGAACATCTGTTATTCAACACGTCTGTTCGTTTTGTCCATCGATTTGTTCTTAGTCAATATAACTAATTAGAAGATAAGTTAATCTCTCTCACTCTCCGTCTCTTTCTTTCTCTATCTATCTGTATATATATATATATATATATATATATATATATATATATATATATATATATATATATTAAGTGAAAGAATAACATAAGGTGCGAATCAAGTAAGATTACACTTCAATTTCAAGGAAAGTACTTTAAAGTCCTTAACTCATGAGTTTTCAAAGTAAATCTTCTCCTCAGAGGACGATTACCGCAATGACATTACTGGTAATAAAAATTAAACTTTGACAATATATTAAAAAATATATATAAAAATACATGAAGGTATATAACACATGAAATATATCGGCCCAAAACATACTTTTTTGTAAACCTATGCAGTTCATCCAAGTGAAAAAGTTTAAAATAGCTCCAGAAAAGATTAAAGAATAATCCAAGTGGTGAATGGTGGTGCTAAAACGAAAAACGTTATTCACGCGGGTAATATGTTTGCAATCGATACAGTAGATAACAGTGAAAAGTGTATTCAAGGTGTTTGCAAATTAATAAAACGATAGAAAAAATGATAGATAAAACAAATCATATGAATAGGTCATAAAACTCACTTGGGGTTGAATAGTATGTTGTCCAAATTCAGAGCTGATAGGAATAATGCAAACCATGACTTCCTGGTTATATGCAAGCTCCGCTAAATTCAATTCTAATAAGATTAAACTGACCTGATGTATTCGACCATTATATATATATATATATATATATATATATATATATATATATATATATATATATATATATATATGTGTGTGTGTGTGTGTGTCTGTGTGTGTGTGTATCTGATGTGTGAGTTATTTCTCTAAAAAAATTAAGCTAACACACCCAGTGATCGTGTTATCATGTTTGGTTGTACACGATAAACAGTGATAGTTGTCAAGCTACCCGTATGAGACGATTGACAGATATGCTATCGAAGGCAGGACCCATAGACGTAGTATTAATGCGGCTGCGTAGACGAACGCTAGTCGACTATGCAGGTGAAAGATGATGAAGCAATATTGAAGGAATAAAGTATTTACTATACTATGACTGTAATTAATATTTGCGTTAATCGTCCCGATAACAAAGCTAGGTTAAGACATTTTAGTTACGACAACCTTACCAAAATAAATATGTACATTAGTGTTCACTTCATAATACAACAGGTGTGAACGTTTCTATATGAATTTCACCTACAATGAGTACAACTAGATGTAACTTCTCGATAATTACTACCGAAACATTAAAATGTTGCTAACAATGTTTCTGACAAAGTGAGAAACATTTGTATTTTCTGGGTCGAACTCTATCCATATAACGCTTATCTTTTCAACTTTTTGACTTTGACGTGTTTTTTAACTTTGTAGATCAAGCGATTTCAAGAAAACAAACATGTTAAAAATATAACTAGTTGAATAACACATGCACCATATTTATATATCAATAGTTATAATCATCACATGCATACACCGATTAGCAATGCGTATGCACTCTACACTATAGGGCGGTTTAAATGATTTCGAACCTAGTTGCAAAACATATTTTGACTCTGTGGGTAATATTTTAATTTAAGGATCTAACCACTTAACATGGGGCAAGAATAACCACTCTATGCAATTTAAATTCATTAGGCTTAGTGATACAGTTTTAAACAGCAGATACTGGAACATTGCATTACGGCTAGTTTTTTTAATCTTACCTATCAATCCTCTTTGAGTCTGACCCCCTGTTTTTAAAGGAAGAAATACAGCTATTATATAATACAATGTTGTTATTATAACTTTGTACGCACCCCCGCACACACCCTGATACACACACACTCACACACATATATATATATATATATATATATATATATATATATATATATATATATATATATATATATATATATATATATATATATATATATATATATAGTCTAAAGAAGCTTTAGGTCATTAAAAAAAAAAAAGTAAAAAAAGTGAAATGCAGTTTAAATTCCCAGACAAACCAACCAAATCCAAGATATTGCAGACTTAACATTCGTTGGAAAATTAATAAATGAAAAAATATAAGTAAAATAAAAAAAAAAAAATAAATAAAAATAAAAAAGGGGGGTTAATTATCTAAGAGTGAAACAAAAACAGGAAACCTTAAGCGTCTAATATTAACACGGGGATCAGCAGCTGTTTACCATGTAACTGTTTCGGAGATTTAAAAACAGGACAGTTTTAATATTCATGGCTCTCCAATGGTACTGAATATACGACCATTTCCCCAATAATCAAGTGTCGAAATAATTCAGCTTAAAAGATCACTAATATATACATAAAAAAAATAATAATGATAAAATAATAATAATAATATATTACCCTTAAGACTACCGTATGATATAGTTATTTGCATATAAAATAACATTAATTATAACAATAATAAAAAAAATAAAAATAATAATAATACTATCTAAACACTATATCCAAGAACCATTCTGCAATATGGTAGCTAGTAATAAAATTATATAGGAATCAAAGTTGCATTAAAAAATAAATAAAAAATAAAGCTTAAGTACCTTTGGTACCAGAAAAGTAATTAGATAAGAGGAAGGAAACCTAGCCATACAGATCTATATAGTCTAAAGAAGCTTTGAATCATTAAAAAAAAAAAATTAAAAAAAATTAAAAAAGTAAAATGCAGTTTAAATTCCCAGACAAACCAACCAAATCCAAGATATTGCAGACTTAACATTCGTTGGAAAATGAATAAATGAAAAAAAAAAAAAAAAAAAAAAATATATATATATATATATATATATATATACATATATATATATCAGTTTGACTATAGAAGTAAGGTTGGCTGGCTAAGCATAAAGCAGTCAGCAGCAAAAAATATATATTTGTTAATCGTGTGTGTACGTGTTGAACTTCATGTTATTCAAAATAAAATGATGACATGTTTAGAAAAATAGTTTTCTTTCAAATGGTGTATGGAAGAGAAAAAGGATTAACATAACAGAATAATGAAGTTAACGAACATAAATGACTGAAATAGATATTACGGGCATGCATATCAGAACTATAAATCTATTACCTATTTAGAAGCGATGTTTATATTCCTAGAATTACAACAACTATAACAAAAAACTATAAACAAAAATAAAAGCTTCTATAAACATGTTTAAATTCATTACTAACCCTCAATCCGAGTAGCACGTTCAGATTCAACATGAATAAGTTGACATTTTTAAATTTAAAATAATATTTTACATAAATCGTTGGTGTATTTCTATTGAAAATCAAACGACACCCAATTTCACAGTATTCTTTTTTAAACGTCTATTGTCACTGTAACGGCTTATTTTATTTGACTGTGACTACCCTGACTTTACGGTTCTTCTCAGCCAAAATGGTTTGTCTGTTTTTGTGTATATGCGTATTAATTTTCAAATTTAAATGTTGCCAGTAATATTCACGGTAACATTATTGAGATGTATCCTCAGATGAAAAGATTTTGTCTTTTAAAATACATGGGTTAAAGATAATCACACTCCTTGTTTTTAACTACTGATCTCGTAATAAATAGTGTATCTTTATTCTCATCTTTCATCTCCCGAATATATATATATATATATATATATATATGGGAATTAAAAAGAGGAAAGTCAAAACTATATTATGTCCAAATCAACGTTTCAGCTTTTATTAGACTTTCTCAGGATGAAAAAAAATGAGGAAAAAAAACAATCATAAAATTATTAAATTTCATTTGCCAGAGGGTGGCGAGCCTCCGCCAAGACTGTGAGTGAAACGAAATCAGAAAATGTGATGCAGAAGGTAACGGAGTTTTAGGGGGATAGGTTGGTTGTATATGAGTTTATTATCTTTAGTTTTTAAATACATTGTCTGAGTCACTGTGTCAAAATTGAACGTTTGGAGTCGTGAGCTGATGGAAGGGTAGACGTCTGAACTCGTTGCCTCATTTCGAAATAAAAGGGAGTATGAATGATAAATTAATTTGTATGTGCAATATAATCGTGTGATTACTTTTTGAAATACAAACTCTTATGAATACCGAAAAAGTAGTAAAAAAGAAAATGACAACATATAATATGTATTAGTTTATTTATGTATATGGGAATGTGGTGATATTTCATATTTATTTGTTAACACATTGCAGTTATAGGGTGGATTCAACCAAATACTATTCTTTTTTCTAATTCTTTAATGTTTACTATGTTCTTGAGGGTCAGCTAATTTGTCAATATTGATAGTTTGATGTGTCTATTTATATATGTTTTGGTGTTCTTGGGTAGTGAAGTATTTGTCCGCTGTTTATCTTGTTTTGCCATTTTGTGTGTAATTACATTTCAAGGTTTGTTTTTTCTGGGTAAAGGGAGTATTTTCGTATTTAATTTTAACAGTGTATCCCGAATTAAGTAGTGAGCTATTGTAGAAGTTCGAGTTTTATTCGGAGATAGATTTATTAGCAGATAACTTTGAAATGTTATTAGTGACATAAGGGACTATTGAATTAATGATGGATTTGGGGTGGTTAGATAGCTCATGTACGTAGAAAAGGGTTACATTTGGTTTGTGGTAGCGGCTAAATGATTAGGAGTTTAGGACTCATGTAAGGTCAAGGAATATAGATATTCTTTTCTGCAGTTCTTTAGTGATGGGTAATCCGAATTTTTTCATGAAGTTGAGTAGATTTTAATGGTGTTGTTTTATTGCTTCGATCTCTCCCTAGAAACAAAAAGTGAGTCGTCCATGCATAGCCCACCGTGTAAATGTCCGAAGTCAAATTTCAATTTTCCCAATAAGTAAAATCCTACAAGGTCAGTAAGCAAGGCAGAGAACAAAGCTCTCATAGTGATATCGAAATTATTGGTGGTATCCTGCCTAGTCCAGATTTTATATCTTAGCGGATAACGTCACACCAACCCAGGACGTCTTACCTATAAACAAAAGTAAAAGTTTGTTTATTTTATTAAAAAAAAGAGTAAAAATATATCTCTGATGATTGAGGTCTCCTCCGAAATTAATTGAAAAAAAAGAAAAAAGAAATGAATTGGTCACGCATTGTAAAAAGGGGTTCTATCGTCATTTTATTACTTTTAATCCAATGCTAATAAAAAAAAGAACGAACAATATCTAAAAGAATTAACCTCCCGGTATTCTCTGGCTTTTCCGTTCTTTTTTACAAATCCACATATTACATCTTAGCGGATAACGTCACACCAACCCAGGACGTCTTACCTATAAAGAAAAGTAAAAGTTTGTTTATTTTATAAAAAAAAGAGTTAAAATATATATCTGATGATGGAGGTCTCCTCCGAAATTTATTGGAAAAAAAGAAAAAAAGAAATAAATTTGTAACGCATTGTAAAAAGGGTTTCTATCGTCATTTGATATATATATATATATATATATATATATATATAATTATATATATATATATATATATATATATACACACACATATATATATATATATACATATATACATATATATATATATATATATGTGATTTTATGAAGGCTTACCAAAGCATTCCTTTCAAGACACCAATGATCACCATTAAAGATATTTTTTCTTACAAATACTATTTATTCAAATTAAATGTTTTTTCCTACACGTGTTTCACTACCAAGCAGTTACTTGCTTGGCAGATCATCAGGGAAATTAAATGTCTGGAATACTGGTTTCAACAGCCGACAAAACACAATGTGGCGTTGTAATAGTTGAGGTCACTTAAGAAAAGAAGAGGAAAAAAAATAAAAATAAAAATAAAAATAAAAGTCAAACTTAAAAAGCAAGGAAGAACAACGGTAAGAAAAGAAAGTCCTAGAAAAGTCTTAGAAAAGTAGCTTGTGCATTATTTCTTCCACCAAGCCAACAAGCAAGTAGTCGGTCCCAAATACATTCAATAAAACCACAAAACCGGAACAATGTGCGATAATACACTTTCACGCTAGCCGGTACAATGATGAATAAATCCCCCCCCCCACAATAAAACAAAAGAACTAAATCATTCAAGATATCGCTCACAAGTTACCATTCCAATCCAATGATAGTATGGGAATTCTAAATCCAACTTCTCACAAAGAAAAGTCAACACAAATGTTCGTCCGAGTTCAAAGAGTCTTATTTCAATTGTTGATTTATTACCCTTCGAAATAGGACTTTCTTTTCTTACCGTTGTTCTTCCTTGCTTTTTAAGTTTGACTTTTATTTTTATTTTTATTTTTATTTTTTTTCCTCTTCTTTTCTTAAGTGACCTCAACTATTACAACGCCACATTGTGTTTTGTCGGCTGTTGAAACCAGTATTCCAGACATTTAATTTCCCTGATGATCTGCCAAGCAAGTAACTGCTTGGTAGTGAAACACGTGTAGGAAAAAACATTTAATTTGAATAAATAGTATTTGTAAGAAAAAATATCTTTAATGGTGATCATTGGTGTCTTGAAAGGAATGCTTTGGTAAGCCTTCATAAAATCACATATAAATGCTCTGTACTCTGTAATCGAGTATCATCGAGCTTGTTTTTTATTGGAACAACCCCGGTCTTCACTGAATGATCTATTTTATAAGTGAAAAATCTAAATCTATATATATATATATATATATATATATATATATATACCTAAAAGATTGGTATTTACGTACATAGATACCCATCGCGATTTAAATGGATAAGTACATGGCTATACCCCATGACCAACATTGTACATTTATTTTTTTTAAATCTGATAGAATCAGTAATATTAGTGGCTAATGAACTCTCGGACATCTTTCAAAATATGAAATTGTTAATATTTAATATTCAATAATAGTTAATGTATATATTGTCAGTTTATATCTAAATTCTTAAATGCTTTTCAAAAAAACTATAAAGGTTCAAGAGTGGGAATACAATGATTTAAGCAAGACTGATTTTAATTATTGATATTATATCATCATTAATATAACGGAGAAGGTAATACCCACTTTTTTATTACAATAATCATTTAAATATAGACACATAGTTTTTACTTCATGCAATCGTTTCTCAGTATTTATCAGGTTCAGTTTTCTTTTTACTTAGTCGACAATGTAATTGTTAATAATAATAACCATTATACTTACTTATATATTATACATTACTTTCTTTATTCAAGCTGTAGTGTGTATACTTGCTTGCTTAAATGGTTTACTTTAATATAGTTATTCGGTTTTAACCCGATCTTCTTGTAGTGACTTGAGTATTGATTTACTCCTCTCCAGGAGTTAGGCACAAGGCCAGTTTTTATCTTACTCCCACAAGTAAGATGTGACCCAAGGTCGGGTCGGGAAAGTGGGGTTTAAAAATTGCCTGGGAAGCCCCGTCGGCATTTTCCCGGTAGGGACGCCTCAGGCAGAATGCAATAAACTTACTCCTCCCCGAAGAGGGGGGACGAAGCCTGGGAGGGTGAACTTCCTAGAACTGCACAGGACAGACCCATAGACAGGCGTAAATAAAGCCCCGAAGGTCAAGACAATAACAGTCTATGGGGTGCAGTATCGATCGGAACAGATACTACACTTTGATCGTAGCCAAAAGGCCAAGTAGTGGGTTTTTATTTATCTACCTCCCACAAGGTAAGATGTGACACAAGGTCGAGACAGTGGGATTAGATAAGCCAGCGCTCGAGAGTTTAGCACTCTTGCCATTTAAAAATGTCCTGGGCAGCCCCGTCGGCATTCCCCGGTAGGGGCGCCTCAGACAGTAAGCTATAAACTTACTCCTCCCCAAAGAGGAGAGGCGAAGCCTGGGAGGGTGGACCTTCTAGAACTGCAAAGGACAGACCCATAGACAGGCGTAAATCAAGACCCGAAGGCCAAGACAATACCAGTATATGGCGTGCAGTATCCATCGGAACAGATACTACACCTTGATCTTAGCCAAAAGGCCAACTAGTGACTTGAGTAATACATTAATAATTACAATTTTTAGAATATGTACTCTAAATATAAAATTATCACACATCTTTTTGGGAAACATGTCATTTTAAAAAAAATAATAACCAGCATAACTGTAATTACTTTCTTTATTTAAGGTGTAGTATTGATACCTATTTGCTTTAATGGTGTACTTAAGTTGAGTTCTTTTGGCTTTATATAGACTAAAAAAAAAACCATTAGCAAATCTACATCCGAATATATATTTGTTTGTGTAGATTGTTTGCAATGATACTTACGCGAACATCTAGTCAGTCATTAACGACGCATATGCATCGTAGTAAATTAGTGTAAGTTTTCCTGATTATTCATTAAAACAATGAATCATTTTTATTTTCCATTCATAGTTTAACATACAAACACCCAATTTTAGAATGTGACCAGCATTACAACTTATTAAGCCATTTCAAAGCCGTTGGGCGGTCGATTCGAAAGCTATTTGAACTTGCTTTGATTAGTTTTAAAAATGGTAAGCATTTGACTAAAATGTGATTTAACATTTGATATTATATATGTATAGAATAAGAGAGCCAGATACACAGAGAGAGAGAGAGAGAGAGAGAGAGAGAGAGAGAGAGAGAGAGAGAGAGAGAGAGAGAGAGAGAGAGAGAGAAGATGATGGAAAGAGAGAGATAGAAGCACAGAGTAATATACGAAGTGTGTTTAGGGAGATAATATTGCTATACTCAGAAAATGAGGGGTAAATAATATTACAATGCAATATGCTCAAATGATCCACATAGGATAACACGTTTATATATTTTCTTCTAAAGAATAATGTTTGCTTTGAAACGGTGGCTGACCACTTGTATGTTTCGTTTTAAGCTTTGTTTTAGAATAAAAGGAACATATCATTTTGATAAACATGCATAATAAACAAACACTTCTCTTAAAAGTTTTACGAAGAATCTAAATATATGATTTTTTTTGGCTGTGTAACCTTTACATGAAACTCACATTGAAAATGTCATTCTTTTCGTGAGGTAAATTGCAGGTGGTTTTGTTTTAAATACAGTAAATAAATACACACCCATGTATATATATATATATATATATATATATATATATATATATATATATATATATATATATATATATGTGTGTATATATATATATATATAAATATATATGTATATATATATACATATATATGTATATATGTACAGTGTCGGCTGTTTTAATACTACACGTAACAGAGCCTGACTCTGTTTGTACGCAAATATTAATTAATTATAAATATATGGTGTTTATCTACATTTTATATGGTTCATACATACGGGAATCTTCAGTGTAGAAAATAATGATTGACGTCGGTCACTGGACTCGAACACCGGATCACAAGTTATATTTCAACTTAAAATGCTTACGTATCTGCCAGTAGGTATCTATATACTATAATATATATTAATTATTATATATACTAGCAAATATATGCTCCCTCCCGTCGCATATTTTTGCTACGCTGCCGCATCAGAAATGAAGGCTCACGCGTAAGCCAATGGAGCCCCAGTCATATTTCTGTGGTGGTTAGACCTTGATTTTCTGTGTTTATGACCAAGAATATTTTAGTTGAAAATAAAGAAAAAAAAATTCGACCCTACCCCGATTTTTGTTGTACCCTCGCCCATAAATAGAAAAACCTGTAGTTTAAAAAGAAAGAAACATGTTTTGTGTATCCCCATCAATTTTTTTATACTACCAGTCATTTAAATATTTTTTAGTTAAGAAAAAAAAAACAACATTTTTTTGACCGCCTTCCCCCAATTTTTTTTATCTCCTCCCCCCTATACATGTAAATATTTTTAATTAAAAAGGAAAAAAAAACAAACCTAACCCTAACTGTTACGACGCGGTCAAAGTCAGCGAAGGTCCTAAAATGAAAAAAGCACCAAAAAATCAAATACAGTGAACACAGTGTGTGTGTGTGTGTGTGTGTGTGTTTACTGACCCTTTTTTAATTAAACAATTTGATTCTACAATCAGTTGTATTGTTTTCCAGTACAATGTGTTAGTTTATTGTGTTGACATTAAAGAAAAAAAATCACATCTTGTTTTTTAATAAATAAAACATGGAATCATAAATTATGTTGAGGTCGTGAAAAAATCATAATATTGGATATGAAAGTATTAAGAAATCAAATACAGTAAACACGAAAAAGTTTTTTTAATTCTCGGAAAGAAAAAGTTTACCTGAACTGTGTGTGTGTGCGTGTGTGCGTGCGTGCGCGCGTTTTTATATAGTTATTTTTAAATCAATTATTATTTTAATTAAACAATTTGATTTAATAAATTCGTGTTTTAAAACATAATGGCTAAGAATAAACAAACTTAGGACGGTTTTAAAAATGGAAAACTGAGCACGGTGGATACCAGCGTTGTTGTTTACATATTTAACGTGCCATATTAACATCGGCTGCTTAATCAGATGGCCATATTTAATTACCGGAGGGAGGGAGGGCACCACTGATTAAACAGCCAATCGGCTGCTTAATCAGATCGCCATATTTAATTACCAGAGGGAGGGAGGGCACCACTGATTAAACAGCCAATGACTTTGCAGTTTTAACAGTACTCGATTTGAAATGGTTTAGTAACACGCCGGTTATGATGAAAATTGCTTTAATTAATTGTATGAATAATGTTTATTAATATAACCTTATCGGAAAATATTGTAAATACATATGTAAATTTAATAATAGCAGTTATAAGTGTATATTTGTAAATATGAATTTAATTGAAGATTTAAAGGAATGACTTATGTTAATGGTAACACCCATTTGGTGTCTGAACGACATTTGATGACAGTATATAAAGAATTTCAAAAAGATTAGCTTCAGTAAAATAGTCATACTGGAGTTTCGGCTTCAGACAGACAGACAGACAGATACATAAACTCCATTATTAATAGATATTATAACATCTGTAATATATATATATATATATATATATATATATATATATATATACATATATATATTACAGATGTTATAATATATATATATAGATTACAGATGTTATAATATATATATATAATAATTAATATATATTATAGTATATAGATAACGACTGGCAGATACGTAAGCATTTAAAGTTGAAATATAACTTGTGATCCGGTGTTCGAGTCCAGTGAGGGATGTCGATAATTATTTTCTACACTGAAGATTCCCGTATGTATGAACCATATAGTGTGTAGATAAACACCATATATTTATAATTAATTAATATTTGCGAACAGAGTCACGCTCTGTTACGTGTAGTATTAAAATATATATATATATATATATATATATGTATATATATATATATATATATATAAGTATATATACATATGTATATATATGTATATATACATATGTGGGTATATATATGTACATATATATATATATATATACATATATGTATACACATATATATATATATATATATATATACACCCATATATATGTATATATACACACATATATATATGTGTATATATATATATATGTATATACATATAAGTAAAGATACATATGTATATATATATATGTATATATATATATGTGTGTATATATATGTACATATATGTATACATATATATATATATATATATATATATATATATATATATATATATATATATATATATATATATATATATGTAGAATGTTTTTAAAGGCTGTGGCCAATGCAAATTCCGGGTAAGATGTAAGTAGGAAGGAATAAAAACAACAAATCGAAAATTAAATATTACTTACTATTTATTTTTCCTAAAATCTTACATAACAGCAAAAGTGTTGTTAGCTGTTTCTGTGATGTACGGATGATTAAAACATCATTATTTAATATTTCGGGAAAAGAAACTTCCCTTTGTCAAAAATAATCAAACCAGAAGAAATTTCTCCGACTATGCAGAGAATGTGACAAAAAAAATATATATATATATATATATATATATGTGTGCGTGGGTGTGCGTCGGTGTGAGCTGAGTAAAAGCTTCATCTATTGACTTCACAACTATTTATAAAATAAATAGAGGATTTGTAATATGAGTAGTTTTATTTGTAAACTATACTATTAACCGAAACAGAAATATACATAAAAAACATTAACATTAAAACTACTTCTATATTTATTGCTTACGCTTGTCCAATGATAGGTATTTTACTAGTAATTGTATATGATTCCATACTCATGTATAAGTATAACAAAAGCATTGTAAAACTGGGAATACCTGAAACACGATGTTTCGCATAACTGTGACGTTGGCCCTTTCTAAAGGGAAACTAACAAAGTTGAAACGAAGCCAACATTTGCCATTTTGGGTATGATATTTAGTAATCAGTGTAGGATGAATGTAAACATGTCTAGGGAGATAAGGTAACCAAATAGGCATACACATATATACACATATATATGCATATATAAATATATATATATAATATATATATATAAATATATATATATATATATAAATATATATATATGCCCATATATATATATATATATATATATATATGCCCATATACATATATATATATATACATTCATATGCATATATATATATATATATATATATATATATATATACATATATATATATATATATATGTGTATTTATTTGTACATATATGTGTATGTGTATTTATATGTATATATATGTATATATGTGTGTGTTTATATATATATATATATATATATATATATATATATATATATATGTATACATATATGTATGTATTTATATATATATACATATATGTGTGTGTATTTATATATATGTGTATATATGTGAGTATTTATATATACACATATATATATATATATATATATATATATGTATATATATATATATATATATATATATATATATAATCGATATGTATGTAAAAATATACATAGATATCGTAATATCCTATTAGTAAAAACAGAGAAGATATGAGTAGAAAATATACTATTCAAAATACAAAACTATTACAGCAGGGAATCTCCAGCGTCTTAGTGTGTATTGTATTTATTACTAATTGAGAGGAAGATAACATTGCTCCTCATCATTCATGTTGTTATATCCTTAGAATGAGCTTTGATAAATTATGCGTCAAATGGTCATGCGGTCTTCATTTGGATTAATGCAGCGTTTGTAAAACCAGTTCGGTGACTACACGCAAGTATATGAGAGCATGGAACGTTGAGTGTGTTACTATTTTTCATGGCTAATTTTATCTCGGGAATTATCTAGTATAGATTGCGTATCTGTTTCGAGATCTATAATATGGCAACGCATATATAGGATAGTTTAAATATAAAATGTTCACGTTACATACACTGTTGCCTAAAATTAATATTCCACAAGCATATACATATTATATATAACTTATACCATTTATGTAGAGCATGTTTTGCGCATAAGTTATTTAAATCGTGTTTGTAGGCGTGTGCGAATTGGGGTGGAAACCCCTTTTTGAATTATACCCTTTTATAACGGAGAGATTTTATATATCTAAACATATACATATATACATATATATATATATATGTATATATATATATGTATATATATATACATATATATATACATACATCTATATATATATATATTTATATAAATATATAAACACATAAACATATATATATATATATATATAAAATATATCTGTATATATATATATATATATATTCGCTAGTTTATATATAGATATATATATATAGTGTATATATATATATATATATATATAGAGAGAGAGAGAGAGAGAGAGAGAGAGAGAGATGTGTGTGTGTATGTGTATGTATAAGTGAATATATTGCATTATATAATATGCGCGTCAATACCATGTCACGAAACCGGAAACATATCTGCCTCAGCGGCGACTCGAATTGCATAAAATATCTTGAGATTTCTTTTCAACTTCCTGCATTAAAAAATGAATACAATTATATTAAAATTGTAAACAAATGACATACATCTGTGGTTGATGGATTAACTATCTGGCATTACCATATAACGATGTCTATAAATACAATTGTGTTAAAATACGCACGTCTCACACTAATGTGGCGTCTGTATGCCCTTATGGTTTTCATCGGTTTTATATGTTTACATTATGTATGTTACCGCAACCTTTTCATAATGTTTCTTAACATTTAGTAAATTTAGAATATATTCGTGGAAAATATTATACTTTTAGAAAAAAAATATATATGAAAGATTCTCGAAAATCTCACACAACCTTACAGAAAAAAACTTGTTTTACAACAAATAACATTTTCTTTTTTCCCGTCCGTCCCTAGCGGCATGCAGTATGTATGTGTAGAACTATTTAATGAAAGGTATTGTGTCTCTGTAAAATATAACCACGGTACCTCTACATCGACACTTAGCGAATATCTATTCTCAACCCATACACATACACTCACACACACACCCACACACCCCACACACACGCACACACACACGCCATACATATATATATATATATATATATATATATATATATATATATGTAAAAATAAAAATGGAATAAAGAATAAGCAATTCAACAACTAACAAAAATAAACTCAAAAACACATGTTGTAAAGTTCCACCGAGATATTTCGGCCGTAGATACGACCATTTTCGATCAGTTAATAAACTGGTCGTATCTACGGCCGAAATATCTCGGTGGAACTTTACAACATGAGTTTTTGAGTTTATTTTTGTTAGTTGTTGAATTGCTTATTCTTTATTCCATTTTTATTTTTACATATTGTCTGAAACATTGTTTCTTTCTTTTTTCCCATATATATATATATATATATATATATATATATATATATATATATATATATATATATATATATATATATAACTTTGTGTGCAGGGTTTGTCAGGAAAACCTTACATGAGGATACTAATCGTACAAGTAAACCCTGACCAAATATTAAAAGCGACATAATATTCGAAGATAAAATAAGAGTTCTTCGACACGGCTATAAACTGGCTCAGACGAAGACGAAGGTGCATTTTCTCCGAGTAATGTTATTACAAATAACAGAACTGAGCTGCTTACCCAACCAGACAAGTTATATTCTTATCTGAGATCCCAGTTAAAACAACAGACCACACGAAATATATACTAAAAAATAAAGAATTCATGGAGAGAAAAATTAATGTGATTCCTTTCTTTACCACCTCGTATGGATTTATATATGTGTATGCACGAACCTGAATTACACATTTTTATTTTAACGGCCATGTTTCGGCCAGAAGATGAACATTTTTTACATTCCATACATACATACTATTTCCTTGTGTTCATAAATTTTATTCTCTTGAACCATCATGATAAAGTATTTTCTTGATGAATACTAAACGTTAACGACTTTACATATAATTTAGTTTCATCTTCATTCAAATTACGTTTGGAATACTATTTACATATTCATCATATATACTATATATATATATATATATATATATATATATATATATATATATATATATATATATATATATATATGTCTGTATATGTCTGTATATATATATATATATATGTCTGTATATATATATATATATATGTCTGTATATATATATATATATATACATATATATATATGTATATATATACATATATATATATGTATATATATACATATATATATGTATACATATACATATATATATGTATATATATACATATATATATATATGTATATATATATACATATACACATATAACTATATATATATATATATATATTAAGACCCGTTTTTTTAATTAACATTAAATTCGTCCATTTATTAATGTTACTTTTAAAAATCTTGTACCATTATTTCTTCTATTTTATTAGTTTATTCTTGTGTGTCTTTTTGATTTTAATTTTAATTTTAATTATTTTATATTATTATCATCATTCTTAATATCGGTAGTATTATTACAATTAGTATTATTATTTATATTATACTGCTTATTTGTCTTATTATCATTTCTATTACATTTAAAGAAGGTTCGGTTCCCACATAGTTATTAGATTGAGAAGGCAATTTAAGATTTTTGACAGCTTCCATTTTCTTCCCCAAAATATTTAAACATATAATTTGAATTTCTTAACAATAGTATATAGTTTTAGTTTTAAGTGTGTACGCCCTTATATTTTCCTCATGTTTTGACGTCGGGATTCATGAACACTGTCATTATATCACCGTTTAATCTGACATAAGTATACACTTGTAGATTTTATGTGGTTGGCATACTTTTCTTTCTATAAAGAACAGACAAACACACCTACAGACATTCAGTCATATGTATATATATATATATATATATATATATATAAAATAATGGTAGTAATCCAGGTGAATAATATCCACGGGGTAGTAATCTAGAGAATTTTAACCAGGTTTATAAAAAGTGCTCAATATCAAAATAGAGCTTTATGTATGATAATTTTATTTACACAGACATGTACAAAATCTGCGACACTGGCATGTCGATGTTATCGATCAACAGTTACTATAAACTGAGATCTCATCAGGGAGAGTTAGAATCCGATCGGATTTTAACTATCCCTGATGAGATCTCAGTTTATAGTAACTGTTGATCGATAACATCGACATGCCAGTGTCGCAGATTTTGTACATGTATGTGTAAATAAAATTATCATATATATATATATATATATATATATATATATATATATATATATATATATATTTATATATATATATATATATATATATATATATATATATATAAAGAAAATGGACAACATCGTTGAGACACGTATGAAAAGGTATTTGAGTCAACAATTTTGAAAATCAACAACATATATATATATATATATATATATATATATATATATATATATATATATATATATATATATATACCCTCGCACCGCAAGAAAATAAAACATGCAGCAAACACAGATTGCAAACGTGGTTTAGTTGATATTCTTCCACTGTATGCACAAACAGGCAACTATGTTGGTTGAACAAATCTGGAGTTCCGCAACCGTCTAAACACCCATCAACAATCAATTACAGACAAACCCTAAACCTATACCCACTAGCTGATCATTTCAATAGCTAAAACACTGCACACACAACATAAAATGCATTCCCGTAGCCTCCAAATTAAAATCACAACACAGACGAAAATATGAGACAAACCTCATTCTAGAAACTCAACACACATACATCAGGGCAAAATATACAGTTGGTTGTTCTAAGCAATTATTCTTGCTACAAACATACGAACTGAACAACATTTTTTAACAGGCGAGGAACGAGTAAGTGTTACATATGGGTTTTTTAATCTTTCCACTTGAAGAGACCGAATATCCACTTATTGTTGTCATACTAACCTGATTGCCAGGTCAACTAGTAAATTGTATTCATTTATCTGTCTATGTCTAATCCATCCCTTTCTTTCCCTCTCCATCTCTCCATATGTATATGTGTGTACGTATGTCCTTGTGGATGTTCGTATATGCATGTATGAACCTGTACACATGTATCTGTATATACCTACCCCCTGTGTTCTTTCCACAAAAATGTCGGGATGTATATATATATATATATATATATATATATATATATATATATATATATATATATATATATATATATATATGTAAATGTTGAATTAAAGGCATGTATTAAGGATATGAAGCCGCTTTGTCTGAACTTTTTACTTTATAATAACTATTGTATCTTTACAATTTGTTATATTCATCT